>OY720429.1:89147657-89601657 GCA_963082735.1 Pocota personata
TTCTGAGGGGGGGTTTTATTTCTTATTTTCCAATTATATATAACAATAAAATATTAATATATACATATAGATATGGTTTACTCACGCCTTTGTGCGTCCTCCCGCTGCTAGGTTTAGTGGCCAATTAAACAAAATGGAGAATCGAGAAAAGGCGCGTCCGATTTAAGTCGGGACAAACAACGACGGCTAGAGTGTAGCACAGGCAGCAGGAGGACACACTCAAGGGTTAGTTTACATTGCGTTCATGATAAGGAATGTTCTACAACATCCCCCCTCCATGGATCCAGACCAACTTAAATTCACCAACCGGATCTGGTTCGTACTTCCGCACTTCTGATTTGGAAATTCTTCCCGGGGAATACTCTCGTCACTCTTCCTATGGGCCATCTCGAGCGATGAATGCTGTTGTCGCACACGAGCACCAGGTCTCTCATCGACATTCGTGTCGTTCGGCTTATAAACGAATCCCTATATTTAACAGTACGACTGAAGTTAGGCTTTAGGGTGAACTGATGTGCATTCGAAGCATGTCGCGTATTGCGAGTGAAATTTTGAAGGGAAGGAATGCAGCTGGCTATTTCGCTGGAGCATTTTTTGTGAAAAGAAGCGATAAATCAGGGAGAGACATGAGACATTTCTCCTATGTTGGAGAGAATGTATAGCATTCACAATGTCTCTATCACCTATAAGTTTTAACGCGCGATTTTGTACCCTATCAGGAATGTGCGGAACGGTCTTGGGTGAACCAGACCAGATATGGGAGTTATATTCCAGCTTAGGGCGGATGAATGCCTTATAAATTGAGGCCAGATCAGACGGGGTAAAGTATTTCTTGCATCGTTTAATTAATCCTAGACATTTTGCAGCATTCTTGGCGACTTCGAATATGTGATCGTTCCATCGAAGACGGTTATTAATACACATACCGAGAATGGCAAGTCTTTCGGTTTCAATGATGCAAGTACCATCCATGGTTAATGGTTGAGGGTTTTGGTTTCGCTTGAGAGACAGAAGACAGCATTGTGTTTTGGAAGCATTAAATTCCACTCTGTTGGTTGAACTCCATTTAATTATGCTGTCCAGGTCGGAATTTAATGTGTTTAACATATCCACGGCCGAAGAGCAAGGACGTGAGTTAGAGCGCTTCAGATGCAGCTTAGGCCATATCTGTTTTGTCGCTAGACAGATTGTACCACTTGTCCACCTAGAATTTGTCTTTTCAATAGCATCCAGCTTTAACGCATACTCAGTGAACTTTTGCCTGGAAGGATGGGTATTTTTGTTCCATGTCTGGCAAGTCCGTCAGCCTTGCAAGTGCGTTTTTTTTTCTCTTTTGTTTTATTAGAGTTAGGAAAACGAACAAAGGAACACAATTTATGGCTTAGTATGATAAATTTGGAAACATTTTTTTGTCGATGATAGGCACAAATTTACCTTACATTTTAGGCAAAACATTTGGGTTTCCGATTTGCAACGTAACGGGCATCCAATGACAATCCATATGATTTTTTATCGCCAGATGGTCCTGCTTTGGGTGATTCTTTTGTAGGCCGACCAACTGATCTCTTTTCCGGCTTTTGTTGATAGTGGCACAAAGCATTAGAAACTTGGGCACGGAATTTCGGTAGCTCCGCAGTACCTCCTCCAGTATGGATACGTCTATGAAGAAGATAAGCACTAACCATTACCATATCGATGAAATAATTTTAACGAAGCGCTTTTTGTTTTGAGGCGAATGTGGTATCTTCCTATTAGACCGTCCATAAGATCTACGCCCCCCATATGACAGTTGTACTCTCTAATAATTCGTGGACAATCAACTTCAATCAATTTTTTATTTTTTCGATCATATCGAGCTATTTTTTCAGGTTGAGCCTGTGGATTCGCTGTAAGAAACGGCTTAACACCAATGTATGTAGATATCAGCCGAACATTTTTTGTATCCTTCCATAGTACACTCGTTATGTCTACACCATAAGCAGTGCCCACATACTCCTCCATATAACCTCTTTCCTGGTCTTGGAGTGCTTTGTCAGATGACAGCTTGCTGTTATTTACTCGAGTTGCACGAACTGTGCCCAACGCATAAATTCTACGACCTCTTAGGTAAACCAGAAGTGGAAGCGACGTATAAAAATTGTCGAAATACAAAATATGATTTTTGAATTCCGCAACTGTTTGTGTTAGACGGACGACAACATTACCAGTTGCTCCCAAATCGGGAGTATTCGGAAGCACCACATTATCATTTTTGCTGCAATAAACTTCCAACCGGTACGAAAAGCCAGTAGAATCGCATAACACAAATAGCTTCATGCCCCATTTATGAGGCTTATTAGGCATATACTGTCTGAATGAGCTAATCATCTTTGTGGACAACACCTGCTCGTCGATGCACAACCGCGCTAGATTAGGAACCGAATCAAATACTTTATTCAAATAATCGTGATATTGAATAGTGGATCGTGATCAGGGTCCTTAAGATATTTCATTAGTGAGAAGTCATTAAATTGGATATATTTTCTAATAGCATAAAATTGCCTCGAAGTCATGGTTCTACGTATCGCTTCAAATGAATGTTCTCCTCAGTACTCTTCTAGGCTTGGGTAACGATATACTGACATGTAAATCAGTATCCCTATGTACTGCCTAATGTCCACATTAGTAACCTGGAACTTGGTGTTTACATCCTGGTTCCAAGCATTCAAATTAGTGTAATGGCAGATTTTTTCTAACAGGTCATAACGGAAAAAATATTGAAAACATTCAAATGGTGTTTTCAATTCATGGAACCGTTCAGAAGATCTGTCATCTCCACGAAATACCACCTCGTTGCGATGTAGTTGCAAGTTTTTTTTTCGCCAAGTTATTTTGTGAAACTCTGCAGATTTAGGGTCAATTTCCACCAGGTTTGAAGTAGGCCCCCCGTTATTCGGCTGCACATCTAGTCCTCCTTCTTCTTTTTCTAATGGTGGTGAACGAGGTCTTTTTTCACGTCTTCCTTTCAAGCGTGGATGATCAATTGGCGCAGACGAAAGCATTGAGGATGTACCTGCTCGAGCTGACAGCTCTGTTTCTGGAAAATGTTCCTCCTGTTGTTGTTGATCAACCAAAGAAGAAGGCGGTATGAATTCAGCTGTTAGAATAGAAGTATTACTGAAATTGTTGTCATCTTCAAAGTCGCCGATCGAGTCACTATCATCACCAGATTCAGTATCAGTAGGAACTGAATCCATCATTTCATGGATCTGTTCCTCACTCATTTTGGACAAATTATATATCCGATGTCGTTCAGGCTGAGAATGTGCCCACTTCTTCTTCTCTTTTGGCATTTTATCAGACATTTCTGCAACCAAAAAACGCAAAGATATACTCAGTTGACATATAAAACGTAAATACAGATCAAGCCACGGATGATAACAAGGAAATCCATGTAAATACAAAGTTATTCATTGAATGACATATATACATTCAAACAAAAACTGCGCAATATACAAGTGCACAAAACTTCATGTCACATGGATTACCCGCCTTTAGGCGGGGTGAGTTTGATGGCCGGTAGTGCGCAATTATTTATTGAAAAAACATGAACCACTTTGATAATCATAAAATATAATCAATTTCCTACTTACCAATAATTTTGTTCACTTCCACAAACAACGACAAGTATTTTTTAAAAATATTTAAACTTTTCACTTTGTAGACCGACTATTGTTTCTTTGGCTCGCATTGACAATTCGTTTCTAGCTAACGATACATGCCAAACGAACTGTACAGTAATCGTTAAACTTATATCAGTGTATAGAGAAAAACCCAACAAAAGGCGGCGTAATATGCCAAAGGAGAAAATAAATAAAAATTGGATCAGAATGATGGCCGCCAAAAGGCGGTCTATCCTGCTAGAGGGTTAAAACTTATAGGTGATAGAGACATTGTGAATTTCATTCATGCATTAGAACATCGGAGAAATGTCTCCTGTCTCTCCCTGTTTTATCGTTTTTTCCACAAAAAATACTCCAGCGAAATAGCCAGTTGCATTCCTCCACTTCAAAATTTCACCCGCAATACGCGACATGCTTCGACTGCACATCAGTTTACCCTAAAGCCTAACTTCGGTCGTACTGTTCAATATAGGCATTTGTTTATAAGCCGAACAACACGAATGTGGAATGATCTACCAAGCTCTGTATTTCCCCATCACTACAACCTTCAAACATTTAAAGCCAACGTGCATAGGCTTCTCCTTTGTTCCTCTTCCCCTTGTCCTTAAAAGCCCTTGCCCTGTAATAGTATAAAGGTATTCATATCCCTTTTGGCGCGCGAATTACAAAAAAAAAAAAAAATACTCGTATCAACGGTCGATATCACATTTAGCAAAGACAAGACTTCCCTTATTGCCATTATCTAAGTCGTTAGTTTTTGAACCGTCGGTACAAAAATGTACCGACTTATCTTCCGTAAAAACACCTTCTTCCCAGAATGCTCTGGAAGGGATGGTAATTTGAAAGTTTTTGTCAAAATTTAACTTGGGTATGGTGTAGTCAATGTCTTCAGGGAAGATATTAAACTTGTTTAAGATGGAGGCGTGGCCATATACTTTTTTGGACCACTGTGAAGTAGCTTTACAGCGAATAGCTGAGTTAGCTGCCATTTACCTGCCATTTACCTGCCATAAATGTCTAGGGGTGTTAAATGAAAAAAAATGTCCACAGCTGCGGAGGGTGTCGTTCGCAGTGCTCCGCTAATTCACGGATATGCTGAACGTTGGATCTTGCTTAATAACTTCTGGTTTATCGTCTCATTCAAGACAATCCACCAGACAACTACCCCGTACATAAGGATCGGTTTGATGACCTCTCGGTTGATCTGGGTTGTAAGCTCCATTTGTTCTCAATGGCATTTTTGCAAGAGAAGAATGAGACAGTGGCTTTCTTAACTCTTTTTTGTATATTATAATATAATAAATAATAGCTTGTTCCATTAAGGGGTGGAGGGTCAATATGTGGGATTTTATATTGTATTTTCCTTGAGAAGAAGAGAACTAGTTCGGTTTTGTGGGGATTCACTCCTAGACAACACCGAGCTTCTTTCGGCGTCTGCGACCATATTGGGGCCTGTAAGAGGATATCATGAACGAGATAAGCCGATGCTAGATAGTTGGAGAGCTTGCATGTTTCTAGCAATGCTATGATTATATCCCGATCACTGTAATTAGGAAGTAAAATTACCTTAATGCTGCTTTTTACCAATATGCACAATCTAGGTTTTACTTTATCCTTGACATATAGTGAATAGTATCCGGGTGTCTCGAATACACAAACCAGATTGTTGACAACCCAAGGTTCTTGGATCAAGACAATATCTTCTCTATCTTTGAGAGACGGAGAAGAAGGCCGGCCGAAGCAGTTTTGGAGTGATGGAGGTTAATCTGAACTAACTGCAGCATTGTTGCTAGAATCGGGCAGAGAAACCTCCACCACAGTGTTGTTCAAGTCCTCCGAGTCTGAGGACAAGTCAAGACGTTCATCCTCACTCAAAGGTGCTTTGTCTCTAATATCGCTCCTCTCCATGTCTGATAACGAACCGTCATCGACTAAAGATGGTTGTATGGTCGACTGAGAGTCATCATCCTCCAAGGAAGGGAAGGAATTTGATGTCTCAGGGTTTTTGTTACGTATGGTTGGGTCTGATGGATGGGGCTGAAGTTTATCAACATCCACCTCATCCTTTTTGTACACCTTCAGGGTAATAGCATCGAACCCATAGCTTATCACGCCTTCGGTCTTCAGCAAAGGAGCAAGAGATTCCTTATTGATCACAATGAGCGCGCATAAAGGTCCGTCTGCTCCTTCAGCTTAGCGACTTTCCAGTTGTGAGTACCGCCGTCACGACAGTTGGGAGGTGGGCCATTGGAATCATGTTGATTACTCTTTCTCTTCGGACCTTCCTCTGGAGACCTTACAGCTTGGGTGACGCTGCTACAATCGCTCTCCAGAATCACTAGATCCTACAGAGCATCCCCACCATGACAAGGTACGTAATCGAAGAGCATAAACTATATATGTGTAATAAAAGAAGTAATTAAATCATTACACAGAGAGAGAGAGAGAGAGAGAGAGAGAGAGAGAGAGAGAGAGAGAGAAACACGATTAGGGGTACAATGTTGGCTTGAAATTTCTTTCTGTGCCAAAAACGAAGCAAAAAAAAAATATGTGCCATGCATTTTGAGGGCGCAATTGAAGCAGTCTTCTCCAAAAAATGTTGCCAGATAGATTCATTAGAAATTAAGGTTGGGATTAAGTTCGATGAGAGGTGATTGAAAGTACCCGTAAGTCGATATTGGTTGGGTTCAGTATGGAATGTGTTGTAATCAGGGTATTTTTTATGGTCAGGCGGCCAAACATCTCGTTGAGTTACTGTATGGTGCACTATTTGGGCCGGTGGCATCATTGGGCCACATTTTTTTTGAAGACGCAGGAGCCAATGCTGTAACAATTACTGGTAATTGCTATCGTGACATGTTGCAAAACCGCTTGGTGTCCGAATTGGATCGATTAGGCCTACAACACCTATTGTTCCGGTGCCACATCACAGCTAACGATACGGTGGATATTTTGCTAGAGGTGATATCTCTGAGGGATCTTTCAACAATGTCAGATTTCTAACGCACTTGCAAGTCTGAACGTTGGGGATTCCCTCGGAGTGCTAATCAATTAATTGCTTACAGGTAGGATTATAAACACCGAACTGGGCGGAACTTCGACTCGAAGACTTGTAAGCTGCGGCACACATAATAGTGGCGTCTAGACGCCACTAGGACTAGTCCCCTGGTGGCTAATAAGCTACTGGTTGATCTAGAAAGAACGGGGTGTAAAGTGATTGCCTATGCAGATGTTGTTGCTATTGCTGTCTCGGGAAAACACTCAAATACTCTAAGAGAGCTTTCTTCAACACGATCTTCTTTTGCTGTTCAAATAGGACACACGTTGTGGCTTGGGAGTATATCCCAATAAAACCTAACTGGACCTTCTCACTTGGAAATGTAAAGATTCTCTTGTAGACCCTCCAACTATTAATGACAGCAGTCTCACCTTGGAAAGCAAATTAATTTTTATTTATTTTTTTGTTTATTAATGAAGGCGAAAATCTCGAAAAACATTAGGGACTAGAATAGCCAAAGTAGTAGTAGGGATTAGAATGCCTAGAGTAGTAGTAGTCAGGAGTCACCTCCTGAATCATGACCAATCAGAGAACGAAGAAGATATTACGATTTACATACAGGTTCTCATAATTTTCACATCATAAGTTCGTGAGGTTTGGTTCTTCTTAATCTACAAATATTAGATTGAAAATTTAAGACATTATCTATCTCATTTGCAGACGCTGGTTGTGAGAGAATAGCGTTCTTTTTTTTATCGTCTCTGCTACCAATCTGCAAATCACGATGCAACTCATTGTTTCTATTAGGTGCGCAACTAAGTTCAATAGATTTCTACAGCAGTAAGTGTTGGTCGACTTTGACATATCCAAAACGTCATGAACCAAGCTTAGACATATGGTAAACAACCTGTTTTGACACATTAGTGATTTTGTTTTGGCGTCATATACTTTTAGTTGTGTGAAAATGTCTGATTTTGTGCCAAATAATCGTCATTTGCGGGAAGTGTTGATTTTCTTCTTTCATTCGAAGACAACGGCGGCTGAAGCGCATCGAGAGCTCCAAAAGGTTTCCGGAGATGCTGCTCTTAGTGAAACAACGTGCTGTGATTGGTTCCGTCGCTTCAAAGACGGTGATTTCGATATTGACGACCGTCCGCGTGAAGGAAGGCCAAAATCCTTCGAAGACGCTGAATTGGAGGCATTGCTCTATGAGGATCCGTGCCAAACGCAAGAACAGCTTGCTTCAGTATTAGGAGTTACCCATCAATCCATTTCCAAGCGATTGCATGCGTTTGGAATGATTCATAAACAAGGAACTTGGGTTCCTTATGATTTGAAGCCTGTGAACAACTGCTCCGAAGGCAAAAAAGGAAGTGTTTTCTTCATTTCATTCATTACAGCAACCCAAAGAAAAGAATGTCATAGGGTCTGCCCGGTCATGCTTCTACGTCGTCGGCTCGGCCGAATATTCACGCTGTGAAGATTATGCTGTGTATTTGGTGGGACCACGTTGGTGTCATTTATTATGAGCTGTTGAAACCCAACGAAACCAATACTGGCGAACGGTATCGACTTCAATTGATGCGATTGAGCCGAGCACTGTGCGAAAAACGGCCAAAATACGTGCAAAGGCACGTGATTCTACAGCATGACAACGCTCGGCCTCACGTTGCCAAACCCGTTAAAATCTACCTGGAAACGCTCAAATGGGAAGTTCTACCCCACCCGCCACGGTATTCAAGCTCTGCCAGAAAGATGGGAAAAAGGTGTAGCTAGCGATGGGTAATACTTTGAATGATTCATTTGTAACCATTTTTTCACAATAAAGTTGCTTTTTCATAAAAAAAAAACAGCGAGAACTTAGTTGTGCACCTAGTAATAAACAACGGCACATTAACTATTCCACCAAGGACTTATTTTAAAATTTTTGGATTATCTGTGCGTTATTTTTTTTTAATATTTTATTACGAGTATATAATAAAATCTTATTTTTATTGGGTATTTCTGAATTATATCCCAATAATCAATATAGTTTTCTATAGGGTGACCAGATAAGAACGATAGGAAAAAAAAAAATAATAATAATAATAAAAAATTAAATAAAACAATAACGGTGTGGGATATTAAATTTATTCTGGCTTTATTTTGGCGCTACATTCATGCCATTATGTATGGAATAGCACATCATTTAAATGGCCGCCTCGGCTTCGCTGTCAGTGCTTCAAGCGGTTGGTTCAGTTTTTGATGACTCTGTCCAATATGTACGAATGTTGGCCTCGAGCTCGTCCAAAGTGGTTGGCTTGTTAGCGTAGACTGAGGACTTGACGTATTCCCAGAGAAAATAATCCAGGGGTGTCAAGTCGCATGATCGCGGCAGCCAATTGATGAACGCTTGCCGTGAGATGACCCAGTCGCCAAATTTCTCCTTCACTACTTCGAGCTTTGCGTCGCTTGTATGGCATGTAGCGCCGTCTTGGAACCACAGTTCCACAGATATATCGATGTTGTCGAGCTCTGGCCATATAAAGTCTGTAAACATCGCTCTATACCGAGGACCATTGACGGTAACGGTGTCTCCTTCCTCATTTCGAAAGAAATAAGGTCCAATAAGGTCAATCTTTGTGGATGCATTGATACTTGGTCTATAGCGGCAATTTTGCTTGTTGACATAGCGTCTATGCCAACAAGCAAAATTGCCAAAATGCACCCAATTAGCGAACTCACGGCATTGGCTATGGTTCTTGCGTTAGCACAATCTTATACGGATGTAGGCCCAAATCCAACCACAAAATAAGCCTGATTGACTCTCTGGCGATGCCCAATTCAGCTGATCGGCGCCGAATCGACATTTCTGGGTCTGTTTTCATCACTTCGCACCGATCTCTATCTGGTTGGTGGCGTAGGGCCCAAAAGATTGTACTCACGCTCAAACTTTTCCCCGGTGCAACGAATTGCCTTTTTTTCTTTTTTTTTCCACTTAATTCACTTTTATTTTCAGAAAATATTTTACATTGGTTATATGTTTCCGCGAAGCCTTATAAAGGCTTTTCTGTAGAAGATCGAGTTTCAAAAACTTGTAATGAATTTTAGATAGCAAGCTTAGTTTAACTACACAGAAAAAATTAACTGATGTTTACAAAAACAGTTTTATGGAAGTGGATTTGAAAATTAGCTACGTATTTGAATTCGTGTTGAGAAAAAAGTTCTTTATGTTTTTTTTTCCTAGTTTTTATATTTGTAATATTTTTTAGTTCTTGTGGAATTGTATTGAGGACCTCTGGTACACTGCATTTCAGCTGCCTTCTCCCGTAGTTATTGCAGAAACGGGGCTCTTGAAGCATACCTTGTGCCCGCCTTCTGGTGTTGATCCCATGTTGAATTGGTGTTATGAATCGAGTGTTGTCATAGTACTCCAGTATAAGGGTCATCTTAAAAATATCTTCTACTGGAAGAACTTTAAAGCGTTCTTGTTCAGGAACATTTCGCCGATTATCTGCACTTATCTTTTTCAATGCGGCGTTTTGTAGTTTTGTTACTTTTTCTATGTGTGTTTTAGAAGCATTACCCCATGCAAGTATTCCATACCTCAACTTCGATTCCACTAGGGCATAGTAGACTTGTCTCAACATGGACGTTGTGGCATGGAACTTTAGATGGGTAAGTGCATATAAAGCGTTTTTAAGGCTCATGGGCAACTCATTGATATGCGTGTCCCACAGAAAATTGCTGTGATTGGTTACTCCCAGATATTTGTAGCTCTCCACTATCTCAATCGGACAGCTAGTTGAGCTACTGCAGGAATCATTTCTAAAAAGAATTTGTTGTTGAGTAGCCTTGAACTGCGGACTTCGTATATGCATCATCTTTGTTTTTAATGCGTTGATCGTTAGACCGTGATCATGACACCATTTCACCGCATTATCGAATTCCTCCTGCATAATTGCTGTTGCCGTATCCAAAGATCTGTGGCGCACCACTATCGCCATATCGTCTGCATACGCAAATGGTATGGCCTGCTTGAATACTCGTAGCAGCTCGTTGGTATATAAAATAAAAAGTATTGGACCCAATTTTGATCCTTGGGGACTCCATATTGCACGCGTTCCTTTTGACTATATGTCTGGTTGATTTTTACACAGAAATATCTGTTGTTCAAGTATTCTTTTAGCCAATCTGCCATCATACCTCTTATGCCAATGTTTTCCAGTGCTTCTATTAGCTTATCATGGTTCAGTGTGCCAAAAGCCTTACTGAAATCCACGAACAACACTAGTATATGGTAGCTTTTGTTTAGGCTTTCGTTGATACAATTGGCAAATTCCCCTAACAGTTTACCAGTACTTTTATTTTTCTGAAAGCCGTACTGGCTTGGGTTTATGAAGGGATTTTTGGCGATGAAATCTACCTCTTCAAGACACTTTTCAACTATCGGCAATATCGATATAGGTCTGTAATTGTTGAGCTCACTTTTGATACCTCCTTTATATACTTTATATATTGGCCTAACTACAGCGGTGAATATGTCCACATGTCTTTTTATATCCCCGGCTCTTATGCCATCCAAACCTGGCGACTTGCTGTCGCTGAGCGAAAAAATTATTCTTCGTATTTCCGAGAAACTTGTTTCTTGTACGAATACTGATCTGGCTAATCTTGAACTTGTATGTATCGATGTAACGGCGTTGCATTGATGGATAATGTTTTTTACCTGAGTGCCAAAATTGTTTGCAAATGCACTAGCGAGCTTATTCAGACACATTTTGCCAGAGAAGTTCTTTGTAGGGTCTGCCCCTCCAGGCTTTTGCCTTCCCAGTATTTCGTCTATAAGACTCCATTTTTACGCGGGTGAGATCTGATTTGGCTGAACTTAGTTTTATAGAAAAAGGATTTTTGTGCCATTATTTCCTTGTTTAGTTTGTTCCTGAAAGTCTTATAGTCCAGTTCGTAAGATTTGTTCAGTCTGTTGTTTTTCCATCTTCTGTAAAGTTCGTCTCTTCTTTTACATTTGTCGATTAATTCAGTAGACATCCATGGGTTAAACTTTCTTCTAGTTTTCATTTGTTTGTTAGATGTAGCTCCATCATAAATATATGTAATTTTATCATGAAGTTTCTGATAAAGTGATACAGCATCCGCACCTGCGCACTGAAGCCATGATGACGACCGACCTCACGACGAAATTCACTTTTCGTATTTACAACTGAGCCGGAATTTCGGTAATATTTTTTTAATAACTTCCACACGTTCTTGAAGCGTCAAACGATGCATTTTGAAATGGTAAACCTTACTGAATGTTTTGACAGCTGGATGTTATTGGTAACTTTGACAGCTGCTGAAACATAACAATTGGAAAAGCTTCTCATTGGATAAAGTTTCCTTTCAATTATGAAGAACACTTGAAAGCAAAACATGATTAGCTTAGCAAATATAGCTTTCCATCATGTATAGGAGCCTTGGACTACACTAATGTAGAAATAATGAAGCCTCACTTCCATTCAGAAGAACATATTAATCGAAAGGGATATGCCTTAATCAATATTCAAGCAACATGTGATGCAATGGAATGATTTGCAAAACAAATGAATTGCCAATGGCCAAGTTCAGTTCACGATTCTATTATAGAATTTAGAGAAACAGTTTTCTTGAACCTATAAAGAGAAATTCCACCAACAGCGTTTTGCTGGGAAACGATGGGTATTGAATTGCACCTTGGTTAATGACGCCTTTTAAGAAACAAGTAATCAAGAAAAGGCATTCAATAAATCGATGACGCTGGGAATTACCAAATCCCGATGAACATCTTCGTTACGTACGTACCACGGTACGCTAACCATCGTTCTAAGAAGTTTATTTTCAAAAGTTTCTAGAATGTTTCTATTGCTTTTCCTGGTACAACCCCATAGTTGTAGACCATACGTCCACACTGGCTTCAGCACTTGCTTATAGATAAGCAGTTTGTTACGTAAGCTCAACTTCGAATGTTTTCCGAGTAGCCAGTACATTTGTCGGTATTTGTTTACGAGCTCGTCGCACGAATGTGCGATCAACATATTCGTAAATAAACTTTGTATATGAGTCTCTTAACGATAGATCGTGTAGCAACCGTCACTCCAAATTAAGGAAACGTTTTTGTGTTATTGCGAAAGAGTCCCCAAGTGTCGAGATAACTTCTTTGAATGGAAGGCGCATAATGAATCGACCATCCATGTTACGACGTACAGTCTTTAAAAAATGCGATTTGCAGCTTAGTTCCTCAGCCGTGAAATGTGGTTTGAAATCACAGGACACGTTGTGAAGAAGGGAGAGGGAGAAAAAGAAAGATTTAGTGTAGTGGTTTGAAACTCAGATGGTATTAACTTTTTATAAATTCCAAGGGTATCGTCCAGATAACTGGGGAGCTTGTTTGTTTGGCTTTTGTCGTTGCTCATGATTCATAGTATTTTGTTTTGTCCACCTGTTGTCATCATCACTATCAAGTTGCATTTTCAGCCATATGACCACTCTACTGCCAGTGTTCTTCGCAGTAGAGTTGACTTAGCTTTCACAATTTTTTATTTATTTCATACGAAATAAGTAGATGATTCTTGACATCAGGATTTGAACCGTAAACCAACAGCGTGGCAAACGATGATGTTACCATTACACCACGGCCACCCCCAATCTGGCTTTATAAGTTCAAGTAGGTTAATTCACTTTCAGTTAAAATGTTGGTGTTAGAACTATTAGTGGAATATGAATCACATTCTTCGTTGTTATTTTTCTTCCTGTTTTTAATATCCTCCTGCTGCATCCGTATTAACTTCAATTGCTCGAACAACACCAAACGTTGAAGTTCTCCACTAGTCAGATTTTTTGTCTCCTCAGTCTCATTGAACTTAAATTTTCTCCGTTTTGTTATTGGAGAATCTCGTGCTAACTCTTCAATTTCATTTGCAGGACTGGGTATATAAGCTGTAATTTCACTTAGCATAACTTCGGAATAAGTTTTCTCTCTTCTATAATTTTGTCTAATCTTTTAAGTAGTTTTTCTAAAATCGCTTTTAACAAAACGTAAGGTGTAACTTCCTCATCTATTTTGTCAACAAGTTTGAGAACTTTTAGTAGATTTCACTGACTGTCAAACTATGGTTGAAACGTCATGTTGATTATCATCAATTACATTTGTTCCAAAAATATAGTTTTTTTATTTTCTGTGTTTACTTTCAGCGCCGGCCGGAGTGATGACCGCTGGCGCCGAAAGTAAACACAGAAAAAAAAGGAAATCACAAAATGTAAGTTTTTTATTTGTCTTTTATATATTTACTAGTTCATTTATTAAAAATATGTGAAGAAAAATGTTATTGACAAGTCAGCTACGCCGAATCAAATGGCAATTTTAATCAATTATATGAAGAAGCTATAAGGCCAACACAGTCCAATGAAAGCAGGGGATGAACAAAATGTGGACTGATTTGGCCATAACTCTTAATTCCAATGGACTGCCCCAGTAAAGTGTTTCAGCTTGGAGGAAGGTAATTCCAGTCAACCACTGGTAGCCTCCTCCACCCAGAAACTTTAGTGTAGCGAATATAAGTTGAACAGCAACCATCTGACCAATTTATTGTTTGTAATACTAATACAAACCCTTCTTTTAAAAAACGAAAGCGTTGAACAAAATTGTGGTGATTTTAAATATTAGAATCAAAATGAAATTGAGTTTAGTATTTAATGTACTAACATGTGCGCTAAAAGAGACAAGAAATTTGTTGCGTCTCTTAATTGTCTCCGTCTTCGTATTGCTTAGTTAATTATGTGTCATTTTCATCGTCAAAAAGTAAAATAGTTCAACGTTGAAACATTTTGTAAGCACTGACACTGAAACTATTCACTTTAAAATTCTAAAAGAAAGCTTAATTTGTTTGCAAAATATACAAACAAATGCAAAACGATACCTCTTTAGCTATCGTGCAAACGATGTGTTTGACAGTTTTTGTGGTTACGTGAAGCTAAAGTTGAATCATCAAAACGATATTGAATAGACGATAGTGATTTTTAATGTTACATGAAGTACTCGTAAAACAATCGTCTTACGGAATGAGTTTCATATGCGATTGTAGGCGGAAAAGGTTTAAAACTATTTGTCAGGTGTTCAGCAAAAATTCTAAGCTTCCCTTTTAGGTCTCCGATCCATTTCCCATTAGATGTTTTCAGTGGTGGATCTTGTAATTGAGGTCCTTTTAAACGTTTAGCAACTTTCATTGTTAGATTCATTGATTATTTTCTTGAGCTTGTTATTTAGTCTATTGAATATAGTTTTATCGTCGGGGTATCTTGTCATTTGCTTTTTTATATTGATTGAAGATTAATCAATCTAATACGATCGGCATAGGGTGGAAGGTTGACGTTATCAGCCCAACAGAGACCGCGTAAATCAAAGCGCATGAACCTGCGCTGCACTGCCTCAGTTCTCATGGTATGGGGCGACCATATTTGGCTGGCATACTTGAGGAGGGGTCTGACGAAGGTAATATATAGGGATTTAGTTACATATGGGTCAGAAAACTCCTTTGACCAACGTTTCACAAAGCCAAGCGCTGAGTAGGCTCTATTAATGATACTGTCGAGGTGTGAAAGAAAGTTGAGTGTACTATCACAGATGACACCTAAATCGCGTGCTGATGTGACTAAGGGTACAGGCTCGCCACAAATAAAGTAGACCCAAGGAGGTGGTGGCAGACGTTTGCGGGAATAGGTAATGGAATGACATTTATCGACATTAAGCTCTAAGAAATTTTTGTTACACCAGATGGAGAAACTATTCATATCATCCTGTAGAAGGCGAGAATCAGCGTGTGATGAAATACGTCTAAAGGTTTTCATATCATCAGCGTAGACCAGAAAGTTGGAGTTCTGAATGATATGTTCGGCATCGTTTATTGTAAGGATAAAGATCAGAGGTCCAAGATGGTCACCTTGAGGAACCCCTGAAGTTGCTATAATAGTGCATAGGCTCCTCCTCTGTTCCTCTTCTCCCTTTTCCCTGACGCCCGTGCCCTGAAACAGTTTTAAGAGTGTTCATATCCCCTTCGGCGCGCAGATTATATATATAAAAAATAAAAAATATGGTCCGATATTGACGATCTAAAACAGACTTTGTATTGGCGATGCACTAGGTATGATTTGATCTATGATATTGTAATATGCGAGCTACGGCTCGAGTAGATAAAACGATATTGTGTGAAATTTATTTCTTTATTTTCTAGTCTATAGAACAATTCAAGTTCACACTATACTATTCTTCGCAATGTTCTTTTCTTACAAGGTCTCTTTCCTCTCAAATCACTTTATCTCCTTTCAATTACTTAATTCACAAATCCAAACTAATTACTTTTTCTTGTTCACTCTCAACTTTCAATTTATCACCAAATTACAACTTCGCCCATTATCACTTTTCTAATCTCTTCGCCACAGTTTAAAAATGACTGTCTTTTTTATTGATCGCCATCTGTCCTTATATAGCAGAAGTTTCAGATAGCCAGAAACTTCTAGCAAATTCTTCGACCACTGGAAATAATTCCAAGATGACAATCATTTCTTCCAGTTATAATTCTCTCTTTATCCGTGGCGTTGTCAGCTATTGCGAACCTCGAATGAAAGTACAGTTTGGAATGGGCTGTAGGAGCGTAGTTATTATTCTACATTATTGTTGCATACTTTTAGACGATGTTACAATATTGTAGCATAATAATAACTACGCTCCTACGACTATGCAGCAAATTCCGAAGTGACTTTTCATCGTGGCAGAATTTTGGTTCGAACTGTCCTTTCATTCGAGGTTCGTGTCTGGGACGAAGTCTCCACAGCTCATGTCAACGAAAGAGACGAATAATATCAGGGATAAAAGGGAATTATAACTGCAAGAATTATTTCTCTTGTTCCAGTGGTCGAAGAATTTGCTAGAAGTTTCTGGCTATCAGAAACTTCTGCTATATAAGGACAGACGGCGATTGAGAAAGCAACAGTAGTTTCTAAACTGTGGCGAAGAGATTAGAAAAGTGATAATGGGCGAAGTTGTAATTCTGTGATAAATTGAAAGTTGAGATTTAAGAAGAAGAAGTAATTAGTTTGGATTTGTGAATTAAGTAATTGAAAGGAGATAAAGTGATTTGAGACCTTGTAAGAAAAGAATTGCGAAGAATAGTGTGAACCTGAATTGTTCTATAGACTAGAAAATAAAGAAATAATTTCACAGAATAATTGTTTTATCTACTCGAGCCGTAGCTCGCATATTACATTGGTGTCAGAAGCGGGATAAAACTTATTCGATTTGCGTGTTGAGTTAATTAGTTGCGCAAAATGGGTCGCAAATTGGGAAAACTAACTATAATTCAACTAAAGGCAGAACTCAGTAAGCGGAACCTCGACAAAACTGGGGGAAAAGATGCCCTGCTGATTCGTCTGGAAGAAGCAGTAACGCAGGAAGGTGAAAATCCGCACGACGTAGAGTTTGACGTGGAAGAGGAACCAGCAAGTACAGCAGCCGACCCGGGTATAACGAGTCTGTTCCTGCAACTTAAGTTAGTCATGGACGAACAAAAGAAAGCAATAGAAGACCAAAGGAATTCTATAGAACTTAAGCTGGACGAACAAAAGAATTCTCTAGAACTTAAGCTGGATGAACAAAAGAAAGCAATGGACGAACAAAAGAAAGCAATGGACGAACAAAAGAAAGCAATGGACGAACAAAAGAAAGCAATGGACGAACAAAAGAATTCTCTAGATGCTCTGGAAAGTAAACTTGATGAGCAAAACAAGAACTTGGAATCCAAATTCGAAGTGATCGAAGAGAAAATCGAGAAGATCGAGACGCAACTCGGAAAAGTCGAAACTAGATTCGATGAAAATTTTGAGAAACATGAAACTCAGGTCGGGAAAATAGAGACTCAGTTTGAAAAAGTGGATACGCAGTTCGAGATAGTAGGGAAGCAAGTCGAAAATCTTGCTAAGGGGCTCAGCGACGTGAAGAGACAGAAAGCACGGGAATATTCCACTGACGGTCTGAGAAGAAAGGAGATGCAGCCTCCTATCTTCGATGGTCAAACATCATGGCCAATTTATAAAAGGCAATTCGAAGCGGCCGCAATGACCAATAGCTGGGACGATGAAGAGAAGTCCATTGCACTCACACTTGCACTGAGGGGTCCAGCTGCGGAGCTCTTGCAGACCATCCCGGAAGATAAACAGCAGAACTACGACCCTCTGGCTCAGGCTATCGAGATGCGGTTTGGGGATGAACACATGCAGCAGGTGTACAGGGTTCAGCTGCGTAGTCGAGTCCAGAAAAGGGGGGAAACGCTCCAACAGTTGCAAGCGGATATAGAGCGACTAGCCCATCTTTCATACCCTAAAGCCGGTGAGGAGCTTATCAACGAAATGGCGGTGGAAGCTTTTATTCAGGCCATAGAGGACAGACAACTGCAAATGGCTATAAGGATGGCTGAAAAGCGAACACTCTCCGAGGCATTGGCATTCGCTTTGTCAATGAAGGCTGCGGACCAAGCATACCAGGGAATACACCGTGTCAGGGAAATGTCCGTCGTGGAATGCTCATGCCAGAGAACAGCCGTCATGGATGAAGACAGAGCTCGCGGAAGTCAAATCCGTTGCTGGAATTGCAACCAAACCGGACACCTACAACGGCAGTTCAGAAGTGCACCTAGACGAGGAAATTGTCCACATTGCGGAAGTAGGAGAAGCAGAGAGGAAGCATCTGGCGGTGATAACATCCATCCTGTAAGTCAGACTTCCCAAAACCAGCAGTCGGGAAATGCGTAAGGACCAACTTCGCGGGGCAGAAGTTGGTTACTGGAATCGAGGCCCCCAGGACCACCATTCAAGTTTCGCAAACCAAACGGGGTAACAAGAGCCTGACAGTGGAGGCACTAATCAACAAGAAGAAGTGCGTAGCCACCATCGACACAGGTGCCACCGCCTCCATTGTAAGAAGAGATATCGTCAATAGCTCCTGGCTGCACAACACCAACAGCTACTGCCTGAAGACTGCAACAGGGGAAATGGCGAAGGTATTTGGAGAAGTTCGTCTTACGATTACTCTGGCAGGACTGACGTTTTCCCATGCGTTTCTGGTGGCAGATATATGCGACGAGTGCATCATCGGAATAGACTTCATGAAAGCAAATGAAGTAATCTTGGACATCGGGATGCAAGTACTGAGGTATCGAAATGTGGAGATTCCGATGGTGTACGGAAACGAGAATGCCGTAACTCTCAGGACAGTCATCAGCAAAGATTAAGTTTTGCCGCCGTCTTCAGAGACAATCATTTGGACGAAGCTGGAAGGTGATCTTGGGAGCCACCGATTCTACATTGTAGAACCAGACCCAGAGAAGAATTCTCAAGACTACATCGTGGGAAAGACGTTAGTCGAACCAAAGAACACCATGGTTCCAGTGAGAGTTTTGAACACAAGACCACACACTGTCAAACTAAGGTGAGGGGAGATGACTGGAAAATGCACGCCGATTACCGGCGTCGCAACAATATCTGAACATGATGCTCCAAAACCTCTCCCATCACCTTGGACAGCGGAAACGAGAGAGACGATTCTCCAGTCCAGTGACCTGAATCAGGAGCAGCGAACTATGGCAGAGAATCTTATCAATGAGTACGCTGATGTATTTGCCTCACAGGACGGAGAATACGGCCGAACACACCTGGTACAACATCGAATAGACACTGGTGATACTAGACCAATTCGTCAGCCTGCTAGGCGCCTTCCATTGGCAAAGCAGACAGAAGTTGCTGAGATGGTGTCGGCAATGGAGAAAGAAGGTCTGGTTGAAAGTTCCAAAAGTCCGTGGGCATCACCGGTTGTACTGGTTAAGAAGAAAGATGGCAGCACGCGGTTCTGCGTGGACTATCGGCAGCTCAATTACGTCACCAAGAAAGACAGCTACCCTCTGCCACGGATTGACGACACGCTAGACACACTATCAGGAGCCCGATGGTTTTCCACTCTCGACTTGAAGAGTGGCTACTGGCAGGTACAGATCCATCCAGAAGACCGGGAGAAAACCGCCTTCACCGCAGGAAATGGGCTATGGCAATTCACGGTAATGCCATTCGGGCTGTGCAATGCTCCGGTGACTTTCGAGCGATTGATGGAATGTGTCCTGCAAGGGTTAACATGGAAAACCTGTTTGGTATACTTGGATGATGTCATCGTCGTAGGAAAAACGTTTGCGCAACACCGAGACAATCTAAGGGATGTGTTTCAAAGGCTTCGAAGTGCCCACCTGAAGCTCAACCCCAAGAAGTGCGCCCTGTTTAGAGCAGAAGTCAAGTACTTGGGGCACATAATTTCAGCGAAAGGAGTGAGAACCGATCCAGAGAAGGTCGAAGCGGTGAAAAACTGGCCAGTCTCCAAGGATAAACACCAACTAAGGAGCTTCCTGGGCCTAGCCACCTACTACAGACGGTTCGTGAAGGATTTTGCCGGGATCGCAAAGAGCCTGCACCAGTTGACGGAAAATGGAAAACAATTCAAATGGTCAATTGAGTGTGAGAGAGCTTCAAGGCACTTAAACAACGGCTATGCGATGCCCCGATACTGGCTTACCCCACTCCCGGGGAAACGTTCATTGTGGATGCAGATGCTAGTAATGTCGGGGTAGGAGCCGTACTCTCCCAGGTGCATGACGGCCAAGAGAAGGTGGTTGCGTACTTTAGCAAGGTGCTCTCTAAGCCAGAAAGGAACTACTGCGTGACAAGGAGAGAACTTCTAGCTTTGATCTTGGCTACGAAGCATTTTCACAAATACTTCTATGGGAGAAAGTTCGTTCTTCGCACAGACCATGCAGCCTTAAAATGGCTATTACAGTTCAAGAGTCCTGAGGGTCAGGTCGCAAGATGGATCGAAAGGCTGCAAATCTACGACTACGAAATACAGCATCATAAAGGAAGGCTCCACTCTAATGCGGATGCACTGTCCCGGAGACCATGCAGAACGGATTGTAAACATTGTGCGCGTCAGGAAGAACGGGAGCTGGTTTCCATCCAAAGAATGAGAGCCCAACCTATCGCCGGCTGGAGCGTAGATGAGATCCGGAACGCTCAGAAGGAAGACCCGGATATCGAGCCGATTCTGGCCTGGAAGGAGAACATGGAGAAACCGGATCATCAGGACATCTCTCACAGAAGCCCGACTTTAAAGGCATATTTTGCGCAGTGGGACTCCCTCCATGTCCAAGAAGGTGTTCTGAGAAGAAAATGGGAATCCTCCGACGGAAAGTCGTTTGTAATGCAGCTTGTCGTACCGCGGACGAGGGTCAAGGAGGTGTTACAGGAAATGCATCGCTGGGCGTCCGGAGGCCACTTGGGAGTGAATAAGACGCTAGAAAAGGTACGAGAACGTTTTTATTGGTTAAAAGCGAAGGAAGATATCGAAGACTGGTGCAGAAAATACGACGTGTGTGCAGCTAGCAAGGGTCCGAGAATCAAAACTCGAGGTAAGATGTACCAATACAACGTGGGAGCACCTTTCGAACGAATCGCCATTGACATCGCAGGGCCCTTTCCGGAAACCGACAATGGTAATCGGTATATACTCGTAGTGATGGACTACTTCAGTAAGTGGCCGGAAGCGTTTCCGATCCCTAACCAGGAAGCCAGAGCCGTGGCGGAGCAGATCGTCTACAATTGGGTTAGCTGATTCGGTGTGCCCTTGGAATTGCATTCTGACCAAGGGCGGAACTTCGAGTCAAGAATCTTCCAAGAGATGTGTCAACTACTCGCAATCAAAAAGACAAGGACAACCCCGCTTCATCCACAGTCGGACGGTATGGTGGAGCGTTTCAATAGGACTTTGGACGAACATCTCTCGAAGGTCGTAGGTGACTACCAACGGGATTGGGACCGGCAGATTCCCTTGTTTTTGATGGCCTATAGAAGTGCCGTGCATAGCACTTCTCGACATACGCCGTTCGAAATCTTATTTGGTGGAATAGCTCGTTTACCCAGTGAGGTGAAATTTGGATCTCCTACCAAAGAGCCCAGAAATGAAGAAGAGTACGTGGCGGACCTTAGGGAAAGGCTTAGGGACATACACCAAAGGACCAGAAGCCAGATTAAGATGACGAGCGACCGCATGAAGACCAGGTATGATGCCAAGGCAACAACGTCAGGATTCCAGGAAGGAGATCTGGTGTGGCTGTATAATCCCCATCGCCAAAAGGGGAAATCACCTAAATTACAGCGGAACTGGGAAGGTCCCTACAGAATAGTAACCCGCATCAACGATGTTGTCTACCGCATCCAGCGAGGACCGAGGGCCAAAATGAAAGTGGTTCATGTGGACCGACTGAGTCGATACAATGGCCGAAATGAGGATGCACTTGTTCGGGACGAACACGTCTAAGAGGGGGGCAGTGTAGCATAATAATAACTACGCTCCTACGACTATGCAGCAAATTCCGAAGTGACTTTTCATCCTGGCAGAATTTTGGTTCGAAGAACTGTCCTTTCATTCGAGGTTCGTGTCTGGGACGAAGTCTCCACAGCTCATGTCAACGAAAGAGACGAATAATATCAGGGATAAAAGGGAATTATAACTGCAAGAATTATTTCTCTTGTTCCAGTGGTAGAAGAATTTGCTAGAAGTTTCTGGCTATCAGAAACTTCTGCTATATAAGGACAGATGGCGATTGAGAAAGCAACAGTAGTTTCTAAACTGTGGCGAAGAGATTAGAAAAGTGATAGTGTGCGAAGTTGTAATTCTGTGATAAATTCAAAGTTGAGATTTAAGAAGAAGAAGTAATTAGTTTGGATTTGTGAATTAAGTAATTGAAAGGAGATAAAGTGATTTGAGACCTTGTAAGAAAAGAATTGCGAAGAATAGTGTGAACCTGAATTGTTCTATAGACTAGAAAATAAAGAAATAATTTCACAGAATAATTGTTTT
Organism: Pocota personata; assembly: GCA_963082735.1. Taxonomy (NCBI): domain Eukaryota; kingdom Metazoa; phylum Arthropoda; class Insecta; order Diptera; family Syrphidae; genus Pocota; species Pocota personata. Next base: position 89,170,276 of record OY720429.1, read on the forward strand.
ATCTACTCGAGCCGTAGCTCGCATATTACAATATGAACCGCGGTTGGAAACCAAGGATTTAATAAGTTGCGGGAAGCCAACTTTAAGATTCAAATGGACAAGTGTGAATTTCTCCAGAAAGAAATTGCTTTCTTGGGTCATATTATTACCCCGGAAGGTATCAAACCGAACCCCGCAAAGATACTCGCCATAAAAAACTTCCCTGTCCCTAAAAGCCGAACAGAAATAAAAGCCTTCCTAGGACTTATTGGTTATTACCGTAAGTTCATTAAAGATCTGGCCAAACTCACTAAACCCCTTACCCATTGTCTAAAGAAAGGGGAATCCATTAAAATAGGCAAAGATTATACTGAAGCTTTCGAAACCTGTAAGAATCTATTAATAAATGACCCCATTTTACAACACCCTGACTTCACGAAACCCTTTATTCTCACTACAGACGCAAGCAACTATGCTCTCGGAGCAGTCCTGTCACAAGGAAACATAGGAAGCGATAAACCCATTTGCTTTGCTAGTCGCACACTTTCGCAAACCGAATGCAATTACTCGACAATTGAAAAAGAGTTACTGGCCATAGTCTGGGCTACTAAATATTTCTGACCGCATCTATTCGGGAGAAAATTCAAAATAGTTACGGATCACAGACCCCTCACATGGATTATGAACCTTAAGGAGCCAAATTCGAAATTAGTAAGATGGAGGCTCAGATTAGAGGAATTCAACTATGAAATTGTCTATAAAAAAGGAAAGTCGAACACGAACGCAGATGCCCTAAGTCGCATTAGAATCTCCGATTCAAACGAGATTGAGCAGGAACTCTTCAACAACGATGAAGACGTAGATACTGTCCACAGCGCTCAGGAAGACCTCAAGAGCTCTCAATGCATTGGAAGACTCATGACCAACGAAGCAGCCAATTGTCCTTTCAGTGACGTTGGAAAAATTGAAGGAATCTCACAACCAGAACCAAATTTTATACTATTTATCAATATACTCAAAATGCTAATAAACTCTACTTGCAGTACAAAATCTTTAACAGTCGAGGGTACAGCACTTATACACTTTAAAAACTGCGACGTCGAGGTAAATGGAATATCCTACCAGAACAGCCCTGATACCTACTGGGACGACATACATGTTCCACCACCACCAAGCAGCGACATAGAAGTCAACTCTACAACGGAAATATTAAGTCTCGAAAAACTTAAGGACTACAATTTCCTTACGGAGTCAAAGCTATATAATCTAGATGCCAAGACCGAAATCCTTCATTATTTCACAACATCATCAGCAGCCGTATTTGCCATCGCTATCACTATCATCATAGTCGTCATCATTCATGTCACAAGGAACAATCCCCAAATCGGCCAGCCTCCGACACTTCAATCTTTCGCTCCTGCTTCAATGACGTCACTATTTTCATCGGAATCAGTCCCAAGATCGTCATTTTGGCCGTCGCTCTATACTAAGGGGGGAGGAGTTACGGTAGCCACCTGTACCCCCGCTGCCCCCTAATCATCCCATAATAACACACTCATCGAAGTCGTCAACCCAAAGCTACGTTGGACACCTAACACCCCCGCAACATATGCAGAATCATCATTTTTGTTATCAATTGAAATTGTAACGTAAGAATAAAATATAAATCAAGTATCATGTACTGCACAGGTGACAGGAACTGCAGAGTAAGCGTCTGGTAAGTTTCCGTTCGAAGTCACCTAGTGCAATCGATACAGAGGTTAGATTTTTAAGCTAAAATTGTAATTGATTCATTGTAATAAACTTCTTCAAACCGAAAACATCGTTTTTTTACCTCATTTTTTTTTTTTTTTTGGTAGATGGAATTTTTTTTTTTTTTCTTTAAATTTTTTTTTTTTTTTTTTGGCACGACGATGATCTCGTGTGCGCTCGACGACGTGTGCGCTCAACGGCAGGCAAAAGGCAACTCCCAACAATGTTGGGCAACACTTGTAATAAAAACATCTGAAAGCTAACGCATTGGCTATCTGCTATCTGATAGCCAGAAACTTCTGCTATCTGATAGCCAGAAACTTCTGCTATATAAGGACAGATGGCGATTGAGAAAGCAACAGTAGTTTCTAAACTGTGGCGAAGAGATTAGAAAAGTGATAGTGGGCGAAGTTGTAATTCTGTGATAAATTCAAAGTTGAGATTTAAGAAGAAGAAGTAATTAGTTTGGATTTGTGAATTAAGTAATTGAAAGGAGATAAAGTGATTTGAGAGGACAGAGACCTTGTAAGAAAAGAATTGCGAAGAATAGTGTGAACCTGAATTGTTCTATAGACTAGAAAATAAAGAAATAATTTCACAGAATAATTGTTTTATCTACTCGAGCCGTAGCTCGCATATTACAATATGAACCGCGGTTGGAAACCAAGGATTTCTCTAGTTTGAAGAGAATGAGCTGGTGAGGAATTTTGTCGAAGGCCTTACAAAAATCAGTGGCTACAACATCAACTTCATTGCCATCTTCCAAAGCGTTCAGTGTACCAGACACGAATTCGGTTAAGTTGGTAGTTGTTGGCCTACCTTTAAGAAGGTAGGTGTTGCTTTGTGGAGAAGATTGGTTTACAGTGAAAAAACATCGCATCATACACAATGCCCTCGAAGAGTTTAGGTATACATGAGAGATTAGCAATAATCCGATAATTAGAGATTTCACTTCTGCAATCTTTTTTGTGGATAGGTGTAATATAAGCGTCCTTCCATAATTGAGGAAAAACGCCTTGGGAGATCGAGAGTTGAAGAAGGGCAGTGAGGGGTTGTGTCAAAGCGGTTCAAAGTCGAAAGAAGATGATTCCTCTCAGAGACTGCGGAATTATAAGCGTCGGAAGAGAAAATGAGGTCAAGTTGCCTATTCAAGTTATTTCGAATACCACTTACTTTGAAAAGTCCAGAGTCAGAGAGGCAATCAGTTAGTGAGATTTCCTTATCAGTTGTGGCGCCAGGGATGTAATGGGACTCGTCATCATATTGGGACCATTGAGGATGGGGAAGATTAAAGTCCCCTAAAATAATGGCGTCATCGCATGGATCCATGAAATCAATCAGGGAGTCAACGGTATCAACGGCAAGCTGGTATGACCGAATTGGTTGGGATGGGTGTATGTAACAACACATTATGTTAAATTTGTTTCCGTCAAAGCAGAAATGTCGTAGGGGAGTTTTTGGGAGTTCAGAAATACGTCGAGCGTTTTGGTGCGCAATCCTCTGACATTTTGATAGTAAAAGACAGGTATTTAGGAGCAATTTTAGTGTTGTATGAGTGAGACAAGACTGGGTCGGATCGTGTTAGGATTAGATTTGTTAACAGAGTGAGTGGCAGCAGATATTTCGGATAGAGATGGACCTGCAGAGTTGAGAATATGCGATAGCGTGAAGTTGGGATGTTTGGGAGCGCCATTAAGATAAGGAAGTAATCCCACTTTAAATTGCCAATTAGAGTGTGGCCCGCGAGGATTATTGCCGGCGGAAAGAGAGTGAGGCGGAGATGACGGATTAGGCTTAGAACTAACGGAAGATTTGTTAGAGCTAGCGTTTTTATCTGATCTGGCTTAGAATTACATTTAGAATTATGAGAGTAAGGCTTATAGTTCGGCTTAGACTTATGGGTAGGATTAAGCTTTTTGTTACCCTTTTTCCATTTGGCCATGGTCATCTTCCCCCAACTGATGGTATCGTCAAGGGAGTTCCAGAACTACCAACTGTATTTCAATGGAATGTTGGACTTGTAGCAACTAGACTTTCTGGAATTGGATGGAGAAATCTTCTGGCGATTGGTAAAAAAAGTTCCGTATGCAGGTAGCATCGGCATGTTGAGGAGCGCCTTTCATGGTAAATGTAATGTACTCAGCGTTTTTCGTCTTGTTGCCCTTACTTAGTTTTTCAAGCCTCTCGTTCCATTCAGGCAGAGTCCATGAAGTTCCGAATCGATTAATACAAAGTTGTGAAGCTTCAATTTGATTGGTAAGTAAGGCTGTGGGAGGATTAGCAGTCGAAGATACAGGCACAAGAGACGGAGGCGAAAGAGCTCTTGGAGATAGATTGATTGCAGTTTCGCGAATTTCATCAAGTATTGATGTATTGTACGGGCAGCTTGATTGTGGTTGGATTTGATCCGGAATGTCATCGGTTATGCTGAAAGCCGTCCTAATATCATCGAGAATTTCGCATATTGTAAGCCGAGTTACTGCGAGTTCATTACTGACCTCATTAATTTTGTGTACCATGTCAACAAGTAGCGGATCAGGCTGACGGGGAGAAGGTGTGGTTAATTTTGCGGAGTGCTGGAAATGAACCTCCAGGTCAGACCGAAGAGAGTTGATATCATCGTTAATATTGTTATATGGGCAGGGTTTCATGGTAGATTTAATTTGGCGTTTGAATTCCTCGAGTTGACAGTTTGTAGAATCGTACTGGGAACTATTGGTTATAATTTCGGTTAAGGCTGCTAGTTGATTTTCAATGTTACTAAATTTGGCCTTGCACAAATCACTACAGCACTCAACGGTGTTGCTCAAATCCTCTACACTTTTTATAATGTCATCACACTTTAGTAGGTCTTTGAAGACCTTTTTGCTGAACTGCTTAAAGTCAATGGCCATTGCTTTAGTCGAATCACTGAGGCACTTGATTGCAAGCATAACGTGCGAGAGAGAAATTTCTATGCACTCGTCGCAGTAGAACGCGAAATGGTTCAAATAATTTTTAATATAAATAATAGATCTTTTGCTGAGACCGGTGCATATAGGGTGGAATGACTTGCCACAGAGGCCTTTGCAGGTCACCCAGTCGGCATTGGTATCTTCGATTGCGCAATGAACATTAGCGCACTTTTCCATTTTTAATAGGCCACAAAAAGTAAACAAAAGTAAAAAGGAAAATTAGGTCAACTTGCAACGAATGACGAGTGAGAACAAGTTAATTGGTATTGGTATTTTTATTATTGTTTTTTTTTTTTATGTTTTGATAGCGTTTCAGCGAGGCAGGAGAAAAAGAGAAATACGTCTGAACAGTTGGGCGGTCTGGGAGACTACAAGGCTTGTCTTTTCTATTGAAAGGTCGGTGTACTATCTTCGCCTGCTTGTTGTATGTCTGCAATGAATTGTTCTACCCCAATGTCAATATGTTTCGTCGAAATCAGTGGAGATATAACGTTAATAAATCCTTCGATTAATTCTATAAATGCATACCATTTAATTTTTTTGCATTAACTGTTCTGAGTATAATCCGAGAACAGGTTTTCACTGCTTTTGACTTCGACTTCTTTTCTATTAATTTCTTTCGTTACGAAGAAGTCAATAACATCAGGTGCTTTATTTGAGTCAGGTGGCCAATAAATTGGGAATCCAGCTGAAATAAATTCACTTTTATAATTTCTTTCTGCTTTGTAAAGCTTCATGCATTTTGACGTTATTAATCTTGACCCCCAGGAGGGGTGTTTTGCGTTATAATCCCCTCCAATGATGAAGTTGTTAGGAAACTAACCTGGAAATTAAATTTATTAGAATAGTCATGTGCACTTAGAACCACTCCCTTCGCAGCATTACATGTAATGTTCCATCTGTTATCACTAGACATTTTCGGCAAACAGGTGAACACCAGTGCAGCCCATCCGTCTAAAAGTCTCCTCAGTGTGGCCCAACTTGCTCGATCTTTAATCTAAATAAATTTACCTACGAGAACACCGACTACACCCCACCGACACCGAGATTTGAGCATATATTCCGGGCATTAATTCCCACCCGTAATGAACGGGAAAAAGTTGCCGTTAACCTGTTATCATGCTCATTTACTTCCAAGGCCGATAAAGATTGCCGCTCGTCTGTCACGCAGATGGCGGAGTAAATCAACATTCTGTAATAATTATTACCTTACTTCTTGCAATAAGATAGAACACAACTACATCTCTGTCGCATATTCATTGCATTTCGTTTTGCTTCCCAAAATGCAAGGCAAGCATAATTTGGTAAGCGCGTGCATACTGCCGAATTCTTGAGAATTCTTGATTATGTTAGTTCCCAAGAGTTCAGACAGTGCGACTTAGATAACGTCTGGAAATTGTTTCCAAGACGGAATATGACGCGTATTAAATTATACTACACCTTCCCCTTTTGAAAGTATGATTTGGTAAATCATATGCTTGGAGACCAATGCGTTAGCTTTCAGATGTTTTTATTACAAGTGTTGCCCAACATTGTTGGGAGTTGCCTTTTGCCTGCCGTTGAGCGCACACGTCGTCGAGCGCACACGAGATCATCGTCGTGCCAAAAAAAAAAAAAAAAAATTTAAAGAAAAAAAAAAAAAATTCCATCTACCAAAAAAAAAAAAAAAATCGATCGCGCGAGTTAAGTTCTAAACCTCAGCTTGAGGTAAAAAAACGATGTTTTCGGTTTGAAGAAGTTTATTACAATGAATCAATTACAATTTTAGCTTAAAAATCTAACCTCTGTATCGATTGCACTAGGTGACTTCGAACGGAAACTTACCAGACGCTTACTCTGCAGTTCCTGTCACCTGTGCAGTACATGATACTTGATTTATATTTTATTCTTACGTTACAATTTCAATTGATAACAAAAATGATGATTCTGCATATGTTGCGGGGGTGTTAGGTGTCCAACGTAGCTTTGGGTTGACGACTTCGATGAGTGTGTTATTATGGGATGATTAGGGGGCAGCGGGGGTATAGGTGGCTACCGTAACTCCTCCCCCCTTAGTATAGAGCGACGGCCAAAATGACGATCTTGGGACTGATTCCGATGAAAATAGTGACGTCATTGAAGCAGGAGCGAAAGATTGAAGTGTCGGAGGCTGGCCGATTTGGGGATTGTTCCTTGTGACATGAATGATGACGACTATGATGATAGTGATAGCGATGGCAAATACGGCTGCTGATGATGTTGTGAAATAATGAAGGATTTCGGTCTTGGCATCTAGATTATATAGCTTTGACTCCGTAAGGAAATTGTAGTCCTTAAGTTTTTCGAGACTTAATATTTCCGTTGTAGAGTTGACTTCTATGTCGCTGCTTGGTGGTGGTGGAACATGTATGTCGTCCCAGTAGGTATCAGGGCTGTTCTGGTAGGATATTCCATTTACCTCGACGTCGCAGTTTTTAAAGTGTATAAGTGCTGTACCCTCGACTGTTAAAGATTTTGTACTGCAAGTAGAGTTTATTAGCATTTTGGGTATATTGATAAATAGTATAAAATTTGGTTCTGGTTGTGAGATTCCTTCAATTTTTCCAACGTCACTGAAAGGACAATTGGCTGCTTCGTTGGTCATGAGTCTTCCAATGCATTGAGAGCTCTTGAGGTCTTCCTGAGCGCTGTGGACAGTATCTACGTCTTCATCGTTGTTGAAGAGTTCCTGCTCAATCTCGTTTGAATCGGAGATTCTAATGCGACTTAGGGCATCTGCGTTCGTGTTCGACTTTCCTTTTTTATAGACAATTTCATAGTTGAATTCCTCTAATCTGAGCCTCCATCTTACTAATTTCGAATTTGGCTCCTTAAGGTTCATAATCCATGTGAGGGGTCTGTGATCCGTAACTATTTTGAATTTTCTCCCGAATAGATGCGGTCGGAAATATTTAGTAGCCCAGACTATGGCCAGTAACTCTTTTTCAATTGTCGAGTAATTGCATTCGGTTTGCGAAAGTGTGCGACTAGCAAAGCAAATGGGTTTATCGCTTCCTATGTTTCCTTGTGACAGGACTGCTCCGAGAGCATAGTTGCTTGCGTCTGTAGTGAGAATAAAGGGTTTCGTGAAGTCAGGGTGTTGTAAAATGGGGTCATTTATTAATAGATTCTTACAGGTTTCGAAAGGTTCAGTATAATCTTTGTCTATTTTAATGGATTCCCCTTTCTTTAGACAATGGGTAAGGGGTTTAGTGAGTTTGGCCAGATCTTTAATGAACTTACGGTAATAACCAATAAGTCCTAGGAAGGCTTTTATTTCTGTTCGGCTTTTAGGGACAGGGAAGTTTTTTATGGCGAGTATCTTTGCGGGGTTCGGTTTGATACCTTCCGGGGTAATAATATGACCCAAGAAAGCAATTTCTTTCCGGAGAAATTCACACTTGTCCATTTGAATCTTAAAGTTGGCTTCCCGCAACTTATTAAATACTTGCTTAATACTTTCCAAATGTTCTTGGAGTGAGGTGGAATAAATAATGATGTCGTCCAAGTAGACAAGACAAATTTTACCCACTAGCTCCTTGAGAACATTGTCAATCACTCGTTGGAAGGTGGATGGAGCATTCTTTAATCCGAAGGGCATTCTGACATATTCGTAGTGCCCTCCTTCGACAGTAAAAGCAGTTTTTTTTAATATGTTTAGGATCCATCTCGATCTGGTGAAAACCGCTCGCCAGATCGAGAGTAGTAAAGTATAGGCATTTCCCCAGTTTGTCCAGTATCTCGCTTATGTTAGGCAGTGGATAGCGGTCGGATATAGTTTTCTCATTAATTTTCCTGTAGTCTATGACTAGTCTCCACTTTTGTTTTCCGCTGGCATCTTGTTTCTTGGGCACAATCCACACCGGGGAGCTCCATGGGGAATAACTATGCCTTATTATGCCTTGATCTAACATTTTAGTAATTTGCTTTTGTACCTCTTGTTTGTGTACAAAAGGGTATCTGTATGATTTTGCATAAATAGGAAGTTCATCAGTTGTACATATACGATGTTTTATTTGGTTTGCGAAGGTTAGGGGTTCCCCTTCTATGTACATAATATCATTGTATTCCTTGCAGATTTGGAGGATCTTCTTGCGCTCTTCAGGGTTTAAGTGATCCGTACGAATTAAATTGGTCATATCCTTTCGAGGCACTTGTTCGCTCATTCCTTCATTGAAATTATTAATTTCAATGAAATTAGTAGATTCGTATTGTTCTGAATTTAAAGGTTCTTCAAGGATAATGGTTTGGTTGGTTTTGGAGTAGTTTGTAAGTTCTACAGTACTATAGCCATTTTCGGCGTTGTACAATCCTTGTGTTACGCAGAGGTTTGGTTTTAATTCTGTTGCGTCGATGAATATACTACCATTATTTTGCTTAACGGGGAGCTTCGCAAGGATCTTGCTACACGCGGGCATAGTTAGTTTGCCGGAAGAGTAATTAGGCTTGAAATTAATGTCAATGGTGGAATTTTTTGTGCTTAAGGTTTTGCTTTCGAAATCTAACTTCGCATTGAGAGCTAAAAGAGAATCCATGCCTAGGAGGCCATCAAAGAAATTATGAAACCTAAAGATAAGGAATTTTAAGAATCCAGGTTGCTTGAATTCTATGAAGGTCGGTAAGTTAGCTTGTTTTTCAAGCTGGTATTTTTTAAAGACTGTAGTAATGTTTACGGGTTCGCAAGTGATTTGTTCGTTGTGAGGAATATATTCGGGGTTAATAAAAGAAGCCGAGGCACCTGTATCGAGTAAGAATCTTAAGGGTCTGCCAAAAGGTGAAGAAATGTTAATGTAAGGTAATGTTATCGGGTGTGTTTCGGGGTCTAGGTATCCCGTTGATTCCTCGAGGCTGCACTGGAAAAATTTTGGGTTTCTACTATATTAGTAGAATCGTTATTGAAAAAGCGGTCTAATTGTTGAAAAGGGTTTATGTTTGAATTTTGTGCCTCTTGTAAGTTGAAATTTGAGTTACGTGTTATCTGAGAGTTACTTTGCTTAGGTTTGTGGTATGAGTTTGGTTGAGTACGAGTTGTGGGCTCAGATCTGTGAAATTTGCTGTATTGGGTACCATTGCTATTCTTATTTAATGGGTTATATGTTTTGGTCTCTTGAAATCTTTGCTTGTTTTCCCTATTGGGTAGCGACCTAGGGTTCGTATAATTTTGTCGCCAATTACCCTGGTTGGGATTGTAGTTTGGCCTGGTCTGATTTTGACCAGAGTTGTAGGAATTATAGTTATCATACGGGTGAAATCTGGGATATTGGGTGGTTTTTTGGTAAGAAATGTTTTGTTCCTTTATACAGCATGTTAATGCTTCAGCTAATGAATTAGGCTGCATAGTTCTTACCCTGGAACCAAGGGGTTCATTAAGAGCACTTAAAAATGAATTAAGGCACATTTCGGAGTACAGATCTTTTTTGGCCTTGATTACGTTTGGGTCTACTTCGTGGATTAATATATTATTACAAAGAGCTGACTGTATTTCAATAATATTAGCTTGTCTAATATTGTGAAGGTCCCTAATAAGTGACGTTTCTGTCCTCTTATCGGAATAATGTAATATCAAGTTCTTTTTTATCTCATCCCATATAAGCGGTGTCCCATACATATTGAGGACCTCATTCGCTTGCCCCTCTACTTTATTTCGTATAGCCCTTAGGAGTATTTGGCCATACGGAGTGTTGTCGGTTCCTCTTATATAGAGGAGAATCTCTTCGACATTGTTAAGGAACTCGTGTAGAAGACGAGGGTTCCCATCGTATTTAGGTAGATCCTTGATAGCATCAGGGATCCTTAATGAGTTAAAAATATCGTTTGCATTGATATTTGCGACAATCGGGGCTTGGGTTGGGTTGCTTGAGTTATTTTGTTCTGTAGACATATTTACAGAATTTGTGTCAGAGGAAGAGCTATCTAGATCTGAGTCTTCAGGAATCGAGTTTAGGCTTTTAGATAAACGCCTTAGATTGTATGGAAAGAATGTAATTGGTTTTTTAGCGGTTTGTTTAGGCATTCGATAGCAATGTAAACGCGTTTGTTAAGGTGAAATACTAAGACCAATGTTATGAAAATTTATGAATATATAATATGTTATAGAATGTATTGTATAGCACCAAATGTATTTATCTAAATGTATTTGAAAATGCGAATATATATATAGATGTGTTTTTTTTTTTTTTTTATATGTTAAATATTTTTATGTATTTCAATGCATTACTTAATATAAATCAGTTTAGTGATATTTGCTATTATTATATTATATATTATTGATTATTATTGCAACACGACTTACGCACACATGCACCCAAAGATAGCACTGATGAGCATTGCAGTCTGCAGATTTGAGCTGGTCCGGGTGTTCAGGATACGGGATGTCGTTGGTTAAGCAGGATATGTTTGTTGAGAGTTGGTTGAGTTGAATCACTATGATTTTTCTTTAAAGCACTAGGTTCTGTAGTGATAAAGGGTTAAAACCCACCGGGATTTAATGTTCAGTGTTTGTTTTATGTCTTTTATATCGTTCGATACGATATCGAGTAGAATCACTAAGTGTTTACTTTAAGCACTATAAGATTAGCTATTGACTAAGATTTTTACTCGCGACACAATTTGGTGAATTTATTATTAATTTCCAATTAATTTATTAGAACAAAAAAAAACCGTTCACTACTCCGTCGACTGCGCCAGTTAAGTTCTAAACCTCAGCTTGAGGTAAAAAAAACGATGTTTTCGGTTTGAAGAAGTTTCTTACAATGAATCAATTACAATTTTAGCTTAAAAATCTAACCTCTGTATCGATTGCACTAGGTGACTTCGAACGGAAACTTACCAGACGCTTACTCTGCAGTTCCTGTCACCTGTGCAGTACATGATACTTGATTTATATTTTATTCTTACGTTACAATTTCAATTGATAACAAAAATGATGATTCTGCATATGTTGCGGGGGTGTTAGGTGTCCAACGTAGCTTTGGGTTGACGACTTCGATGAGTGTGTTATTATGGGATGATTAGGGGGCAGCGGGGGTACAGGTGGCTACCGTAACTCGCGCGCCTAATCAAACTCTGTGAAGTGCAGTGGAAAAAAATAATAAATAATAATAAAAAAACATAAACACAATTCAGTGCCGGTGCATTCCATCTTACCACCCCTACTCACTCGCTGTTGCGCTTCTTCGTTATCGCAATTGGAGCATGTGCTATATATGTACATACTTCCAGTTGCGATGACTGAGAGAGTGTAACATTTGATGCATAGCGGACTGTGAATGTTTATCCGGATAGCGGACCTCAGCTGATTGTCGTTTGGGCATAGCACCTGCGACAGTTTGTTTTGGAAAACTATTCTTTGGATCTACACTTCACAGTTTTGCTTAGTTAAGTCAGAGTTGTGTCTTTTTGTGTTTCTATGTTGTAGTGATGAGGGAATTTAGGGTTGATATTACCAACATTCGTGGGCTTCGAACAAATTTCTTCGATATGTACGCCCACGCCCATTCCCATAAACCAGCTGTTCTGGCACTAAGCGAAACACAGGTAGTGGAAGAATCTTCTGATTTGAAACTGCATGGATATAACTTAGTGTCATTATTCTTTCCCCACCGTGGCGTCGCCATTTATGTCCGTAGTGATATTGCTTACCAAGTTCCACCACAGTATGGCCACTGTTCCAACCCGGAATTTAATTTCAAATGGCTAAAATTCACCGTCCGTAAGCAAATAATTCACTACTGCTTTATTTACAGAAGCCCTAGTGCGGACAGCAACTCAACTTTTGATGAATTCGATGCGTTGTCCGATTCCATCACTCGAATTGTCTCCTTGTATCCTCATACTGAAATAGTCATTGCGGGCGATTTCAATATACACAATTCGGATTGGCTTCAACATTCTGGCCAGACAACACCCGAAGGAAGGTATGTTGAACATTTTGCTGAGATTAACAATTTGACTCAGCTTGTAAATGAACCTACACGTATACCGGACATTGTAAGTCATTCCGCCAACACCTTGGACTTGTTTCTTACTTCTCACCCTGATAAATACACCATTGATGTTTTAGCGCCTCTAGGTCGGTCTGACCACAATATCGTTTCAGCTAAATTCTCGTACTCCGACAGTTAAAGAAAAAATTCCTAAAAGAAAAGTATGGCAATACGAGAAAGCCAGCTGGAGCGGCCTCAATAGCTTCTTTAGGAGTTTTAACTGGTCGCTATGCTTCCTCGATAGCGACGTGGATGCCGCTGCTGATATGATCACTAACACTATACTCTTAGGTATGAATGACTTTATTCCTAACAGAATAAAGAGCATTAAACCTAAGGCAAACTCGTGGTTTGACCAGAGCTGTAAAGAGGCTATCAGGTAGAAAGAAGTAAGTTTTCGGTCTTATAAAGCCAATAAATCTAAGGAAAACCGAAAGAAGTTTAAACAACCCAGAAAAGACTGCAATGCCCATATTCGGCGTGTAAAATTCTTACATGACCAAAAATTGAGGCAAAAAATCCTACAATGTCCCAAAGGTAGTAAAAATTGTTGGCCATTCGTCAAAAATATTAAAAATTCTGCCTCGTCTGCCATCCCCACGCTCATTCCTTAGACAAAGCTAATCTGCTTGCTTCTCACTTTGCAGCGAGCTCCACGCTGCCTGATATTGCTTTGTCTCCACCTGTATTTGAGAGCGTCAAATTTTCCATGGGACAAGTCCACTTTCGCACTCGTACAGTTGCAGGAGTACTCAAAGGTCTCAACATACACAAATCCGCTTGTCCAGATGGTATCCCCCCCATAGTTCTGAAGAGGTGTTCTTCTACGCTGGTAAAACCTCTGCGTAAGCTTTTCTGTCTATCCTACTTTTCAGGGCTCTTTCCGAGTAGATGGAAAACAGCATTTGTCCAGCCCGTCCCCAAAAAAGGCGAATCTTCCTCCCCGTCCAATTACCGACCCATTGCACTTACGTCCCTTCTTTCCAAGGTCATGGAAACGCTGATAAATCGTCAGCTTATGAAATATCTCGATTCACGAAAACTCCTTAATGGCCGGCAGTATGGTTTTCGTAGCAACAGGTCCACTGGTGATTTGATGGCATATCTCACCGAGAAGTGGAACCAATCTCTCCATCACTTCGGCGAAACCAAGATGGTTGCGCTTGATATTTCAAAGGCATTTGACAGAGTTTGTTGCGGGGGTGTTAGGTGTCCAACGTAGCTTTGGGTTGACGACTTCGATGAGTGTGTTATTATGGGATGATTAGGGGGCAGCGGGGGTACAGGTGGCTACCGTAACTCGCGCGCCTAATCAAACTCTGTGAAGTGCAGTGGAAAAAAATAATAAATAATAATAAAAAAACATAAACACAATTCAGTGCCGGTGCATTCCATCTTACCACCCCTACTCACTCGCTGTTGCGCTTCTTCGTTATCGCAATTGGAGCATGTGCTATATATGTACATACTTCCAGTTGCGATGACTGAGAGAGTGTAACATTTGATGCATAGCGGACTGTGAATGTTTATCCGGATAGCGGACCTCAGCTGATTGTCGTTTGGGCATAGCACCTGCGACAGTTTGTTTTGGAAAACTATTCTTTGGATCTACACTTCACAGTTTTGCTTAGTTAAGTCAGAGTTGTGTCTTTTTGTGTTTCTATGTTGTAGTGATGAGGGAATTTAGGGTTGATATTACCAACATTCGTGGGCTTCGAACAAATTTCTTCGATATGTACGCCCACGCCCATTCCCATAAACCAGCTGTTCTGGCACTAAGCGAAACACAGGTAGTGGAAGAATCTTCTGATTTGAAACTGCATGGATATAACTTAGTGTCATTATTCTTTCCCCACCGTGGCGTCGCCATTTATGTCCGTAGTGATATTGCTTACCAAGTTCCACCACAGTATGGCCACTGTTCCAACCCGGAATTTAATTTCAAATGGCTAAAATTCACCGTCCGTAAGCAAATAATTCACTACTGCTTTATTTACAGAAGCCCTAGTGCGGACAGCAACTCAACTTTTGATGAATTCGATGCGTTGTCCGATTCCATCACTCGAATTGTCTCCTTGTATCCTCATACTGAAATAGTCATTGCGGGCGATTTCAATATACACAATTCGGATTGGCTTCAACATTCTGGCCAGACAACACCCGAAGGAAGGTATGTTGAACATTTTGCTGAGATTAACAATTTGACTCAGCTTGTAAATGAACCTACACGTATACCGGACATTGTAAGTCATTCCGCCAACACCTTGGACTTGTTTCTTACTTCTCACCCTGATAAATACACCATTGATGTTTTAGCGCCTCTAGGTCGAAAATGCGTGCATATGGGGCATCGATGAGTCTCTTCTTCAATGGATTAGAAATTACCTTTCGGGGCGTTCAATACA
This sequence comes from Pocota personata, assembly GCA_963082735.1. Lineage (NCBI taxonomy): Eukaryota > Metazoa > Arthropoda > Insecta > Diptera > Syrphidae > Pocota > Pocota personata. Next base: position 89,185,369 of record OY720429.1, read on the forward strand.
AGTTGTTTTGGACGGCTTCAAGTCTGCAATTCACCAAATAAATGCTGGTGTTCCCCAAGGCTCTGTTTTGTCTCCGACTCTCTTTCTCATTTTTATAAATGATCTCTTGTCTGCAACTTCTAATCCAATCCATTCCTTCGCTGATGACAGTACCCTCAGTTTTTCATATTCGTTCCCTAACTCACGTCCTTGCTCTTCGGCCGTAGAAGGGGAACGGCAACGTATGTTAAACACATTAAATTCCGACCTGGACAGCATAATTAAATGGGGTTCAACCAACCGCGTGGAATTTAATGCTTCCAAAACACAATGCTGTCTTCTGTCTCTCAAGCGAAACCAAAACCCTCAACCATTATTCATGGATGGTACTTGCATCATTGAATCCGAAAGACTTGCCATTCTCGGTATGTGTATTAATAACCATCTTCGATGGAATGATCACATATTCGAGGTCGCCAAAAATGCTGCAAAATGTCTAGGATTCCTTAAACGGTGCAAGAAATATTTTACCCCGTCTGATCTGGCCTCAATTTATAAGGCATTCATCCTCCCTAAGCTGGAATATAACGCCCATATCTGGTCTGGTGCACCCAATACCGTTCTGCACATTCTTGATAGGGTACAAAATCGCGCGTTAAAACTTATAGGTGATAGAGACATTGTGAATTCCATTCATTCATTAGAACATCGGAGAAATGTCTCCTGTCTCTCCCTGTTTTATCGTTTTTTCCATAAAAAATGCTCCAGCGAAATAGTCAGTTGCATTCCTCCCCTTCAAAATTTGACCCGCAATACGCGACATGCTTTGAATGCACATCAGTTTTCCCTAAAGCCTAACTTCGGTCGTACTGTTAAATTAGGGATTCGTTTATAAGCCGAACGACACGAATGTGGAATGATCTACCAAGCTCTGTATTTCCCCATCACTACAACCTTCAAACATTTAAAGCCAACGTGCATAGGCTTCTCCTCTGTTCCTCTTCCCCTTGTCCTTAAAAGCCCGTGCCCTAAAACAGTATAAAGGTATTCATATTCCTTTTGGCGCGCGCGAATTATAAAAAAAAAAAAAAAAAACAATATTAGCAAACATACTTTACATTTCATAACTTATTTTTTTTTTTTTTTTATTAATATTTTTTTTTTTCATTGTAATTAACAATTAAAATTATAGAATTAGATGATGATCTAATCGGTTAGAATCGAAGTACACTATGCCATATTTATGTACTTATACCTTACATCTGCTTAATTAAGTTACAATCATCTCATTTTTCTTATTTTATCTTATCTTATCTCTTTATTATTCTTATCAATAAGTATACAATTTGTGAGTTTTACCTCTTTTTATTGGATCCAGCTTATGCCTAGGTTGGTTTTCTATTAGTACTACGTTATTAGGTAGAATATTTTGTGGTCTAGCAGATTGGTCGTGTGTTGATTTTTTAGTAAACTTGCTTTTTTGGACTAATTGTTTTGCTCTAAGGTTAGCAGTATGAAGACGATACTTCAGTTCTTTGTCATATGCTTCTATGTTATATAGGGGTTCTTTTTTTTCCGTACTAACGCAATCAAGTGTATCCAGTAGCTTACCGAAAATCAGTTCAAAGGGACTATAGCCATGTACAGATGATGGAGTTGTATTATAACAATAAACAAAGAAACAGAGCCAATCATCCCAATCAGATTTGTCATTGTTTATACATATAAGACCTAATGTATTCGCTGAAAGCTCGATGAGATCTTTCTACAGTACCTAGTGATTGGTGATGATATGCTGTTGAGAATTTATGAGTCACATTTAGCAATTTTAGAACCTGCTCGAAGGTTTTGTTTTTATATTCTTTTCCTAAATCTGTTCGGACCTCTTTCATAGGGCCATAAACTAGTACAAATTGCTCAAATATTGCCTTGTTTGATATTGAAGTTGTGGTTATTAAGACCTAGGCAGGCACATTTATTTATTTCTTTTAAATTTAACGCTTCATATATCTTTAAGTTTTCAGACTGAGCATCTTTAAGTTTAGTTTTGGGCGTATTTTGATTTAATTTGCCCTTTTCTGTTTGGAGTCTTGTAGTGACTTTCAAAATATTTTCGGAATGCCTAGGAATTTGTTTGATTTCAGAAAAATCTATGCGAGATAAAGCATCTGCTGCATAGTTTTCTTTTCCCCTAATATACTCGACTACGCAGTCATATTCCTCCAAGTCTAGTCTCATGCGTGTAAGTTTTGATGATGGATTTTTTATTGAGAAAAGGTAGGTAAGTGGTCTATGATCACTCTTTACCAAGAATTTTTTGCCATATAGGTATGGTCTAAAATGATTTATAGCCCAGTGGATAGCTGCTAACTCTTGTTCTATAGTTGACTTGTTGTTTTCGACTTTCGTGAAGGCTCTTGAAGCGTACGCAACAGGAAGTTGTTTTCCTTTGTACTCTTGACTAAGTACAGCACCACACGAATGCTTACTAGCATCCGTGATTATACAAAATTGTTTTTGAAAGTTGGGATATTGCAGAATATTCGGACTAAGTAGGCAGTTTTTCAGATATTGAAATGCAGTTTCACACTCATTAGTCCATACGAATGGAATGTTCTTTCGACAAAGTTGTGACAGATGACGTGCATGTTCGGCAAAATTTGGAATAAAACGTCTGTAGTAGTTGCAGATAGCAACGTATCTTTTCTTTTGATCGGCATTTTGGGGGGTTAAATAGTTTAAGACAACACTGAATTTACTATCATCTGGAAGTATGCCTTTATCTGTACATTTATGTCCTAAATACGTCACTTCGTGACTGAAAAATGAGCATTTCTCCGGATGGAGTTTTAAGTTATATTTATGGCAAATTGAAAAAAAAAATCCTTGCGGTTTCTCAAGATGTGTTTCTCCGAGCACCCTAATACGACCAGATCATCCATGTACAGGAATGCCTGTGTTGGCGAAAGTCCGCAAAATGCTATTGACATCATTCGCTGAAAGGAATTTGGCGCGATTTTGATGGCATACGGGAGTCGTTTGAAGCGAAATGACCCTTTGTCCGTAGAGAATGATGTGATATTTCTCGAGTTGGTGTAAATTCAAATCAATTTGGTGAAAACAAGACAAGAAAAATATTTTGCCCTGCCAAGTTGGTCAAGAATATCACCTATTCTTGGCAATGGAAATTTGTCTGTTTGTTAGTTTTTTGTTTACTTGCCTATAGTCAACTACAAGTCTCCACCGTTTTTCAGTTTTTATTGGTAATGCTTTCTTGGGGACCAATAAGATCGGACTATTATATTCAGAAATTGATGGTTCAATTATTCCATCTTCAATTAATTTATCAACCTGTTTGGATATTTCCTTCTTTTGTGAATGATGAATTCTGTAATTTTTTATGTAAACCGGGGATTCGTCCTTTAGTCGGAGCTTTTGTGTGTAAAAGTTATTACACGAAATTTGTTCCGTTTCTAAGGCGAAAACATCATTAAACTCACTGCATAGATCTGTCAATTCTGTTTTTATGAATTGGGGGAAGTTTTTAGATAACTTATCAAGAACTTTTTCTTTATGTGTTTCTTCCAAGATTCTACTCGTAATAATGTTATAATCGGACAGATTTTCTGTTATTATATAAGGATTATTTAATGTTATATCGTTGTTTGTCGTATTATTATTATTATTGTACTGGCTATGTAAATTCCAGTTTTGAGTTCTTGGTTTGGTATCAAAAGCTCATCTTCTTTGGTGTTAATATAAATTAGTCTTAAAACTTAAAGCTTCTAATCTTCTCAAAAATACGCTGAGGACAAAACACAATATAACCTCGCGCCGAAACAACGAGTGACCCAGACCGAGCACTGTCTCTAAAATTAAACACCGAGAAAATCCAATGGTATACTTACGAGAATAAGTACGAAAAACCACTGCGAGTCTTTGTTAGTTCACCCGTCGTGCGCGAAAGAAGACGTTATGGAAGACGTGAAAAGCCAAGGCTTGAAAATTATTGACGCCGTGAATATTATCAAGAAGGAAAAGCAACGTACGGAAGGAGACAAAGATAATGTCATCAAACGCGGTCTCCCACTTTTTATGCTTACCTTTGATAGGACCGAGAATGTGGACGAAATCTTCCAAATGAAAACCATTCTAAACATCAAGGTAAAAGTCGAGCCTATGCGTAAGGGCAAGAGATCGATATCTTAGTGTAAGCGATGCCAAGGCTTTAACCATACGCAGGCATACTGCCAGAAAGAACCACGGTGCGTAAATTGTGCCGGTACACATCTCTCGGAAGAGTGCAACATAACCAAGCAGGTCCCAGCGGTCTGCGCGAATTGCATGGGAAACCACCCAGCGAACTATCGAGGTTGCGAAATCGCCAAAGAACTTCGAAACAGACGCGATACTCTAAAAAAAACCGCTACACCCGGAACCAAACTTAAAAGATCCTAAAATCGATAAGCCTAAGACCGATAAGCCAGTCAAAAGGACGAGACCGACAAAGGAAAATATAAAAATTGCACAAGAGAACGTCGCTGGTCCAAGTCCAACGGAAAAACTGCCACTGACTGGAAGTACGAAATCGTACGCGCAAGTCGCATCAAGGTCAGCCACAACAGATCCGGTCTGCCAAATACTAACTGTGATATTGGAAACTTGAGGAGCAAACCAAGGTTAATCAAGTTATTTTCGACAAATTGAGCAAGCTCGAGTTCAAGCCTCGCAAGACAAACAACAAAACGTGAATATTAAACAGGTGCTAAAGATACTAACGTGGAATGCAAACGGCATTCTGGCAAAAATAGACGAATTAGAAATCTTTTTACGGAAAAACAATATTGATATATGCTTGATATCGGAAACCCACTTAAAAAAAGGACCTGGACCCAGAATAAAAGGCTACAGTGATTATCACGCGCATCATCCTTCGGAAAATGGGAGAGGCGGTGCCTCTATGTGCATTAAAGAATACATTAAGCACTCCGAAAACATAAAAGTAGAACTGGATTCTATGCAAATAAGCTCAGTTTCCGTAAAAATAAATCATTTAGACTACCAGATCGGATCGTGTTACTTCTCTCCGGGATATAGGCTGGTGGACGACGACCTCGTTCGCCTTTTTGACTCACTCGGGCCTAATTTTATCATCGGTGGTGACTTTAACGAGAAACACACTTTCTGGGGTTCAAGATGTAATTCAACGAAAGGCAGATTATTGTACAAAGCCAGTTTGAAACGTGGTTTGGAATTTTTTTCGACGGGAAAGCCAACGTATTGGCCAACTGACAATAATAAAATCCCTGACCTCGTCGACTTCTTTATCGCAAAAGCGCTAAGTAAAAATCTAACGGAAGTAGAAGAATGTTATGATTTATGCTCAGACCACTCAAAAAAAGAAGGACGGCCTAAGTTAGCTAGTAACAAAACAAACTGGGACGTTTTCAGAAAAGACTGCAAGGAAAATATTGCTCTAAATGTGCCGCTAAAGACACCACTTGAAATAGAAGACGAAATTGACAAGCTAGTGGAAGCCATTCAGTGCGCAGCATGGAAAAATACTCCTTTTCGAAAAACAGCAACACGGAACAGCAAAGTCAAATACCACCCTCATATCGAAGACCTCATACGAGAAAAGAGAAGAGCGCGCAAGAGTTGGCAACAATCCCGCGCGCCACCGTATAAAACTTATCTTAACTACCTTTGCAACAAGCTAAAAAATGTGCTACAGGACTTAAGAAATCGCGAGACTTCTACTTACCTCAAGAGCTTGACCGCTGATAAGTGTTCAAACTACTCTCTATGGAAAGCCTTAAAGTCCATAAGGAAACCCGTAATGCACTCGCCACCAATAAGAAAAGCTAACGGCGAATGGGCAAAAGGAGACAAAGAGAAAGCGGAATTATTTGCCGAACATTTAGAGGAAACGTTCAAGCCATTCGATGGACAACCATTGATCGAAGATCCGAATGCAAATACAGCACCCGACAACTTTAAATTAAAAACTGTATCCCTGTCCGAACTTCGGATGACAATAAGAAAACTGAAAAATAACAAGGCTCCAGAATATGATTTAATCACTGGCGAAGTTTTGAAGGAGCTACCGAAAAAAGCGTTAGTTAAGTTACTCTACATTATAAATGCTTCATTGAGACTTCTATATGTTCCAAGGCAATGGAAAGACGCCGAAGTAATAATGGTTCCGAAACCGGGGAAATGTACCAACGACAAGAAATCATATAGACCCATTTCGCTTCTGCCGATAATATCTAAAGTCTTTGAGAAACTTCTGCTAAAAAGATTGCACCCAGTAATTGAAGAAATTCGGGTTTCGGGTTAAACATTCCACAATCGATCAGGTGTATCGAATTACAAATGAAATTGAAAAAGCTCTAGAAGGGAAAAAGATATGCTCTACCGCTTTTCTCGACGTATCGCAAGCGTTCGACAAGGTATGGCACGAAGGCCTGAGATATAAGCTAAGGGTAATCTTACCAGATAAATTCTACGGAATATTGGAATCTTACCTTAATGACAGACTCTTTCGTGTTAAACATGGGGCAGAATATTCGAAATTCAAAGAAATCCATGCCGGTGTTCCGCAAGGAAGCGTTCTCGGCCCAATCCTGTTCCTGACTGTCGTAGCAACGTTCGCAGACGACACGGCTATCCTCGCAACAGATGAGTCAGTCGAATCATCAACTGGAAAACTCCAACGAGCTTTAAACAAAGTATGCGAGTGGACAAAGACCTGGAGAATCGTCCTTAACGAGACCAAGTCAACGCATGTCAATTTTACGTACAAAAAGATAAACAACTTACCTACTTCCATTAACGCGATTAACACTACAGAAGCGTAAACTACTTGTTAAGGTAACTTAGTCGTAGACACCACAAAACGAAAAAATGAGAGGAACGAATTTCCTACTACTATGAGCACAAGTGGCCGGTTCTCATAGTGCCTCTCTGGGGGGTGAGATTTAGCCCGTAGGCATATACTGGCCGACACTTATGAATCACCAGGTCAGATATATGAATGGGGCATAACCAATGGTACGGGCCATTGGTATCTTTTGAAGATTCCTGCACCTCCAGGCGCAACCAAAAAAAAAAAAAAAAAAAACATGTTGCCATATGCATTGGTATGGCAACCTATTCAGGAAAGTTATGTGGGCATAAGATCAACCAGTCCTGACTATACTGATAGTCTAATATACAATTGTATCTTTTTATAAAATCTAGACCAAGTATACCATCACTGGGTATGGGAAAATCAGCTTATACCACCTGTAAATTCAGAGGTATGAGTATATTTTCAACTTGTAGGTCTGCTTCAACTATACCACACCCTGGCCTATACCACTTAGTTTTCTTGTTTTGAATATTTGACTCTTTTATAAGAGAAATATCCGCTCCCGTATCAATTAGAAAAGTTGAAAATTTATTATTTAAACTTGATCTTATTGTTATAAAGCTAATGAGATTGAGATTTAGACCGAGGATTTTGTTCGCAATGTTTACTGATTGTTTAGAGTATTTAGGCGTCGGTTCGAGTTTTCCGAATTTTGAATGTCCTTTGTGTATCTAATATTGCCCTGATTGCTTCGATTATTAGCCCGGTAACGGCTACTGTTCTGAAAACTTCCACGTCCACGGCCACGGTAATATTTTCGGTTTTGGCCGCGTCCACGGCTACAACCAAGATTCCAATTGGTTTGGTTTGTATAATAATTGTTTTTTCTGTTGAAATATAAAATAGAATTTGTCTGACCAAAGGCTTCGGTGCAGCTATTGACAAATTTGGCAACTACTTCATTCATATTAGTAAATTGGCCAGATTCCATTACAATTTTGACCTTTTCGTTCGTTGCGTTCTTTGTTATCGCGCATACTGCTGTTTGAGTTGAGTACTTCTCTGCCAGCTCGATGGTTAATCCATCAGAAATATAAGCATTAGTCAGAGATTTTATCAAATCTTAAATTTCTTTTGCATAAGTATTAGCGTGCTTATTATTTTGTTTCACATTCATAATTTTAGCTGCTAATACTTCTACCGACTCTCCTTTAACTGATGTTTTTAGCTTTTCTATAATTTGTTGCAATGATTGTTGCCTGATTCGAAATTAAATTTCGTGCCGTACCTTTGAGTTTAGTTTTCACTAACTCCACTGCTACCTGTTCATGAGTTTCTTGGATTGATTCAATCAAATGTAAAGAATCTAGAAAACTTTGTAAGTTTTCAGTTCTACCATCAAAATCTGGGATTAATTTTGAAGCTGTATTTAAGAACTCGACCTTAGTTTGTGGCATGTTGTTAATGTTTTTTGGATCTATTTTGTCTGACGTAATATCGTTTAATTTTTCTTGTTCTTCTTCACTGTCGCTACTATTGGCAGTGATATCTACTGAGCTTAATTCGGTTTCTAGAGTAAGTGGGACTTTCAAATGTATTCGGCGTTTAGTAAAAATTTTAACGTGTTTGTCTCTGAAATTCCAAAATATATTTTGGGCTTCAGTATTGTTTTGATTTGTCAATCGATTATAATGTACGTGTAGTACTCTTCTTATTTTGTTAAAATTTTCGATCAACACAACGATATGTTTTTCTACAGTTTCGTTATTTATTTCGATTTTCTTATTTAAGCACTTATATGATTTGTTAAATGCAATTCTACATTCTTCTATTTTGTTTAAAATTTCAGACCATTGGTCCATTTAGACTTTTTTTTTTCTCATATGTAATGTAATTATAGTATCATAATAGATAAAATAGTTTTATGAAGAAAAAAAATACTTAAGTTATTTCATCAACATGTTAAACAAAATAATTCATTAATTTAAGTGAAATTATACTTAATTCTACATTTGAATAAAATAATATTTCATTTAATAATTCCAACCGTTTAATCATACATGATATTCCATCGGTTGCTTGCTCTGCATACATCCTATTTCTGCTATCAGTCTCTGCCTTTGCCGCTGCTGTGTTGCTTTTCCATTTCGTAGTTGCTGATGTTTTACATTTATTGCACTTATGAATCGTTTCTAATTTTTTTTTTTTTCATCGTTTCACTGTTTATATTTTTTCCACTGATTGTGCTCTGGCAAGGTATTTCCGCTTCAGACTACTGCGGTAAATCCCTACCAGTTTAAACAAAAATTCCACTACACATATTATTGTTATTAATAGTAGCATTATATGAATGCTCGATAGGTCTGTTTTACTCTCATTGATATCTACTTCATTTATTACGTTCGCCGTTGGGTCGGATATCTTTGAGGATTCTCCGCCCATTTTAATTTGTTGTTACACTTTCGAGCACATTGGGTCACAATTTACTTTTAAAATAAATTTTTTTTTTTTTCATGAATTAAACTTTACAAGCACATCAGGTCACAAAGTCACGGTCGCCATGTAATAATTATCACCTTACTTCTTGCAATAAGATAGAACACAACTACATCGTTTAAAAATCAATCACCGACTGCGACGTTCTCTGTCACATATTCATTGCATTTCGTTTTGCTTGCCAAAATGCAAGGCAAGCATAATTTGGTAAGCGCGTGCATACTGCCGAATTCTTGAGAATTCTTGATTGGGTTAGTTCCCAAGAGTTCAGACAGTGCGACTTAGATAACGTCTGGAAATTGTTTCCAAGACGGAATATGACGCGTATTAAATTATACTACACCTTCCCCTTTTGAAAGTATGATTTGGTAAATCATATGCTTGGAGAACAATGCGTCAGCTTTCAGATGTTTTTATTATTAGCAAACATACTTTACATTTCTTAACTTATAAAACATTTTTATTTTCTTAATTGAATAAAATTAATAATTTTCTTAATCGCAAAAGGAATTATTGTCTTAGCGATTTAACTGTTTTACATTTATTTTTAACTCTAATTATGATCTAATTATTTTTTTTTTTTTTTTATTAATATTTTTTTTTTCATTGTAATTAACAATTAAAATTATTGAAATGTGACTTAAATGATGATCTAACCGGTTAGAATCGAAGTACACTATGCCATATTTATGTACTTATACCTTACATCTGCTTAATTAAGTTACAATCATCTCATTTTTCTTATTTTATCTTATCTTATCTCTTTATTATTCTTATCAATAAGTATACAATTTGTAAGTTTTACCTCTTTTTATTGGATCCAGCTTATGCCTAGGTTGGTTTTCTATTAGTACTACGTTATTAGGTAGAATATTTTGTGGTCTAGCAGATTGGTCGTGTGTTGATTTTTTAGTAAACTTGCTTTTTTGGACTAATTGTTTTGCTCTAAGGTTAGCAGTATGAAGACGATACTTCAGTTCTTTGTCATATGCTTCTATGTTATATAGGGGTTCTTTTTTTTCCGTACTAACGCAATCAAGTGTATCCAGTAGCTTACCGAAAATCAGTTCAAAGGGACTATAGCCATGTACAGATGATGGAGTTGTATTATAACAATAAACAAAGAAACAGAGCCAATCATCCCAATCAGATTTGTCATTGTTTATACATATAAGACCTAATGTATTCGCTGAAAGCTCGATGAGATCTTTCTACAGTACCTAGTGATTGGTGATGATATGCTGTTGAGAATTTATGAGTCACATTAAGCAATTTTAGAACCTGCTCGAAGGTTTTGTTTTTATATTCTTTTCCTAAATCTGTTCGGACCTCTTTCATAGGGCCATAAACTAGTACAAAGTGCTCAAATATTGCCTTGTTTGATATTGAAGTTGTGGTTATTAAGACCTAGGCAGGCACATTTATTTATTTCTTTTAAATTTAACGCTTCATATATCTTTAAGTTTTCAGACTGAGCATCTTTAAGTTTAGTTTTGGGCGTATTTTGATTTAATTTGCCCTTTTCTGTTTGGAGTCTTGTAGTGACTTTCAAAATATTTTCGGAATGCCTAGGAATTTGTTTGATTTCAGAAAAATCTATGCGAGATAAAGCATCTGCTGCATAGTTTTCTTTTCCCCTAATATACTCGACTACGCAGTCATATTCCTCCAAGTCTAGTCTCATGCGTGTAAGTTTTGATGATGGATTTTTTATTGAGAAAAGGTAGGTAAGTGGTCTATGATCACTCTTTACCAAGAATTTTTTGCCATATAGGTATGGTCTAAAATGATTTATAGCCCAGTGGATAGCTGCTAACTCTTGTTCTATAGTTGACTTGTTGTTTTCGACTTTCGTGAAGGCTCTTGAAGCGTACGCAACAGGAAGTTGTTTTCCTTTGTACTCTTGACTAAGTACAGCACCACACGAATGCTTACTAGCATCCGTGATTATACAAAATTGTTTTTGAAAGTTGGGATATTGCAGAATATTCGGACTAAGTAGGCAGTTTTTCAGATATTGAAATGCAGTTTCACACTCATTAGTCCATACGAATGGAATGTTCTTTCGACAAAGTTGTGACAGATGACGTGCATGTTCGGCAAAATTTGGAATAAAACGTCTGTAGTAGTTGCAGATAGCAACGTATCTTTTCTTTTGATCGGCATTTTGGGGGGTTAAATAGTTTAAGACAACACTGAATTTACTATCATCTGGAAGTATGCCTTTATCTGTACATTTATGTCCTAAATACGTCACTTCGTGACTGAAAAATGAGCATTTCTCCGGATGGAGTTTTAAGTTATATTTATGGCAAATTGAAAAAAAAATCCTTGCGGTTTCTCAAGATGTGTTTCTCCGAGCACCCTAATACGACCAGATCATCCATGTACAGGAATGCCTGTGTTGGCGAAAGTCCGCAAAATGCTATTGACATCATTCGCTGAAAGGAATTTGGCGCGATTTTGATGGCATACGGGAGTCGTTTGAAGCGAAATGACCCTTTGTCCGTAGAGAATGATGTGATATTTCTCGAGTTGGTGTAAATTCAAATCAATTTGGTGAAAACAAGACAAGAAAAATATTTTGCCCTGCCAAGTTGGTCAAGAATATCACCTATTCTTGGCAATGGAAATTTGTCTGTTTGTTAGTTTTTTGTTTACTTGCCTATAGTCAACTACAAGTCTCCACCGTTTTTCAGTTTTTATTGGTAATGCTTTCTTGGGGACCAATAAGATCGGACTATTATATTCAGAAATTGATGGTTCAATTATTCCATCTTCAATTAATTTATCAACCTGTTTGGATATTTCCTTCTTTTGTGAATGATGAATTCTGTAATTTTTTATGTAAACCGGGGATTCGTCCTTTAGTCGGAGCTTTTGTGTGTAAAAGTTATTACACGAAATTTGTTCCGTTTCTAAGGCGAAAACATCATTAAACTCACTGCATAGATCTGTCAATTCTGTTTTTATGAATTGGGGGAAGTTTTTAGATAACTTATCAAGAACTTTTTCTTTATGTGTTTCTTCCAAGATTCTACTCGTAATAATGTTATAATCGGACAGATTTTCTGTTATTATATAAGGATTATTTAATGTTATATCGTTGTTTGTCGTATTATTATTATTATTGTACTGGCTATGTAAATTCCAGTTTTGAGTTCTTGGTTTGGTATCAAAAGCTCATCTTCTTTGGTGTTAATATAAATTAGTCTTAAAACTTAAAGCTTCTAATCTTCTCAAAAATACGCTGAGGACAAAACACAATATAACCTCGCGCCGAAACAACGAGTGACCCAGACCGAGCACTGTCTCTAAAATTAAACACCGAGAAAATCCAATGGTATACTTACGAGAATAAGTACGAAAAACCACTGCGAGTCTTTGTTAGTTCACCCGTCGTGCGCGAAAGAAGACGTTATGGAAGACGTGAAAAGCCAAGGCTTGAAAATTATTGACGCCGTGAATATTATCAAGAAGGAAAAGCAACGTACGGAAGGAGACAAAGATAATGTCATCAAACGCGGTCTCCCACTTTTTATGCTTACCTTTGATAGGACCGAGAATGTGGACGAAATCTTCCAAATGAAAACCATTCTAAACATCAAAGTAAAAGTCGAGCCTATGCGTAAGGGCAAGAGATCGATACCTTAGTGTAAGCGATGCCAAGGCTTTAACCATACGCAGGCATACTGCCAGAAAGAACCACGGTGCGTAAATTGTGCCGGTACATATCTCTCGGAAGAGTGCAACATAACCAAGCAGGTCCCAGCGGTCTGCGCGAATTGCATGGGAAACCACCCAGCGAACTATCGAGGTTGCGAAATCGCCAAAGAACTTCGAAACAGACGCGATACTCTAAAAAAAACCGCTACACCCGGAACCAAACTTAAAAGATCCTAAAATCGATAAGCCTAAGACCGATAAGCCAGTCAAAAGGACGAGACCGACAAAGGAAAATATAAAAATTGCACAAGAGAACGTCGCTGGTCCAAGTCCAACGGAAAAACTGCCACTGACTGGAAGTACGAAATCGTACGCGCAAGTCGCATCAAGGTCAGCCACAACAGATCCGGTCTGCCAAATACTAACTGTGATATTGGAAACTTGAGGAGCAAACCAAGGTTAATCAAGTTATTTTCGACAAATTGAGCAAGCTCGAGTTCAAGCCTCGCAAGACAAACAACAAAACGTGAATATTAAACAGGTGCTAAAAATAGACGAATTAGAAATCTTTTTACGGAAAAACAATATTGATATATGCTTGATATCGGAAACCCACTTAAAAAAAGGACCTGGACCCAGAATAAAAGGCTACAGTGATTATCACGCGCATCATCCTTCGGAAAATGGGAGAGGCGGTGCCTCTATGTGCATTAAAGAATACATTAAGCACTCCGAAAACATAAAAGTAGAACTGGATTCTATGCAAATAAGCTCAGTTTCCGTAAAAATAAATCATTTAGACTACCAGATCGGATCGTGTTACTTCTCTCCGGGATATAGGCTGGTGGACGACGACCTCGTTCGCCTTTTTGACTCACTCGGGCCTAATTTTATCATCGGTGGTGACTTTAACGAGAAACACACTTTCTGGGGTTCAAGATGTAATTCAACGAAAGGCAGATTATTGTACAAAGCCAGTTTGAAACGTGGTTTGGAATTTTTTTCGACGGGAAAGCCAACGTATTGGCCAACTGACAATAATAAAATCCCTGACCTCGTCGACTTCTTTATCGCAAAAGCGCTAAGTAAAAATCTAACGGAAGTAGAAGAATGTTATGATTTATGCTCAGACCACTCAAAAAAAGAAGGACCGCCTAAGTTAGCTAGTAACAAAACAAACTGGGACGTTTTCAGAAAAGACTGCAAAGAAAATATTGCTCTAAATGTGCCGCTAAAGACACCACTTGAAATAGAAGACGAAATTGACAAGCTAGTGGAAGCCATTCAGTGCGCAGCATGGAAAAATACTCCTTTTCGAAAAACAGCAAAACGGAACAGCAAAGTCAAATACCACCCTCATATCGAAGACCTCATACGAGAAAAGAGAAGAGCGCGCAAGAGTTGGCAACAATCCCGCGCGCCACCGCATAAAACTTATCTTAACCACCTTTGCAACAAGCTAAAAAATGTGCTACAGGACTTAAGAAATCGCGAGACTTCTACTTACCTCGAGAGCTTGACCGCTGATAAGTGTTCAAACTACTCTCTATGGAAAGCCTTAAAGTCCATAAGGAAACCCGTAATGCACTCGCCACCAATAAGAAAAGCTAACGGCGAATGGGCAAAAGGAGACAAAGAGAAAGCGGAATTATTTGCCGAACATTTAGAGGAAACGTTCAAGCCATTCGATGGACAACCATTGATCGAAGATCCGAATGCAAATACAGCACCCGACAACTTTAAATTAAAAACTGTATCCCTGTCCGAACTTCGTATGACAATAAGAAAACTGAAAAATAACAAGGCTCCAGAATATGATTTAATCACTGGCGAAGTTTCGAAGGAGCTACCGAAAAAAGCGTTAGTTAAGTTACTCTACATTATAAATGCTTCATTGAGACTTCTATATGTTCCAAGGCAATGGAAAGTCGCCGAAGTAATAATGGTTCCGAAACCGGGGAAATGTACCAACGACAAGAAATCATATAGACCCATTTCGCTTCTGCCGATAATATCTAAAGTCTTTGAGAAACTTCTGCTAAAAAGATTGCACCCAATAATTGAAGAAAGGCGATTGATCCCGGATCATCAATTCGGGTTTCGGGTTAAACATTCCACAATCGATCAGGTGTATCGAATTACAAATGAAATTGAAAAAGCTCTAGAAGGGAAAAAGATATGCTCTACCGCTTTTCTCGACGTATCGCAAGCGTTCGACAAGGTATGGCACGAAGGCCTGAGATATAAGCTAAGGGTAATCTTACCAGATAAATTCTACGGAATATTGGAATCTTACCTTAATGACAGACTCTTTCGTGTTAAACATGGGGCAGAATATTCGAAATTCAAAGAAATCCATGCCGGTGTTCCGCAAGGAAGCGTTCTCGGCCCAATCCTGTTCCTGACTGTCGTAGCAACGTTCGCAGACGACACGGCTATCCTCGCAACAGATGAGTCAGTCGAATCATCAACTGGAAAACTCCAACGAGCTTTAAACAAAGTATGCGAGTGGACAAAGACCTGGAGAATCGTCCTTAACGAGACCAAGTCAACGCATGTCAATTTTACGTACAAAAAGATAAACAACTTACCTACTTCCATTAACGCGATTAACACTACAGAAGCGTAAACTACTTGTTAAGGTAACTTAGTCGTAGACACCACAAAACGAAAAAATGAGAGGAACGAATTTCCTACTACTATGAGCACAAGTGGCCGGTTCTCATAGTGCCTCTCTGGGGGGTGAGATTTAGCCCGTAGGCATATACTGGCCGACACTTATGAATCACCAGGTCAGATATATGAATGGGGCATAACCAATGGTACGGGCCATTGGTATCTTTTGAAGATTCCTGCACCTCCAGGCGCAACCAAAAAAAAAAAAAAAACATTTGCCATATTCATTGGTATGGCAACCTTTTCAGGAAAGTTATGTGGGCATAAGATCAACCAGTCCTGGCTATACTGATAGTCTAATATACAATTGTATCTTTTTATAAAATCTAGACCAAGTATACCATCACTGGGTATGGGAAAATCAGCTTGTACCACCTGTAAATTCAGAGGTATGAGTATATTTTCAACTTGTAGGCCTGCTTTAACTATACCACACCCTGGCCTATACCACTTAGTTTTCTTGTTTTGAATATTTGACTCTTTTATAAGAGAAATATCCGCTCCCGTATCAATTAGAAAAGTTGAAAATTTATTATTTAAACTTGATCTTATTGTTATAAAGCTAATGAGATTGAGATTTAGACTGAGGATTTTGTTCGCAATGTTTACTGATTGTTTAGAGTATTTAGGGGTCGGTTCGAGTTTTCCGAATTTTGAATGTCCTTTGTGTACCTAATATTGCCCTGATTGCTTCGATTATTAGCCCGGTAACGGCTACTGTTCTGAAAACTTCCACGTCGACGGCCACGGTAATATTTTCGGTTTTGGCCGCGTCCACGGCTACAACCAAGATTCCAATTGGTTTGGTTTGTATT
This sequence comes from Pocota personata, assembly GCA_963082735.1. Classification (NCBI taxonomy): domain Eukaryota; kingdom Metazoa; phylum Arthropoda; class Insecta; order Diptera; family Syrphidae; genus Pocota; species Pocota personata. The sequence continues at coordinate 89,201,857 of OY720429.1, forward strand.
GTAGCATAATAATAACTACGCGCCTATGTCTATGCAGCAAATTCCGAAGTGACTTTCCATTCTGGCAGAATTTTTGGTTCAAACTGTCCTTCATTCGAGGTTCGTGTCTGGGACGAAGTCTCCACAGCTCATGTCAACGAAAGAGACAAATAATATTAGGGATAATATTAGGGAATTATAACTGCAAGAATTATTTCTCTTGTCCCAGTGGTCGAAGAATTTGCTAGAAGTTTCTGGCTATCAGAAACTTCTGCTATATAAGGACAGATGGCGATCAAAAAAAGAGGACAGTTGGTTTTAGAACCGTGGCGAAGAGATTGGAAAAGTGATAATGGGCGAAGTTGTAATTTGGTGATAAATTGAAAGTTGAGAGTAAACAAGAAAAAGTAATTAGTTTGAATTTGTGAATTAAGTAATTGAAAGGAGATAAAGTGATTTGAGAGGAAAGAGACCTTGTAAGAAAAGAATTTGCGAAGAATAGTATAGTGTGAACTTGAATTGTTCTATAGAGTAGAAAATAAAGAAATAATTTCACAGAATAATTGTTTTATCTACTCGAGCCGTAGCTCGCATATTACATTGGTGTCAGAAGCGGGATAAAACTTATTCTGTGAATAACTATTTCCGTGGTGTGAAATTGCACAAAAAAAAAAAAAACGATTTCTGTGTTGAGTTAATTAGTTGCGCAAAATGGGTCGCAAATTGGGAAAACTAACTATAACTCAACTAAAGGCAGAACTCAGTAAGCGGAACCTCGACACAACTGGGGGAAAAGATGCCCTACTGATTCGTCTGGAAGAAGCAGTAATGCAGGAAGGTGAAAATCCGCATGACATAGAGTTTGACGTGGAAGAGGAACCAGCAAGTACAGTAGCCGACCCGGGTATAACAAGTCTGCTCCTGCAACTTAAGTTAGTCATGGACGAACAAAAGAAAGCAATAGAAGATCAAAGTCATAAGCTCGATGACCAAAAGAATTCTCTAGAACTTAAGCTGGATGAACAAAAGAAAGCGATGGACGAACAAAAGAAAGCAATGGGCGACCAAAGGAATTCTCTAGAACTTAAGCTGGACGAACAAAAGAATTCTCTAGAACTTAAGCTGGATGAACAAAAGAAAGCGATGGACGAACAAAAGAAAGCAATGGGCGACCAAAGGAATTCTCTAGAACTTAAGCTGGACGAACAAAAGAAAGCAATGGACGAACAAAAGAAAGCAATGGACGAACAAAAGAATTCTCTAGATGCTCTGGAAAGTAAACTTGATGAGCAAAACAAGAACTTGGAATCCAAATTCGAAGTGATCGAAGAAAAAATCGAGAAGGTCGAGACGCAACTCGAAAAAGTCGAAATTAGATTCGATGAAAATTTTGAGAAACATGAAACTCAGTTCGGGAAGATAGAGACTCAGTTTGAAAAAGTGGATACGCAATTCGAGATAGTAGGAAAGCAAGTCGAAAATCTTGCTAAGGAGCTCAGCAACGTGAAGAGACAGAAAGCACGGGAATATTCCACTGACGGTCTGAGAAGAAAGGAGATGCAGCCTCCTATCTTCGATGGTCAAACATCATGGCCAATTTATAAAAGGCAATTCGAAGCGGCCGCAATGACCAATAGCTGGGACGATGAAGAGAAGTCCATTGCACTCACACTTGCACTGAGGGGTCCAGCTGCGGAGCTCTTGCAGACCATCCCGGAAGATAAACAGCAGAACTACGACTCTCTGGTTCAGGCTATCGAGATGCGGTTTGGGGATGAACACATGCAGCAGGTGTACAGGGTTCAGCTGCGTAGTCGAGTCCAGAAAAGGGGGGAAACGCTCCAACAGTTGCAAGCGGATATAGAGCGACTAGCCCATCTTTCATACCCTAAAGCCGGTGAGGAGCTTATCAACGAAATGGCGGTGGAAGCTTTTATTCAGGCCATAGAGGACAGACAACTGCAAATGGCTGTAAGGATGGCTGAAAAGCGAACACTCCCCGAGGCATTGGCATTCGCTTTGTCAATGAAGGCTGCGGACCAAGCATACCAGGGAATACACCGTGTCAGGGAAATGTCCGTCGTGGAATGCTCATGCCAGAGAACAGCCGTCATGGATGAAGACAGAGCTCGCGGAAGTCAAATCCGTTGCTGGAATTGCAACCAAACGGGACACCTACAACGGCAGTGCAGAAGTGCACCTAGACGAGGAAATTGTTCACATTGCGGAAGTAGGAGAAGCAGAGAGGAAGCATCCTGTCGGTCAGACTTCCCAAAACCAGCAGTCGGGAGATGCGTAAGGACCAACTTCGCGGGGCAGAAGTTGGTTACTGGAATCGAGGCCCCCAGGACCACCATTCAAGTTTCGCAAACCAAACGGGGTAACAAGAGCCTGACAGTGGAGGCACTAATCAACGAGAAGAAGTGCGTAGCCACCATCGACACAGGTGCCACTGCCTCCATTGTAAGAAGAGATATCGTCAAAAGCTCCTGGCTGCACAACACCAACAGCTACTGCCTGAAGACTGCAACAGGGGAAATGGCGAAGGTATTTGGAGAAGTTCGTCTTACGATTACTCTGGCAGGACTGACGTTCTCCCATGCGTTTCTGGTGGCAGATATATGCGACGAGTGCATCATCGGAGTAGACTTCATGAAAGCAAATGAAGTAATCTTGGACATCGGGATGCAAGTACTGAGGTATCGAAATGTGGAGATTCCGATGGTGTACGGAAATGAGAATGCCGTAACTCTCAGGACAGTCACCAGCAAAGACGAAGTTTTGCCGCCGTCTTCAGAGACAATCATTTGGACGAAGCTGGAAGGTGATCTTGGGAGCCACCGATTCTACATAGTAGAACCAGACCCAGAGAAGAATTCTCAAGACTACATCGTGGGAAAGACGTTAGTCGAACCAAAGAACACCATGGTTCCAGTGAGGGTTTTGAACGCAAGACCACACACTGTCAAACTAAGGCGAGGGGAGGTGACTGGAAAATGCACGCCGATTACCGCCGTCGCAACAATATCTGAACGTGATGCTCCAAAACTTCTCCCATCACCTTGGACAGCGGAAGCGAGAGAGACGATTCTCCAGTCCAGTGAGCTGAATCAGGAGCAGCGAACTATGGCAGAGAATCTTATCAATGAGTACGCTGATGTATTTGCCTCACAGGACGGAGAATACGGCCGAACACACCTGGTACAACATCGAATAGACACTGGTGATACTAGACCAATTCGTCAGCCTGCTAGGCGCCTTCCATTGGCAAAGCAGACAGAAGTTGCAGAGATGGTGTCGGCAATGGAGAAAGAAGGTCTGATTGAAAGTTCCAAAAGTCCGTGGGCATCACCGGTTGTACTGGTTAAGAAGAAAGATGGCAGCACGCGGTTCTGCGTGGACTATCGGCAGCTCAATTACGTCACCAAGAAAGACAGCTACCCTCTGCCACGGATTGACGACACGCTAGACACACTATCAGGAGCCCGATGGTTTTCCACTCTCGACTTGAAGAGTGGCTACTGGCAGGTACAGATCCATCCAGAAGACCGGGAGAAAACCGCCTTCACCGCAGGAAATGGGCTATGGCAATTCACGGCAATGCCATTCGGGCTGTGCAATGCTCCGGCGACTTTCGAGCGATTGATGGAATGTGTCCTGCAAGGGTTAACATGGAAAACCTGTTTGGTATACTTGGATGATGTCATCGTCGTAGGAAAAACGTTTGCGCAACACCGAGACAATCTAAGGGATGTGTTTCAAAGGCTTCGAAGTGCCCACCTGAAGCTCAACCCCAAGAAGTGCGCCCTGTTTAGAGCGGAAGTCAAGTACCTGGGACACATAATTTCAGCGAAAGGAGTGAGAACCGATCCGGAGAAGGTCGAAGCGGTGAAAAACTGGCCAGTCCCCAAAGACAAACACCAACTAAGGAGCTTCCTGGGCCTAGCCACCTACTACAGACGGTTCGTGAAGGATTTTGCCGGGATCGCAAAGAACCTGCACCAGTTGACGGAAAAGGGAAAACAATTCAAATGGTCAATTGAGTGCGAGAAGAGCTTCAAGGCACTTAAACAACGGCTATGCGATGCCCCGATACTGGCTTACCCCACTCCCGGGGAAACGTTCGTTGTGGATGCAGATGCTAGTAATGTCGGGGTAGGAGCCGTACTCTCCCAGGTGCATGACGGCCAAGAGAAGGTGGTTGCGTACTTCAGCAAGGTGCTCTCTAAGCCAGAAAGGAACTACTGCGTGACAAGGCGGGAACTTCTAGCTTTGATCTTGGCTACGAAGCATTTTCACAAATACCTCTACGGGAGGAAGTTCGTTCTTCGCACAGACCATGCAGCATTAAAATGGCTATTACAGTTCAAGAGTCCTGAGGGTCAGGTCGCAAGATGGATCGAAAGGCTGCAAATCTACGACTACGAAATACAGCATCGTAAAGGAAAACTCCACTCTAATGCGGATGCACTGTCCCGGAGACCATGCAGAACGGATTGTAAACATTGTGCGCGTCAGGAAGAACGGGAGCTGGTTTCCATCCAAAGAATGAGAGCCGAACCTATCGCCGGCTGGAGCGTAGATGAGATCCGGAACGCTCAGAAGGAAGACCCCGATATCGAGCCGATTCTGGCCTGGAAGGAGAACATGGAGAAACCGGATCATCAGGACATCTCTCACAGAAGCCCGACCTTAAAGGCATATTTTGCGCAGTGGGACTCCCTCCATGTCCAAGAAGGTGTTCTGAGAAGAAAATGGGAATCCTCCGACGGAAAATCGTTTGTAATGCAGCTTGTAGTACCGCGGACGAGGGTCAAGGAGGTGTTACAGGAAATGCATGGCGGGGCGACCGGAGGCCACTTGGGAGTGAATAAGACGCTAGAAAAGGTACGAGAACGTTTTTATTGGTTAAAAGCGAAGGAAGATATCGAAGACTGGTGCAGAAAATGCGACGTGTGTGCAGCTAGCAAGGGTCCGAGAATCAAAACTCGAGGTAAGATGCACCAATACAACGTGGGAGCACCTTTCGAACGAATCGCCATTGACATCGCAGGGCCCTTTCCGGAAACCGACAATGGTAATCGGTATATACTCGTAGTGATGGACTACTTCAGTAAGTGGCCGGAAGCGTTTCCGATCCCTAACCAGGAAGCCAGAACCGTGGCGGAGCAGATCGTCTACAATTGGGTTAGCAGATTCGGTGTGCCCTTGGAATTGCATTCTGACCAAGGGCGGAACTTCGAGTCAAGAATCTTCCAAGAGATGTGTCAACTACTCGGAATCAAAAAGACAAGGACAACCCCGCTTCATCCACAGTCGGACGGTATGGTGGAGCGTTTCAATAGGACTTTGGACGAACATCTCTCGAAGGTCGTAGGTGACTACCAACGGGATTGGGACCGGCAGATTCCCTTGTTTTTGATGGCCTATAGAAGTGCCGTGCATAGCACTACTCGACATACGCCGTTCGAAATCTTATTTGGTGGAATAGCTCGTTTACCCAGTGAGGTGAAATTTGGATCTCCTACCAATGAGCCCAGAAATGAAGAAGAGTACGTGGCGGACCTTAGGGAAAGGCTTAGGGACATACACCAAAGGACCAGAAGCCAGATTAAGATGACGAGCGACCGCATGAAGACCAGGTATGATGCCAAGGCAACAACGTCAGGATTCCAGGAAGGAGATCTGGTGTGGCTGTATAATCCCCATCGCCAAAAGGGGAAATCACCTAAGTTACAGCGGAACTGGGAAGGTCCCTACAGAATAGTAACCCGCATCAACGATGTTGTCTACCGCATCCAGCGAGGACCAAGGGCCAAAATGAAAGTGGTTCATGTGGACCGACTGAGTCGATACAATGGCCGAAATGAGGATGCACTTGTTCGGGACGAACACGTCTAAGAGGGGGGCAGTGTAGCATAATAATAACTACGCGCCTATGTCTATGCAGCAAATTCCGAAGTGACTTTCCATTCTGGCAGAATTTTTGGTTCAAACTGTCCTTCATTCGAGGTTCGTGTCTGGGACGAAGTCTCCACAGCTCATGTCAACGAAAGAGACAAATAATATTAGGGATAATATTAGGGAATTATAACTGCAAGAATTATTTCTCTTGTCCCAGTGGTCGAAGAATTTGCTAGAAGTTTCTGGCTATCAGAAACTTCTGCTATATAAGGACAGATGGCGATCAAAAAAAGAGGACAGTTGGTTTTAGAACCGTGGCGAAGAGATTGGAAAAGTGATAATGGGCGAAGTTGTAATTTGGTGATAAATTGAAAGTTGAGAGTAAACAAGAAAAAGTAATTAGTTTGAATTTGTGAATTAAGTAATTGAAAGGAGATAAAGTGATTTGAGAGGAAAGAGACCTTGTAAGAAAAGAATTTGCGAAGAATAGTATAGTGTGAACTTGAATTGTTCTATAGAGTAGAAAATAAAGAAATAATTTCACAGAATAATTGTTTTATCTACTCGAGCCGTAGCTCGCATATTACAGTATAATAATTGTTTTTTCTGTTGAAATATAAAATAGAATTTGTCTGACCAAAGGCTTCGGTGCAGCTATTGACAAATTTGGCAACTACTTCATTCATATTAGTAAATTGGCCAGATTCCATTACAATTTTGACCTTTTCGTTCGTTGCGTTCTTTGTTATCGCGCATACTGCTGTTTGAGTTGAGTACTTCTCTGCCAGCTCGATGGTTAATCCATCAGAAATATAAGCATTAGTCAGAGATTTTATCAAATCTTAAATTTCTTCTGCATAAGTATTAGCGTGCTTATTATTTTGTTTCACATTCATAATTTTAGCTGCTAATACTTCTACCGACTCTCCTTTAACTGATGTTTTTAGCTTTTCTATAATTTGTTGCAATGATTGTTGCCTGATTCGAAATTAAATTTCGTGCCGTACCTTTGAGTTTAGTTTTCACTAACTCCACTGCTACCTGTTCATGAGTTTCTTGGATTGATTCAATCAAATGTAAAGAATCTAGAAAACTTTGTAAGTTTTCAGTTCTACCATCAAAATATGGGATTAATTTTGAAGCTGTATTTAAGAACTCGACCTTAGTTTGTGGCATGTTGTTAATGTTTTTTGGATCTATTTTGTCTGACGTAATATCGTTTAATTTTTTTTGTTCTTCTTCACTGTCGCTACTATTGGCAGTGATATCTACTGAGCTTAATTCGGTTTCTAGAGTAAGTGGGACTTTCAAATGTATTCGGCGTTTAGTAAAAATTTTAACGTGTTTATCTCTGAAATTCCAAAATATATTTTGGGCTTCAGTATTGTTTTGATTTGTCAATCGATTATAATGTACGTGTAGTACTCTTCTTATTTTGTTAAAATTTTCGATCAACACAACGATATGTTTTTCTACAGTTTCGTTATTTATTTCGATTTTCTTATTTAAGCACTTATATGATTATCGAAAAATCACCGAAATGATAAAAGTAATGACACCACTCATCGATTGCCCCAGTGATGTTGTTGGGAAATCGTACACGTTCTCCAACAACTTCGAAACAATTTTTCCCGCAGGAGAATATTGGACGTTTGAAAGAGCGACAAGAAACTCCAATGGGATATCGGTTTATACAGATGGATCTAACATATCAGGGGAATCAGGGGCTGGCATCTTCAGTGCTAACCCACCGATTGAACTTGCTATTCACCTAGAACCATTTGTATCGGTGTTCCAAGCGGAAGTCTATGCAATATGAAGGCAACCGAAATACTCGCAGAAGACACCAGCGAAGAAAGGCAAATTGACATCTGCTCGGACAGCAAAGCAGCAATTAGCGCGGTCACAAACCCCATGTTGAAATCACGACTAGTAAGGGAGTGCAAAACTAAATTGAACTTACTTGGCAGACGCAATAGAGTCCATCTCACATGGGTACCGGGGCACGAGGGTGTACCGGGTAACGAAAAGGCAGACGAACTAGCAAGGAAATGAGCAGGCAATACAGAACTGAAACCGGATAGTACAATAGGGGTCCCTCTGGCAACTATTAAAACAATAGTTAATGATAAGATACGACAGGAGTTCAATAACTACTGGACGAATCTAGACACGTGCAAAGTGGCTAGATCTGTTATAACCAAACCGAGTAACAACACAGCAAAAAGAGCTCTTAACTCAAGCAGAACACAATTGAGATTGATAGTGGGACTTTTAACAGGGCACATCAATCTCAACAAACATTCGTTCAGACTCGGGATAGCTGATACAGCAATCTGTGCCAACTGTGAAGAGGAGGAGGAAGATATAGAACACTTCCTCTGTCTCTGCCCCGCTACAGCGAGGCTAAGCCTGAAAATTCTGGGATCTCCAAGGATTCCGGATATTACACACCTCAATAAGAAAGGAATCGGTGATATACTGGAGTTCGCCAGACGAACACTACGATTCCCCGATCACTATACGATATAGTCGATACTACCCATGATCCCTACCTAAATCCTCTCAATACATAATTCCCAAAACACATCACTATTCCTTACAGTTACGCAGTTGAGGGGAACACAACGGGCCCAATGGAGGCCTAAGTGAAGAGCATAAGCTCACCCTCTCAAACCAACCAACCAACCAACTTATATGATTTGTTAAATTCAATTTTACATTCCTCTATTTTGTCCATTTAGACTGTTTTTTTTTTTTCTAATATGTAATGTAATTATAGTATCATAATGTATAAAATAGTTTTATGAAGAAAAAAAATACTTAAGTTATTTCATCAACATGTTAAACAAAATAATTCATTAATTTAAGTGAAATTATACTTAATTCTACATTTGAATAAAATAATATTTAAATTAATAATTCCAACCGTTTAATCATACATGATATTCCATCGGTTGCTTGCTCTGCATACATCCTATTTCTGCTATCAGTCTCTGCCTTTGCCGCTGCTGTGTTGCTTTTCCATTTTGTAGTTGCTGATGTTTTACATTTATCGCACTTATGAATCGTTTCTAATTTTTTTTTTTCATCGTTTCACTGTTTATATTTTTTCCACTGATTGTGCTCTGGCAAGGTATTTCCGCTTCAGACTACTGCGGTAAATCCCTACCAGTTTAAACAAAAATTCCACTACACATATTATTGTTCTTAATAGTAGCATTATATGAATGCTCGATAGGTCTGTTTTACTCTCATTGATATCTACTTCATTTATTACGTTCGCCGTTGGGTCGGATATCTTTAAGGATTCTCCGCCCATTTTACTTGCACTACGATCAAATTGTTATTACACTTTCGAGCACACTGGGTCACAATTTACTTTTAAATTTATTTTTTTTTTTTTTTCATGAATTAAACTTTACAAGCAAATCAGGTCACAAAGTCACGGTCGCCATGTAACAATTATCACCTTACTTCTTGCAATAAGATCATCGTTTAAAAATCAATCACCGACTGCGACGTTCTCTGTCGCATATTCATTGCATTTCGTTTTGCTTGCCAAAATGCAAGGCAAGCATAATTTGGTAAGCGAGTGCATACTGCTGAATTCTTAAGAATTGTTGATTGGGTTAGTTCCCAAGAGTTCAGACAGTGCAACTTAGATTTCGTCTGGAAATTGTTTCCAAGACGGAATATGACGCTTATAATATTATATTACAATTCACCTATGTTGCGTGCCAGGCCACAGACATTCCGGAAAACTGCAAGGCTGACGATCTCGCCAGAAAAGGCACCACCCTTTTAGGTTTTATTCTTACGTAATTTTTCATTATTCAGTAGTTTTCTTGCATCTAAGTTTATATATATGTTCTTCTAGCTTTTCTTTGTGCTTTTTGCACCTTTTAGAATTTCCGAATTTACATTTCTACTTTCAGGTTTCGATGACAGTTAATGTTTCTTGCATTTACTATATTTCTAAGCACTTTATTTTGAAAAATTATATTTTGTCTGCGTTTGTCTTTTTGGTACAACCCCATAGTTGGATCCATATGTCCATGTTGGTTTTACAATTTGATTATTCAAGTATAAAAGCACTTTACTTCTATATTTGATTTCTAACTCTTCATTTTTCTTGTTTACGTGCTCCTTCCATCGCAGCTTTGTATACCTCGCTGTATTAGCGCATGGAACTATTTTTTTTAATAAAGTCAACATGGATTGACTTGGAGTCGTTTAATTTGATTCTCCACTTTTTAGTCCATTCATAGATTTTGTCTATGCCAATTTGGAATTTGTCTATGGATTCTTTATTGGTTCTTGCTGCTGCTAGTATTGCAGTATCGTCTCCAAATGTTGCTGTAGTACAGTTTTCTAGTTCTGGAATTTCGCTGGTATACTATATATAATAAGTATAATATTCTCTTAGTTTTGAATAAGTATTCTGCAGTTTTATTCTAAAATGTTTTCTATCTATATAGGATTTAAGAATGGAAGCCTACTGAGTTGTCAGTATATGTACATCTCAGATTATAGATAAATCCTTCGTGCCATACTTTATCAAAGGTCTGTGTCACATCCAAGAATACAGTCGATCAAGCCTTCTAATGCTTCTTCGATTTCATACGCAATTCTGTGTATCTGTTGTATCGTAGAGTGCTGTCTTCGAAAACCAAATTAATGGTTCGGAATCAGCTTTTTCCTTTCAGTTATTTTATTTAAAAGTTTTGTGAGCACTTTCTTAAACACTTAATATCATTGGCAATAGCGTGATAGGTCTGTAAAATGACATTTCATTTGGCGGTTTACCGGGTTTGAAAATTATTGGGACATCAGCAACCTTCCACAAACTAGCAACCTGCCACATTTAAAGATTAAATGTGACATTTATTAAATTTGTTATTTTAATTATTGCCTTCCTTGGTAAGTTCTTAGTACCTCTCCAGACATAAGGTCATATCCAGGACTTTTATTTGCATTTATTTCATGCTTAATCAAGTTGCATATTTCGTTAGGAGTTGTGGGCAGAATTTCTTCGCTTTCCTCTTCTGATGGTCATTAGCATAGGTTGCCAATTTCCATTTTCATCTGGTGATTTAAATATATTTTATAAGTAGTCTGCGAAGAGAATGGCTTTGCCTTTATCACTTCTTGCCGAGTTTCCATCAGCTGCTTTGATTGGAAGTATTTGCACAGTAGGTTGTTTCAATCCTTTTTTCGGTTTCCAGGGAGAGTAATTTGTTGCGTATTCAGCTACTAATCCTTGTACTTTTGTACTTTTTCAATGAGTCTACATTAACTTTTTTAATTTCTCTTAGTTACTGATGGTTGTTTAGCTTCGCTTTATGTTGTGAGGCTCTTGTTTTCTGTCATATTCTTCTTGCTCATCTTTTATCTGCTACTAAATCTTTTATCTTTTTCGGGTAGTTACTTTTCGTGTTCTTTCTATCTACTCCGGGGGTGCTTTCCCAGGCTGATTGCTGAATAACGCTGACCAACTTATGTACTTTTTTTTATGTGATTTTTGGTAATAAGAGGTATCATTAAGTCTATTCTACTTTGCAAAGTTCAGCTTCAAAGCTTGCCAATCTGTTATTTTGTTTGTTAAGGTTTTAATATTTTTATTTCTAATTATATGTTCACTCATTTGGAGAAGTATAAGTTAACACACGTTTCCGCTAATCAAATGGAATGACCTCAGCTCAGTGCATTCCCACTTCCATGCAACTCAACATACGAGACCTTAATCCAGTGCATTGCCATTTCCACACCTGAATAAACACTTAAGAAGAAATCGCCGACGTGCGTCGTCTGGACTTCAGGTAGCTGACTTCAAGTATGGAATAATATGTATAAGAAGAAATCGCTGACGTCGTCGATTGGATTGCATGTAGCTGATTTCAAATATCCAATAGTATAAATAAATGTAAATTAGTTTTAGCAGTTCAGTTATATTTTGGAGATAGAATAAAGGACAGGCAATCTGCCTGATTAATGTTTTTTTTTAAATATTTGTAGCATTTTATTTTAACTGGCTTCCAACGTGGGGCTGCGTTTTGTAACACTGTGCATTGTATTTAAATAGCTGTGAATAAGCAATAACCAAGCTTAATAAAAATTGTGTGCAATGCATTTAAATAACTGTGAAAATAAGCAATAACCAAGTTTAGTAAAAACTATAAATAAGCAGTAAATTGTAAATCAGTAAATTGTGAAGAAATATTAAAGTGGAAAACCAAGCCACTAACGCAAACTTGTGAAATTAAGTGATAACCAAGCCTAACGAGTGAATAAAAGTGGTTAATCAAACCACGAACTCATCAGGGAAGTGATAGGTAAATATAAGGTCACCCAGTAGTCCTCATAACCAAAGAGAATATACACCCTGTCAAAAGAGCACCTTCTCAACAAGGAAATCCAAACAAGTACCAAAGAATCACCCATACGGAACAATCAGAAGCAAACGAAGAAGATCCGGAAATTCACCACTATGGTCAAAGGGGGAATACGCACCACAACTAATGACCCCGTCTATTCACGTTCATATCCCTGTCCTATGGCTCTCAAACAAGAAGTAGAAAAACAGGTCAATAAACTACTTGAAGATAGCATCATAAAACCTTCAAAGTCACCCTACAACTCGCCAGTATGGATCGTTCCTAAAAAAAATGGACGCACGAAAATTTCGAATGGTAAACGACTACCGAAAACTAAACTTTATCACAATTGCTGACAAATATCCCATACCAGAAATAAATGAGGTTCTTTCGAACCTTCGTAGAAACAAACTATTTACCGTCATCGATCTGAAAAGTGGCTTTCACCAAATCCCCTTCAGAGAGCGTAATATTGAAAAAACCGCGTTCTGGATAAATAACGGGAAATTTGAATTCACGCGCCTCCCTTTTGGGCTTGAAAACGCCCCATCCATTTTTCGAATTTTTAGGGTTCATTGTTAGTATCGATGGAATGAAAACAAACCCAAAGAAAGTAGCAGCCATAGCAAACTTCCCTATCCCAAAAACCGTTAAAGATCTGCGCTCATTTCTTGGTATGTCAGGGTATTACCGACGATTTATAAGAGATTATGCTAAGCTAGCAAAACCCCTGACATCCCTCTTAAGAGGGGAAGATGGACGTGTGTCCAAAAACTTTTCGAAAAATTAACCCATTTCTCTAAACGAGAATGCAGTGATGGCATTTAGTAAACTTAAAAACTGTCTTTTATCCGAAGAAATAATCCTTTCCCATCCGATTTTCGACAAAGAATTTGAGTTGACAACCGACGCTTCCGATCACGCTATTGGCGCAGTCCTTTCACAAGACAACAAGCCAATTTCTTTCTTGTCCAGAACTCTAAGCACGACGGAAGAAAATTATGCGACTAACGAAAAAGAAATGTTAGCCATAATATGGTCCCTCAATTCTCTAAGAAATTTTGTATACGGATCCCGCAGAGTGAAAATATTTACACACCATCAACCTCTCACATACGAGTACGCCTTAAGCAACAAAAACACCAACAGTAAAATGAAACGATGGAAAGCGGCCCTGGAAGAATATAACTACGAATTAAAATACAAACCAGGAAAAGCCAACGTCGTTGCTGATGCTCTTTCAAGACCCCCTAGAGCGACAGAAATAAATTCCATGGCACCCACTGAACACAGTGATGAAAGTTCTTCACATAACCTAATTCCAACTACCGAAACTCCCGTTAATGTATTTCGCAATCAACTAATTCTGAAGATAGGAACTGAGCAGAGCTATCAAATTAGGAATCCCTTCGAAAAATACACTAGACACATTCTGACACAAACACAGTACACAAAATCCGATATTATCAACCTCTTCAAAACGTACTTGAATCCAAATACCATTAACGGCCTGCTTACTGATAAAAGCACAATGGGACTCGTACACGAAATTTATCTACAGCACTTCAAAGATGTGAAAAGATCTTGAAAATTCATCAAAGTGCACACCGTAATGCTGAAGAAAACAGAACCCAAATTTTAGAAAACTTTTATTTCCCCAAGATGTCAGCGAAAATTAAAAGCCTAGTTAAACGTTGCACAACCTGCAGGGAGAACAAATATGACAGACACCCTAATAAACCTTTTATCCAATTCACTCCTATTCCTAACTATCCAGGCCATACCCTTCATATCGAAATTTTTTCAACAGAAAAATATCTTGTTTTAACTGGCGTTGATAAATTTACCAAATTTGCTCAAGCAAAAATAATTAGTTCTCGTTCCATAGAAGATATTAAACGACCCTTATGGGACATTCTGTTCTTTTACTGTGTCCCCGAAAATGTTGTAATCGACAACGAGAAGTCACTGAACTCGGCGTCCATCACCTCCATGCTAGAAGATGACCTACAAATTAAAATATTTAAAACCCCACTTTATAAGAGTGAACTCAGGGGGCAGGTTAAACGTTTTCACTCCACACTCGCAGAAATAATGAGATGTATCCAAGCAGATGATCCACATCGACCGTTTGAAGAACTCCTAGAAAAATCGGTCAACGAGTTCGTCTTTACCATTCACTCTACCACCAGTAAGAAACCCATAGAATTATTCTACGGTCGCATACCTAGAATCAACCCGGAGGACTTCGAAAAGATACGACTCAGCAACATCGGGAAACTAAGAGACAAGCAGGCAGAACATCTAAAAACATTATCAACCCGGCGAAATAGTTTATGTTAAACACAATAAACGAATAGGTTCCAAACTGATCATTCGATACCGACAAGAAATAGTCAGAGAAAATAGGAATATAACTATTCTAACCAAGTCAGGGAAATTAGTCCACAAAAGCAACATTAAAAACTAACAACATCGCCCTTACTCTAATTTTCCTTCTTTCCCATTTCAGATCCACCCTTTGTTCCATCAACGCTAACATCCAAATCCTCGACTTTTCCAACTCCCAAATAGTGTCTGCACACTCGGGAAGCTAAAATCCAAAACGGAAATTTTAAACTTATACATGTAATTGAATTAGAACAATATGAACAATTTATATTCGACATAACGCCCATCCTCAACATCAAGGAAATTCATCAACACATCCTCTTCCCTTTACTTCCACATGAGGTGCAACAAATCAAAAACCATCTAGGCAACCTACGGCCACACAGATCAAAACGATCTTTAAATTTCCTAGGTAGCGCATGGAAATGGATTGCCGGCAATCCAGATCATGACGATTTTGTAACAATTGAAGAAAGAATAACCGATGTCCTAAAGAATAATAATAAACAAGTCATTATTAATCAATTACACAATGAAAGAATAAATAATATTACAAAAATTCAAAATGAGATACAAGAAATGTTAAAACAAAATAAAAATGTAAATCTCCATCTTATATCTAATATTCAATATAAAATAAAGCTAATAAAATAAGAATTAGAAAACATTGATCATGCAATACATTGGGCAAAATTAGGAGTTATTAATAACCTTATATTATCCAAAAATGAAATTAAAATAGCCACTGATACTTTGTCAAAACAAATCATGCCATATTCCACAGTAGAACAAGCTTTAGATTTTTCCGAAATTAAAATTGTAACCAATAGTTCAACAATGCTTTACATTATTAATATTCCCTTAACTACAAATACAATTTATCAAACCTTGTTAATTAAGCCAGTAAAGAGAAAGAACATTATCACAGAAATACCTTTTAATGTAATACTAAAGGATAATGAAGAGATATTTGGCACAACAAAAGAATACACAATGTATAACTATCTTTCTATTTGTAATGAAAAAAATATTGTTAATTTAAAAAACGACACATGTATCCTAAATCTATTAAATAGTGTAACCGCTACATGCAATACCATCAACAACCAGCACATACCAAATATAGATGTGATCTCAGCAGATATCCTACTATTAAACCACTTTATTGGCTACCTGGAATACGAAAATACCATTCATAACCTGAGCGTTAAAAAAAATAAAAATTCCACGGTAATCCAGTCACCCCCGCGCCTAAAATCGAGCTATCTGTACCTATCATTCCCTGGACGAAATTTTATGACATACCATACTTCTAATTGATTGGAACAATCAAATTTAAAAGGGGAAGAGTTAACACACGTTTCCGCTAATCAAATGCAATGACCTCAGCTCAGTGCATTCCCACTTCCATGCAACTCAACATACGTGACCTGGATAAACACTTAAGAAGAAATCGCCGACGTGCGTCGTCTGGATTGAAGGTAGCTGACTACAAGTATGGAATAATATGTATAAGAAGAAATCGCTGACGTCGTCGATTGGACTGCATGTAGCTGACTTCAAATATCCAATAGTACAAATAAATGTAAATTAGTTGTAGCAGTTCAGTTATATTTTGGAGATAGAATAAAGGACAGGCAATCTGCCTGATTGATGTTTTTTTTAAGAATATCTGTAGCATTTTATTTTAACTTATAGGTGAATGGTCAGAGCTTAGATACCTAAACTCATCTACATGTATGTATATAGGTATATGTAACTGATTGACAATTTTTTGATTATGAAAAAATCAATTAGATCTGGTATCTTATTTTTGTCTGTAGGCCAGAACGTGGGCCTTCCTGTTGAGAAAATTCCCCACTGATGTTTTTGAATTGCAGCATAAAGTTCTTTCCCTCTCATTGTTGTCAATCTAGTTTAAGTTTTTGGCTTTCAAATCACCACCTATTATGTGTCTATTTCATAGTTTTTCAAAAAAATCTGAATAATCTTTTTTTGATTGAATGTTTTGGAGAACAGTAAATGGCCACGATATTCATTTCTTTATGTTTAGCTTTTGTACACACTGCTGTACTCGTACCATGTATTTTCTCTGTAATGTGTTGTTGGATATTGTTTTTTACTATAACTGCGCTTCCAATCTTTAGCTGTGTTTTCAGGGTAAGCGATGCGATAGATTTTGTAGTTTTTAAAATTTGTTTGCCTGTGTTTTGTAAAATGGGTTTCTGAGATAAGACAAATGTCTATATTATTTGTTTCAAGAATCACCTGCAATTCCTGTTGATGTTGAAGGAGACCATTTGCATTCCAACATATCATTTTAAGATATTGATCCATGATTATGCGTAGATACTTTGTAGTTGGCGTTTTCTAACTTTTTAAGTCGCATATCTAGTATTTAAGTTTGGTTTGTGTATTCCCCGGTTACACGGACACACGGCTCAAGAGAAAACAACAGCCGAATATGTGATCGACAACTTAACTTTATTTCACATCATTAATCCGCTTACGATGGCGGTCATTTGTGGACTGACCGCGGCTCCACTCTGTTTATGGTACGCTCTCCGCACTCTCCGAAGAGTCTGCTGCAATTCACCATACTCCTCCTATGTTTTTGAGATTTAAATCCGGTGATCCCGTATCAATAATGTGCGTCCCTTCTGAAACTGGATTTGCGACCTTCGAATCGCTCTCAGGGTGGTCGATGTTAACGGTGCTCCTGTTTCTGAAATTAAACTTAATGTTGTTATGTCTTAGAGGCTAAAGGAATTAGATCCGGGGGAGAATAAAACGATTATAATACTAAACCTGTTTCTGAACAACCTGGCACTTTCTTCACATGGCTTATTGTACATATGAAAACCTTACCACTCGATCGCACTGTCAGTTCGTTCTGCTTCCGTTCGATTACCTCGAATTCGGTAGAGTCGAAAGTCGGTGTCAGCTTGTTTTTAGGTAATATGTTGCATAACAACACCCTATCACCAACTTGTAGGTCACACTCTCTCGCTGGATCTTGTCTCGTATTCTTCAATTAAGCAGAAGATCTGATGGAGACTTTCCTGTGATTCCATGAGGTGTCCCGTCATGCATTAATATAAATTTCGAAGCTCCTTTTTGTTTCCGGATTGAAAGTCAGAGATCGGCAGCGAGAAGGCGGCGATGAGAAACACGACCCAGGGCGGCCAAGAGCTGAGAAAAGTCAGAAGGGAAACTGCTTCCGGTGCCGCCAACCAGGGCACTTTTCGAGAAATTGCCCACAAACATATACCGATCCGTCATCGAGTACAGTTAGTCTCAGTAGGACCACAGGTACAGGTACTCGAAAGCAACAACTGCTAATAAGAAGCGAGCAGTCGGAGTACTTGAAGGAAGCCCGAGTCAACTTAATGTTGTTATGTCTTAGAGGCTAAAGGAATTAGATCCGGGGAAGAATAAAACGATTATAATACTAAACCTGTTTCTGAACAACCTGGCACTTTCTTCACATGGCTTATTGTACATATGAAAACCTTACCACTCGATCGGACTGTCAGTTCGTTCTGCTTCCGTTCGATTACCTCGAATTCGGTAGAGTCGAAAGTCGGTGTCAGTTTGTTTTTAGGTAACATGTTGCATAACAACACCTTATCACCAACTTGTAGGTCACACCCTCTCGCTGGATCTTGTCTCGTATTCTTCAATTAAGCAGAAGATCTGATGGAGACTTTCCTGTGCTTCCATGAGGTGTCCCGTCATGCATTGATATAAATTTCGGAAGCTCCTTTTTGTTTCCGGACTGAAAGTCAGAGATCGGCAGCGAGAAGGCGGCGATGAGAAACACGACCCAGGGCGGCCAAGAGCTGAGAAAAGTCAGAAGGGAAACTGCTTCCGGTGCCGCCAACCAGGGCACTTTTCGAGAAATTGCCCACAAACACATACCGATCCGTCATCGAGTACAGTTAGCCTCAGTAGGACCACAGGTACAGGTACTCGAAAGCAACAACTGCTAATAAGAAGCGAGCAGTCAGAGTACTTGAAGGAAGCCCGAGTCAACGGGTACTTGGTGACAGCGTTCGTGGGCGTAGGAAGTGATTGTGTGACTCTGCAGAAATCGATCGCAGACGAGGGCAATCTTAAATATGCGAAATTCAAGACAACCCTCAGAGAATTTGGCGGCGGAGGATGCACGACTATTGCAAAACTACGTACAGAGGTTTCCGTGGATCAGCTGATTTCGAAGTGTGACATCTTAGTGGTTCCCGACGGCAGCCAGCCATACCAGCTGATCATTGGACGGGCGTTTCTCGACCAACCCCAGGTACAGATCGAAAAAACTTTTAAGAAACTGTGCATCAGGGGGTGTGGTCAAGTGAACGACAGAGACGAGAACGAAGCCGATGCGACTGAAAGTTAAGCTTAGTGTGACTGGAAGTGTTTTTTAATCGCTCTGTGAATTAGTAATCTGATTGCCTATTTTCAAAGTTTAATATATTCTAACGTAATAAGCAAACAACCCAAAGACAGTGACTTTTATTAAAATAAGTTTGATAAAACAGAAGAGTCTATATTTGTCCTTTATTTTCGATTTTTAATATAAAGCAGTCTTTTTTTTAAACTTGAATTCCCCTGTAATAATGTATGTGTGCGGTTATTGCGGTGAACACCTCCCCGTCGAAGGCGATTTTGCTGGGTGTTCGTCATGCAAGCGAAAGCTCTACTTTGATTGCACTACGGTCACCGAAAAGTCGTGGAGAAGCATGGGCTCGAGAAGGGATGCATGGAAGTGCCAAACATGCCGGAACTGTGGAGATGTCCAATATACAGCTGCAGCCAGCAATGTGGTAGTACCTGTTCCTCAGAAAATGAATTAACAACCGTCCAAAAGAATGCGTGGACTCAGCAGCCCCGGTCATTCAACTAACACCATCTCAACTGACAACAACTCAGCTGTTATAGCGGAAATCCTTCTTCTGAGAGGGGAAGTTAAAGAAATTGCAATTGTGATTTCCTAGCCGCTAAGTACGAAGAACTGAACACAAACATGAGAAAAAACAATGACAATAAATATGAACAACATCATAAAAGAACTAAATGACATGAAAGAAACCAACAAAAGAAAAGATGTCATAATTGAAAATTTGCAAACAGAGATCAACACACTTGAGCAACAAATGATCAAAAACAATATTGACATTAAGAATATTCCCCCTACTCCACAAGAAAATCTGATAGAGGTAGTAAAGGGAATAGGGAAAACTGTTAACTGTGAGATCAACGACACCGACATCACTAACATACCGAACAAAATCAAAAAATCGACGATAATTGCAACATTTGCGTCCAGCATAAAGAAAATGCATTTTATGAAACAAGCGCGCTCCACCCGCTCCATCAAACTGAAAACTGTCATGCAAAAAACAAACAGCAGTTCAAGCGTGAGTGCAGCTGATGCTACGGTTTATATCAACAATCAGCTGACAAAGCACAATAAACACTTAATGTGGATGGCAAAGGAGAGAGCGAGACAGGAAAACTGGAGATTTGTGTGGGAGAGTGCGGGAAGAATACTTGCTAGGCGGAATGAGAGTACGCAGCCAATTCTTATAAGTACTGTTGCCGATGTGAGCAAAATTAATCGCACTCAATAACTGCATTGTGTGTAAACAAAAAGAAACATAAAACTCGTTATACCAAAATGGATTCGAATGAAGTACTTGTTGATTTAAATTGTAGGGTAATTAGTGGTTTTAGCGGGATCAAAACAAATGAATTAAAAGACAAATGTTGTTGCCTTAGTTTTAACATAAGATCATTGCGAAAGAATTGGAATGATTTTTGCCTTAACGTTAGCCACTTCATCAATATGTTAAAAATAATAATATTAGTTGAAACTAATATAGATGAAGAAGAAAAAGGACATTACACTATAGATGGTTTCCAAGCGGAGTTTCTGAATCGAGATAAACGTCGAGGAGGTGGAATCCTGATGTTAATACGTAAAGACATTCAATATGTACGACTAACTTCTGAAACTGTGTCATATGAAAATATACATATTCAAATTAAAGAAGATAATAAGTATAAGTATGTAATGGGGATATACAGACCACCAGGCTACAGCCGAAAAGCGTTTACTGAAGAATTCGGAAACAACGTTGGACAACTGGGAAAAATGGACGAGATTATGGTAATGGGTGATATGAACATCAATGTGAATGATCTGGATTTATGTGGTGTAAAAGAATATCTGGAGATGCTGGCGTCACAGGGGTTGATTAACGTGATAACCGAGTATACCAGGGTAGACCCGAACACAGGATCCAATCATGATAAAATTACATACATTTATGATGGAGCTACATCTAACAAACAAATGAAAAGTAGAAGAAAGTTTAACCCATGGATGTCTACTGAATTAATCGACAAATGTAAAAGAAGAGACGAACTTTACAGAAGATGGAAAAACAACAGACTGAACAAATCTTACGAACTGGACTATAAGACTTTCAGGAACAAACTAAACAAGGAAATAATGGCACAAAAATCCTTTTTCTATAAAACCAAGTTCAACCAAATCAGATCTGACCCGCGCAAAACATGGAGTCTTATAAACGAAATACTGGGGAGGAAAAAGCCTGGAGTTGATGAAACTGTAACAAAGAACTTCTCTGGCAAAATGTGTCTGAATAAGCTCGCTAGTGCATTTGCAAACAATTTTGGCACTCAGATAAAAAACATTATCCATCAATTTTTTTTTTTTCTTCCGAGGGTAGGTAAAAAATCTTCATGAAGACACTATGAGGATCGGTAGCGCGTGCTCATAGTAGTGTGAGATTTTTACTCACTAAAAAAAACTCCCTTCGTGATAAATTTCTTTGATTACATACTACAACTAAGTTTTGACTTATCCAGCAGTTTTTCTTTCACGTATTGAGATCGTTTGGCAGGTCCCTTTCCATTGAAAGTTCCTGCTTGTTCCGCAAATTAGGCACGGTTTCTTGCTATCGCGTTAAATCGAAAGGTTTAGTCCTTTGTAGACGACGCAGTAGATTCCTCTCATCTAGAATTCGAAGGACTTCATTGTTAACGTGTCCTTGTAATCTGTCTTTATGCTTACGCGCGAAGTTTTTGATTTCATATTCGACTGTCGCAATTCCTAAATCTCTATGGATATCGCTATTTCTAATAAACCACGGTGCATTAACTATTGATCTTAGCACTTTATTTTCAAAAGTTTGTAAAATATTGACATTACTTATTTAGGTACAACCCCAAAGTTGTATTCCATATGTCCATATCGGCTTTAGCACTTGCTTGTATAAAAGCAGTTTGTTCTCTACATTAAGCTTGGAATGTTTTCCAAGTAACCAGTACATTTCTCTGTATTTGGTTTCGAGTTCTTTACGTTTTTTCTTCACGTGCGATTTCCACTTCAGCTTAGCATCAAGTGTCATTCCAAGATACTTAGCCTCGTTTGCAAACGGAATTTGAACCGAGCTTGAAAAGATGGGCAAATTATTTATTTTCTTATAAGTAAAATTGACATGAACAGATTTGTTTTCGTTTAAAGCTAGTCGCCAAATCTTTGTCCATTCATTTACTTTATTCAATGCTTCTTGCAATTTTTCAGTCGATTCTTCGATCGTTTTACCCGTTGCCAGGATGGCAGTGTCGTCGGCAAATGTAGCTAATACGGTGCCTTCTTCTTGCGGTATATCGCGAGTATATAATAGGTACAAAAGCGGTCCAAGGACACTTCCCTGCGGCACCCCAGCCCTTATTTCTTTAAATTCCGAATATTCGTTTCCGTGTTTGACTCGGAAAAGTCGATTCGTCAAGTATTTTTCTAGAATATTATATAAGTGTTCCGGCAGAACTTGTTGTAATTTATATTTCAAGCCTTCATGCCAGACCTTGTCAAAAGCTTGAGAAACATCAAGGAATATGCTCGAGCAAATCTTTTTTTCTTCGTAAGCTTTTTCAATTAAATCAGTTATTCTATGCACTTGGTCTATTGTTGAGTGCTTGGTTCTAAACCCAAACTGGTGATTGGGAATAAGAGATCCTTCTTCTATAACCGGCTGTAATCGCTTAAGTACTATTCTTTCGAAAACTTTAGACATAATCGGCAGCAGCGAAATAGGTCTATACGATTTTTTATCATTCGGTGGTTTTCCAGGCTTCAGAATCATTATTACTTCCGCGACTTTCCATTGACTCGGAACATATTCTAATCTTATCGCTGCGTTTATAATGTAAAGGAACTTAACTAACGCTTTTCTAGGTAACGATTTAAGAAGCTCTGCTGTGATTAGGTCGTATCCAGGAGCTTTATTCGGTTTCAGTTTCTTTATTTCTTGTTGAAGTTCGGTCAGCCTTGCATTTCTTACTGTGTAATTGTGAAACGCTATATCCGACGCATTATCATTTTCAGCAAGCGCTTGCCCATCAAATGGTTTAAATGTTTCTTCTAAATGGGCGGCAAAGACCTCTGCTTTGTCTTTATCATTCTTGGCCCATTCGTTGTCATTTTTCTTGATTGGGGCCGCTTGTATTTTTGGTTTTTTAATGCCTTTTATAGCTTTCCAGAGCGAATAATTGGAATCTTTGTCCGCTGTTAAGCTTTGAATGCTGGTTTGTATTGTCCGGTTTTTAAAATCAATAATGGCCTTTTTTAGCAAGTTACACAAGCGATTCAAATGCGATTTATGTTGCGGAGCACGAGTTTGTTGCCATTTTTTACGCGCTTTTCTCTTCTCCCTTACCATTTCTTTTATTTCCGGTGGATATTTTTGGGCATGATTGATTGGCGTTTTCCTTTGATAGGGAGTATTTTTCCACGCGGCGCCGTTACATCGACACATACAAGTTCAAGATTAGCCAGATCAGTATTCGTACAAGAAACAAGTTTCTCGGAAATACGAAGAATAATTCTTTCGCTCAGCGACAGCAAGTCGCCAGGTTTGGATGGCATAAGAGCCGGGGATATAAAAAGACATGTGGACATATTCACCCCAATATTGTGCAAATTCGTGAATCTTAGCAAAAACTAAGCAAAAATCCCTGCAACTTTGAAAACCGCTGTAGTTAGGCCAATATATAAAGTATATAAAGGAGGTATCAAAAGTGAGCTCAACAATTACAGACCTATATCGATATTGCCGATAGTTGAAAAGTGTCTTGAAGAGGTCGATTTCATCGCCAAAAATTCCCTCATAAACCCAAGCCAGTACAGAAAAATAAAAGTACTGGTAAACTGTTAGGGGAATTTGCCAATTGTATCAACGAAAGCCTAAACAAAAGCTACCATATACTAGTGTTGTTCGTGGATTTCAGTAAGGCTTTTGGCACACTGAACCATGATAAGCTAATAGAAGCACTGGAAAACATTGGCATAAGAGGTATGATGGCAGATTGGCTAAAAGAATACTTAAACAACAGACATTTCTGTGTAAAAATCAACCAGACATATAGTCAAAAGAAACGCGTGCAATATGGAGTCCCTCAAGGATTAAAATTGGTTTCAATACTTTTTATTTTATTTACCAACGAGCTGTTGCGACTATTCAAGCAGGCCATACCATTTGCGTATGCAGACGATACGGCGATAGTGGTGCGCCACAGATCTTTAGATACGGCAACAGAAATTATGCAGGAGGAATTCGATAATGCGGTGAAATTGTGTCATGATCATGGCCTAATGATCAACGCATTAAAAACAAAAATGATGCACATACGAAGTCCGCAGTTCAAGGCTACTCAACAACAAATTCTTTTTAGCTGTCCGATTGAGACAGCAATTTTCTGTGGGATACGCATATCAATAAGTTGCGCATGAGCCTTAAAAACGCTTTATATGCCCTTACCCATCTAAAGTTCCATGCCACAACGTCCGTGTTGAGACAAGTCTACTATGCCTTAGTGGAATCGAAGCTGAGGTATGGAATACTTGCATGGGGTAATGCTTCTAAAATACACATAGAAAAACTAAAGAAACTACAAAACACCGCATTGAAAAAGATAAGTGCAGATAATCGGCGAAATGTTCCTGAACAAGAACGCTTTAAAGTTCTTCCAGTAGAATATATTTTTAAGATGACCCTTATACTGGAGTACTATGACGACACTCGATTCATAACACCAATTCAACATGGGATCAACACCAGAAGACGGATACAAGGTATGCTTCAAGAGCCCCGTTTCTGCAATATCTATGGGAGAAGGCAGCTGAAATGCAGTGTACCAGAGGTCCTCAATATAATTCCACAAGAACTAAAAAATATTACAAATATAAAAACTAAGAAAAGAAACATAAAGAACTTTTTTCTCAACACGAATTCAAATACGTAGCTAATTTTGAAATCCACTTCCATAAAACTCTTTTTGTAAACATCAGTCAATTTTTTCTCTCTTTTAATTAATGAAATGTAGAAATGTGAAAAAACTAAGCTTGCTATCTAAAATTCATTACAAGTTTTTGAAACTCGATCTTCTGCAGAAAAGCCTTTATAAGGCTTCGCGGAATCATATAACTAATGTAAAATATTTTCTGAAAATAGATAAAATAAATAAATAATAATAAAAAAAAAGCGAAGGAAACCAGAGGCAGGTGACACGAAAAAGCGAGCGGCTGTTGAAGATGAGGTAAACAATTTCGAGCAGAAAATTAAACCAATGGGTGCAGTGGATGAGCGAAACAGGGAGACTGAAGAGACGAAACAGAAAGAGAAGCTAACGATTGAGGAGCTGGATGTTGGCGATATTAGCGTAGAGGATGGTGCGAAACTACAGAACCTGGTCGACAATTACCGTGAATGTTTCGCTAAAAACGCAAGCGAGCTGGGTGAGTCGAATTTGATAGAATGTTCCATTCAATTGTCCACTTCCAGTCCGGTGTGCGTACAACCGTATCGGTTGTCCTTTGCCAAACGAGCTACTGTCACCGAGAAGGTCAAGGAAATACTGCTACAAGGTGTTGTTCGCCCGTCGACATCGGAGTTCTGTTCGCCGATCGTTCTCACTAAGAAGAAGGACGGGACAGACAGGTTTAGCATCGACTTCCGGGCACTTAACAAAGTCACTGTTAAGCGTTCCCGATGCCGGTTATTGAGGAGGTGTTGACGACTCTGAGCGGTCAGAAGTACTTCAGCGTGCTGGACTTGGCTTCTGGCTACTACCAGTTACGGATGGAAGAAGGCGGTAGGGGTACACTGCTTTCACGACGGATGTGGGATCATTCGAGTTCAACCGAGTGCCATTCGGGCTTGTCAATGCCCCGGCGCATTTTCAAGCGTGCATGAACTCGGTAAAGGCGCAGCTACTGAAAGGAGATGCAGAGGTGTATCTGGATGACACGATCATCGCCAGTCGAACAGTGGTAGAGGGTCTTGAGAAGCTGGAGCGGTTCCTGAAGGCTCAAAAAAAATTTGGGCTTAAATGCATATTTTTCCGAACAAATATTACATTTCTTGGATACCGAGTTTGGACTGAGGCCGAGCCAAGGGAAGAAGGAGGCTATCATGAAGTTTCCAACTCCTAGAAATCTCCACGAGGTGAGGCCGTTCCTAGGCCTGACGGGGTTCTTCAGAAAGTTTGTGAGGAACTACTCACATATCGCCGTACCCTTAACGGAGCTGATGAAGGAGGAGCGTGGGTTTGTGTGGGGGCCGCTTCAGGAAGAGGCATTACGACAGCTGAAGAGAGTCCTCTGCAATCCGCCGGTGCTGACGATTTACAACCCCGAGTGTCAACACGAAGTGCACATAGATGCGTCAGCAGTTGGGACCGCAGGGATTCTGTTCCAACGAGCGAGGGATGATTCGCTGTTGCGACCGGTACTTTATTTTAGTCGCAAACTGACGGCGGCCGAGAAGAAGTACCACTCTTACGAGCTGGAGGTTTTGGCTATTGTCGACAGTCTGGAACGATTTCGTGTCTACCTTCTGGGCAAGGAGTTCAAGGTAATCACGGACTGCGAAGCAGTTGTGGCAACGAAGAACAAGCAAAAGATTATCCCACGAGTTGGAAGGTGGTGGCTGAAGCTTCAAGAGTTCTCGTTCGGGACAATTCATCAGCCGGGGAGGAATGCAAAGTATGTGGACGCACTCAGTCGACGCCCGGTAGGAGAAGAGAAGGAGATGGAGGAGGCGTCAGTTTTTGTCTTGAATATGTACATCCAGGACGACGATTGGTTGGCCACAATGCATTGGCAAGACACAAAGCTGCGAGAGGTGGTGAAGGAGCTTCACTCACCAGAGACAACGGGAAGGAAGAAGTTGCTGCAGAAGGAGTTTAAGCTGAGAGGACTTCAATTATTTCGGCTGGTGGACGGCGCCGAGAAGTGGGTGGTGCCGCACGCAGCCCGATGGCGGATTTTGAAGTTGTGTCACGATGACGTAGGACACATGGCAGAGGAGAAGACGCTGGCTTGAGTAAAGGAGACATTCTGGTTCCCAAGGATGCGAGGTTTCACCCGAGAGTACATCAAGGCGTGCGTGGACTGCGCATATGCGAAAAGGAGAGGTGGGATGGAAGAGGGAGAGCTACATAACACAGAGCGTGCACCTCTGCCGTTCGACACGGTTCATCTGGATCATCGCGGACCTTTCACGCGAGGAAAAAGAGCGACCAGGTACGTTCTTGTTTTGGTGGACAGCTTCACAAAGTACGTTGTCCTAAGACCAGTCAAGTCGGCGAACAAGGGAGTACTGAGCGTGCTAAATGAGGTCGCAGGGTTCTTCGGAGTACCTAGGCGGATAGTCACAGACCGTGGCACCGCATTCACGGAAAGGGCATTCGAGCAGTACTGCGAGGACCATGGGGTGCAACACATCAAAACTGCGGTACGTACGCCCCGGGCGAATTGTCAGGTGGAGCGCTGCAATCGAACGATGCAGGGAAAGACTGGGCAGCCTGGTTGAAAACAGTTCAGTGGGGACTTAACACGACCCAAAATTGAACAACGAGAGCAGGTCCACACGAGCTGCTCTTCATGTATACTCCGAGGGACATCCTGGGTAACAAACTGCTCTTGGTTTTGGGGAGAGCTGAGACTACGAGCGGAACATCCAGCAGGTGCAACGAGGCCAGAAGTACAGATACGACCGAAGGTATTGCAAGCCAACGCAGTACGAGGAAGAAGACCTTGTTCTGATCGAACATGAGGCGGGGGCGACAGGTGATTCGAGGCAGCTGGAACCTACGTATCGAGGGCCGTACATGATCACCCGAGTACTGCCAAACGGTCGATACGTGGTTGAGGACATACCAGGTATGCAGCGGACCCAACGCAGGTACAAGGCAGTGATGAGTGCTGAGAAATTGAAACCTTGGTGCGAGTTCTCACGGGCGGTGAGTACGAGGAAGACGACGAAGAGGAAGACTACGTCGACAGTGCGGTTTGATCGTGAGGACACGATCAGGTAGAAGGATTGTCGAATTGATAGGCAACACTGGTTGGGTTGGGTAAAACAATAATTAATAGGTAACACTAGTTGGGTTGGGGAAAACAATGATCATTCAATAAAGAGAGCGCAAAGACAACGGACGGTTTTTTTTCTTTTTTTTTTGGAAATAGCTAACACTATCTTTTTGAGCTCAAATCCGGTGATCCCGTATCAATAATGTGTGTCCCTTCTGAAACTGGATTTGCGACCTTCGAATCGCTCTCAGGGTGGTCGATGTTAACGGTGCTCCTGTTTCTGAAATTAAACTTAATGTTGTTATGTCTTAGAGGCTAAAGGAATTAGATCCGGGGAATAATAAAACGATTATAATACTAAACCTGTTTCTGAACAACCTGGCACTTTCTTCACATGGCTTATTGTACATATGAAAACCTTACCACTCGATCGGACTGTCAGTTCGTTCTGCTTCCGTTCGATTACCTCGAATTCGGTAGAGTCGAAAGTCGGTGTCAGCTTGTTTTTAGGTAACATGTTGCATAACAACACCTTATCACCAACTTGTAGGTCACACTCTCTCGCTGGATCTTGTCTCGTATTCTTCAATTAAGCAGAAGATCTGATGGAGACTTTCCTGTGCTTCCATGAGGTGTCACGTCATGCATTAATATAAAGTTCAGAAGCTCCTTTTTGTAGTTGAGGCCTTCACCATTTTCCAAATTGATCGGTTCATATTCTCCACTTCTCTATTCGCCTGCAGCCAAAACAGAGGAGATGTTATTAGCTTAATGTTATTCGTTCCGCAGTATGTTTTAAATCCCTCACTGATGAATTGGCGTCCATTGTCAGCCTTAATGGACTTAAGAGTTTCGTCTCTAGATATTGTGAATGGTAGTCGATTATCACAAACACAAAGTCGTGATTCGGTAGAGTTCCTAGTATATCTACGGCCACACACTGCCAGGGTTTATTTGGAAAGGGGTGTCGATTCATAGACGCTGGTGGTATTGGTCGTGATACCAAAAATAATTTTTGACATACGTCCCGGTTGATTAGTGGCTTCCAAATCTTCGAATAAAGCCTCCGTTTCATCACTGTTTCTCTGGGATGGCCCTCATGTACCAGACAAATAGCGCGTGCGCGTAGTGCATCAGATATAATTATCTTCGAACCTCGCAAACCAATGTTACTTAGCATGTATAGCTCGTGCCGGAATAGAAAGTATCGACTTTTCATCTCTGTACCCCAGTCACCGCCTTTTACCGTTTCCATTATCTTTTTTAGTTCCGCATCTCCGTCTTGCTGTGTACTATTTTACTAATGGTTAGTGAGCGGGGAACAGCATTTTCGATAATGGCACAAATATATTCACAAATGAGTCTGAATGTTTTGCACATCGGGGACAATGAATCTGCAATGTTGTATTTTCCGGGCTGGCCTTAAATTTGAAAGCCTGCAAACGAAGAACCCACCTCTTAATCTTGGCTAGCGGCTTCGATGTCGACTTGAAAATCGTCTCCAATGGCTTATGGTTTGTGACCAGCTTGAACTCGGTTCCGGTCAAATAGTAGTAAAAGCCCTCAACTGTTCAAACTAAAACCAAGCTCACCTTCTCCGTCTGCGAGTACCGCCTTTCCACTCCGTATAGGGTATTGCTTGTAAAAGATATGACCTAGGGGATAGGGTCTTGCTTGCAAAAGATATGACCTGGGGGTCTCGTCTTAGAATTGTAGCAGTACTGCACCCAGACCCACAGGACTCGCATCGGCCACTAATTGTGTTCTATTCTTGGCATTAAAATATGAGAAAGACGATATCTTCGTAAGCGATTCCTTTAATTTCTGAAATGCCCGGTCTTCATTTTCACCCCAAACGAATCGAGTTTCTTTATTTATCAGTACTCTTATCGTTTCCGTAGTATCTGCTAAGTTGGGAATAAACTTGCCTAAATAGGTTACAAAGCCCAAAAAGACCTCATCTTCTCTTTCTCATCACATCTCTTCCCAAGTGTTGATGGAATTCAACGCAAGAGTTCCTGTATTGGTTTAATGTTCCTGTTTATAGCCAATTGTATTTTGATACCCTTAATCTTTGGAATATGTGGAAATTTCTGCACTTGGTAAACGTCTAAGCCTAGCTTCAACACATTCAAGCATATAGGTGTTTCCTGGCAAAGATTGCCTCCCATTTCGGATAACATAGAACATCGACAAGATCTCAATTTTCCCATCCAAACTTACAGGCGCTTCAAACACTAATAGGGTCTGCATCAATTCTTTCCCAGCATAAGCACTGAACTGGTTTTTCGTTTCTTTGCGAATATTCCACAACATCGATGAACCAGAGTCGAAGACCAACGATATCTTCGAGCCTCCGATATAACAGTCTATATTCTTGTTTATGGTTGAGTTAAACTCTTCTTCTACTTGAAGCAATAATGTTTCATCGATTGAAACCTCTGGTTTCCTTGAGGGTTATCAAATTCTTCCTCTACATGGCGAATGTTTGATTGTTCAAGTGTACGCCATTTAACATTCGAGTCAGGACTCCCAGTATATTTTTATTTACCCCTTTCCGTCTTGAATTTCAAGGTAAAATAACCAAGGTACCAACATTTGCTAAAATTGTTGTTTTTGGCTGGACACAAGTAGCTATTCCCAGTATGGCCACTCCGTCAACATCTTATGCAATCATTGTCTTCTCTGGAATCCTTTGTCCGATTGACCGCAATTCCATTGAAATTACTCGCTGTTGTTGGTAGGTGCACCATCGTGTCCGTCTGACTTATCTGTTCGTGAGCTGGACACGTTTTTATAACTATATCCAGTGAGTACTCTTTTTCCAGGTTACACCTTCCCCTTCATCTGGCTTGAGGAGTTTCTCTGTGGTGAAAAAGTGATCTTATCCCGCTCTCATACATTCTTACGAAACTATTGTCCCAGAACGATTAAGACAACTGCTTCTCTTCAATTGGATTACGTCCCCTCATCTGACCTGCTTGCTGATGAACACAACTGAATGTGAAGACTGTCTTGACCAGCCCAATTTACTGTTTTCCTTGTTTTTAATCAATCAGCTTGTCTTCTTACCTTTACCACAATTGAATGTTCAGTCAATTTCTCTCTCTCTCAGCACAATTGAAAGTGAATCAATTCTCAATCTGTCGAAACATGAATTTGTTTACAATTGAATGTAATCATCAATTTTCACAATGTTATGAGTGTACTTACCAATTTTGGTATCTACATATAACTGTAATTCCGATTCGTATTAGACCTTCTTATGTTTCTTCTCGCAATTTGACTTATTGTTATTTTATTTATTTTGTTTACATTACATAAAAAGTATGATATACTCGTATGTACAATATATATTGTAATATGCGAGCTACGGCTCGAGTAGATAAAACGGTATTCTATGAGATTATTTAATTATTTTCTAGTCTATAGAACAATTCAAGTTCACACTATACTATTCTTCGCAAATTCTTTCCTTACAAGGTCTCTTTCTTCTCAAATCACTTTATCTCATTCCAATTACTTAATTCACAAATCCAAACTAATTACTTCTTCTTGTTAACTCTTAACTTTCAATTTATAACAAAATTACAACTTCGCCGATTATCACTTTTCCAATCTCTTAGTCGCATTTCTGATAGCCAGAAACTTCTAGCAAATTCTTCGACCACTGGAACAAGAAAATTCTGATGTAATAATTCCAAGATGCAGCCAATAATCTCTTGTGGTTATAATTCTCTCTTAATTCCGCGACGTCGTCTTAGATATAATCCGTCTCTTACCGTGGACACGAACCTCGAATGAAAAGCCACTTCGGAATGTATTGCATACTTTTGGAGCGTAGTTATTATGCTACATTATGTTACAATATTTTTTTTCTTTCTTCTCTTGTTTTTTAATCCTCATTGCCAAATGTATTACCGGGTTACACGCGTACACTGTTCAAGAAAAATAAAAAGCCCAATATGTGATCGACAACTTAACTTTAGTTCACATTATTAATCCGCTTACGATGGCGGTCACTTGTCGGCTGACCGCGGATCCACTGGCTCTGTTTATGATGCGCTCTCCGCCCTTTCCGAAGATTCTGCTGCAGTTCGCCACAGTTAGGATCAGTTGTAGTGTTTGACTGTTTTTTATGTGCTAGTACTTACTCATGCTGGATACAATCTACAAAGCCAACCATAGATTAGAAACTTTCGTGACGTGTCAAGTCTCCAGACAGATCTGGCTCAATCTATATTAAAAATGCGTTTCGCTAAATCGATCGCAGATCAGCACCGTCTTAAGGGTCCTCGCGGAACATTGTCCCAACGGACCTCCTTTGGTCTAAGTGCGTTTGTGCTCAGATGCAGAGGGCCACCCTAACCTAACGTAACTTATCCTCTATAACCAGGATACCTCCCAGAAGGAACAGTAAATTTCCTCATTTTATACTTGCGACAAAGCTGTGCAATCGGGTAGCGCCTTTCAAATGGGATACTAGACATTAAAGTAATCATATATGACTTTTTCTAGTTGAGACAATAGAGCTCTATCGCGTTGAGTTTAAAGTTAGAAACTAAATCTATCAATGTTGTACTTAGGTATATGTATATAAGTATTCCATTTTCTTTTTGTTATGCTTCTGTGAACAAGAAAGGTTATTGTTGAAAATTAGAGCGAAACAGATATAGTAATCACTATATATTTACTTGCATTTACATTCTTTAGCTTTCTCTTATACTTCTTATGTTCCCACATATCCGAGTTAGTTGTGCTTTATATTTAAAGAGTGTCGGAACCCAGAATTGTAACGCGGCTAAATATTAGTAAAGTTAATAAAGTTGCCATTTTTTCTTGCTAAGGCTCATTGAGAATATCGAAAGGAAAATTGAGAATTTTAAAGACGCGTTTTAGTTTGATTTTTCCGCTATGAAATTCGCAACACGTGCTGCCTATCGAGGTCAGTTAACCAAGATTGTAAAGGCAGTATCTGAGTATTTAAGCTCCGCAGAGTCGCAATTGGACAACGAGTCAGCTTTCGATGCGATTGAGGAGGAATTGAATATGTATTTATAACGGTAGACAGCAGTAAACGATAGTCTAAACACGATCAATAGAAGAATCATCGAAAAGGATCTCGTCAAAGCAGATTTTGAACAGGAGATGATAAAAAGAAGAGCACGAAGATTGTGCAATAACAGCGATGGCACGTTTGGAGAGCCGTTTAAATAGGGTAACTGAAAAATCTCGTCCAGCACCGACTATAATTGAAGAGACAACGCCGCACCAAAAGTCCACTCAAAGCCAAGTAAGTCTTCCCAAACTCACACTGAAAAAATTTTATGGCAATGTGAAAGACTGGCTGCCTTTTTGGGAACAATTTCGCCTATCAGTTCATGAAAACACGTCCCTTTCGGGCACCGGAAAGTTCAACTACCTAGAGTCATGTCTGTTAGGTGCTGCCAAGAAAGTTGTGATGGGATTTACTGGCTTCGAAAATTGCAACGACGCCGCTATTTC
Organism: Pocota personata; assembly: GCA_963082735.1. NCBI lineage: Eukaryota > Metazoa > Arthropoda > Insecta > Diptera > Syrphidae > Pocota > Pocota personata. The sequence goes on from OY720429.1 coordinate 89,235,415, forward strand.
GTTCCTTCAGGAATAATGCGGAGACGTTCAACGGCTCATTGACAGTCACATCCAACAACTTGTCTCGCTTCGACCAGTACACTCATGCCTCGACGTATATAGCCTTCGAAACCTGTACAATTCTGTTATCAGATGCAGAAGATCATTAACGGCTTTAAATGTGCCAGTAAGTCAATATGACGTCATGCTGAAGTCAATTCTCCTACGGTGCTTGCCGAATTAGATATCATCGAATAAAAGAACGAAAAGAAAGAAGAAGACATCGGAAGGGGCAGCTCTCTCCCAGACTCCTCCACAATCTCAGTCAATGGACATATATACAAAATCATGGGATTTCTAAGAACCGAGTATGAAGCAATGTAAAGCAGTAAAATAGCTATCTCCATCTCACAACGCCATGCAAATAGAACCACCACTTCCACAGCGGCGAGCTTAGTTGCTTTAAATGACAACGATAAATGTGTAGTTTGCACTCTTCTTCCCATTGCACGAAAGATTGTGACTCCAATTTAACCCTGGTACAGAAAAGGATGTCTCTTTTCTAAGAATGGTCGATGCTTCAGATGTGACAAAAAGGGACATTCGTCCAAAAAATGAAACTACATTACAGCATTGTGCGACCCGAAGTTCCAAAAGGCCACAGACATTGCCACAGTGCAGAATACAAGCGACAGCAAACGAGTGAAAGAGAAAACCGAAAGAGTAACATCGAATTTCATGTGCAATTCTCAAAGTGCATAGCCAATATTTTCTTAAAGACTGCCCGTTGCATAGGAGAAGAACAGAAGGAGAGAGATGACCTATTGCTTCGAGTTGTAATTGACGGCGGCAGTCAAAATACTTACATTTGTGAGAGTGTTGCAAAAAGGTTACAGCTCCATGAATCAGGAGAGGTCGAAATGGCTGTCGTTCCTTTCGGTGCAGCCTCGAATCTTCTCCAGAAAACGCTGACGAAAGTGAAAATTCGTTTGAGAAGCCAATATGACCGTGAAGCAATTGAGATAGAAGCCTTGGTTGTACCGCAAATATGTATTGATCTTGATGCTCCGAATGAAAAATGTATGTCTTTTGCTAATTTCAGACTTGCTGACAAGATATACTCGTAATGCGGAAAACGTTGAAGCAGAACACGGATTGAGCATCTTGATTAGCGCTGATTACTATTGGGATGTAGTTACGGGGAAGTAAAGGCAAAATGATAACCGCTTAAAAGCTGTAGAAACGCTGTTCGGATGGACAATACAGGGGCATCATGAGCATTTGGGTGCTTAACAGGCTGGCAATGGAGCAGCATTTTTTATTTCAAAGATGTTCTCAATGGGGGACCAAGGTCCAGATAAATTAGCGGCGATGTGGACACTGGAAGCGATAGGAATACATAGCGAGGAGAAAGAAGAGGAAAGCCGTTGCACGGGTTGATTCATTAGTGCGGCGACTTTCAAAAGATCCAAAGAAGTTGGCGGAGTATGATGAAGCTGTTCAATAACTGCTTAAAGAAGGAGTAGCAAAACCTACTCATATTAATGAGCAGCCATCAAAAAGCATATTTTACCTTCCACACCATCCCATTTACAAAGAAGCCAGTGAGACAACTCGATTACGGATTGTGTTTGATGCATCGTTTCATACCGAAGATCATTCATCTCTAAATAGTTTTCTGGTAACTGGTACAAATTTGCTTGCTGATGTGCATGAGATTTTGATTATGGAATGGGACCATTTGCACTTGTGGCTGATATAGAAAAGGCGTTCCTTCAAATTTTGCTTGCTGAAAAGGACCGAGATTCTCATCGTTTAGTTGGTTTTCGTCCATTAAAAAAGTTTGGAGTGAATTGCAGCCCATTCTTACTCTCTGCTACCATTCAGCATGTAAGGCTGAGCTTCAACACCGAAGAGGGGGGTCAAACCCTTTTTCAGGAATCCCTAGAAATAATGAAGGAAGCTTCCATGCCACTACGAAAATGGCAATATAATTGCGCAAACGTACGTACTCGGTTTGGGGGAGAAGAATTAAAGAGCAGTCAGAAGGTCTTAGGTCTCATATGGTACATTTCTTCTGATGAGTTACACGTATCTCTGCAGTCAATAGAAAGTCTGCAGCTCAGTTCAGGAAAGGCAAGCAAGAGAAACGTCATTCAGGCAAGCAATCGCCAGAATTTATGATCCCTTGGGACTTATTTTATCTAGAGTCATAAGATTAAAGATTTTATTTCAATCCATATGGAAAAGGAAACTAGACTGGGATGAGGTCATTCCAGTAGATCTTCAGTCAGAGTGGAACGAGGCAATCAGCTGAGTTCTGCAACTAGTGGGTATGACTGTTCCGAGATCAGCATTACCAATGGTGGGAACAAATACCATATAGGTACACATTTTTGCTTTTTGTATCAACATGCAAGATATTTCCTATTTCCTTACTATCAACGTCCTCTAAATTATTTGAAAAGATTATGAAAAGTCGTATGGTATCATTTTTGAATTCGGTCAATTTCTTTAGCAATGCACAATTTGGTTTTCGTAAGGGCAAATCCACTGAAGACGCCATATTGAAATTATGCAGTGAAATATGTGCCGGTTTTAATAACGGTACTATTTTAGTAGCTTTATTTATTGATATGACAAAAGCTTTCGATATGGTCAATCATAATATTCTGTTAATTAACTTTATAAAGCGGGATTCAGGGGCAGTCGATAGCTTTAAATATCTAGGAGTTTTAATTGACAAAAATATGATATGAAAGGCACATGTAGTAGAAATCAAAAGATATATTATGTCTGTAACCCGGAACATGTACTTGCTGAAACCATATTGCTCAAAAAGGCTTTTACTAACAATATATTACGGACTTGTAAACTCGAAGCTAGGGTATGGTTTAACATGTTGGGGAGGAGCCTACTATAACACCCTTGAACTCCTGGTTTTAGCTCAGAAGCATATAATCAGGATTATCTGTAAAAAAAAATAGATTCACAAATAACTGGCCGCTGTTTTATCACATTCGTGTTCTGCCATTAAAACAGCTATATGTCTATAAATTACTCAAAAAATTCTTTATGCGAAGCGGTTACACTTGTACTATTCGAAGCTCAAACACACATTATCTGAGAGTAAATAACCAAGCTTTAGTTAATGCGCCTGCCTCAAATAGAACCTACCATACGAACTTTTTTACTGTCTCAACACCTAAGCTTTTTAATAAATTGCCATACGATTTTCGAATCCTTACTGTACGTAGCTTATTTTCAAAGAAAGTAAAAAAATGGCTTTTCACATTGGTTAGCTCAGAGGTCAATAACTTATTAATAAATATGGTTTAGTAAAACTAAAACTTTTTTCTTTTCTTTTTTTCATTATTAATTGGTTGACATTGTATAATTTGTTACATAAGTAGTTTAGATAAAATTATACGCTTACCCTCAATCTTACAACTTTATAATTAAGAGATGTTAAACGGTCATTCGCCTCTAGTCATTTCAGACTACAGAATGACTCTGTATTATTCTTGTATCCATTAAGTCTTTCATTTAAATTTGAATATTTTAAATGAATTTATTGTACCTATGTTTGTACTTAAAGGATAAAGAATATATTAATAATAAAAAAAAAAAAGTCAACGTTGCATTTCTTTGCGCTAAAAGTAGACTCGCACCATTGAAAGAAACAGCGAAGGAGAACTGACTGCCAATTTGATAGCAGCGAGGCTTTGCGATTATTTAAAACGGACTCTTAAGGTAACAGTGAAACGATTTCTTCTATGGTCAGATTCCAAAGCCGTGCGACAGAGATCAGGCGCATAACAAGGTTGATAGATTGCGGGCATTGCAGGGGTAAAGAAAATCCGACGGATTTAATTACACGAGGTACATATATCGGGTGCTATGCTCCAGAAGTCTCCTATGTGGCTTCGAGGACCTGATTGGTTAAATGAATTTCACGATGATCAGAATCATTTTAGTTACACCGAAGGTCCAAATTTTTCTTCCCAAACGGCATTGCTGACAGAGGTAGATATAGATGTTCCTAAACTCGATTGCGTGCTAGAGGTAAATGACTTCAGTACATGGAAAAAAAGCTAAGAACGACAGCTTGGATACAGCTATTTTGCAAAGATTGCCACGAGAAGACAAGGGCAATTTGCATGCAATTGTCAACCGAGGAACTGGATGTAGCCGAAGACTATTGGGTCAGGTACGTTCAAAATTATGCTTTTGCTAACGAAATAAGACTCACAGAAAGGCCAGTTCGTACACGGTAAATGACCAATTGTTGAGCTATGCACCTTTTTGGATGTCAACGGGCTCTTGAGGTTAGGAGGTCGTCAGCAATTTCCGGACATATTCGATGTAAAGCACCCGAAGATTCTCCCATTTGGTTCACGAATTACTATGCTGCTTATCGACGATTACCACTTGAGAATGTTGCACAGAGGTGCTAATATGGTTTTGACAAAGCTGAGGGAGAAATTTTGGGTTCTTCGAGGTCGACAACTGATCAAAAAGGTAATTAAAAGGTGTTTCACTTGCAAGAGGTTATTTGGCGCACCAGCTACTCAACCGTTTGCTCACCTACCCAAAGAGAGAATCACCCTGATCAGACCATTTGACAACGTCGGTGTTGATTTTGCCGGTCCGTTGTTCTACGTTACAGATTCCAATCAAACTATGCAGAAGTCTTATTTGATGATTATAACATATGCAGCAGTTCGGGCAGTCCATTTAGAACTAGTATCCAACATGTCAACCGAAGGATGCTTGATGGCGATTTGGTGTTTTATTACCCGGTGAAGCGTTCCGTCATCTATTTTTTCAGACAACGCCAAAATATTCCGTCGAGCTGCGTTGGAGTTGAACGAGGTTGGAGCTTTGATAGATGGCGGTGCTTTGCAAGTATTTATATCTCAAAAACGAATAAAGTTGAAGTTTATTGTCGAAAGGGCTTGGGACAGATTAATTCGAACGATCAAGAATATCCTTAAGGCAGCAATTGGAAGAGCGAATCTGAATTTTGACCAGCTGAGAACCTTTCTCGCTGGAGCAGAAACAATCGTCAACGACCGATCACATATGTTTCATCTGATCCATTGGACTTAGCTCCGCTTTCGCCATCTAAATTTTTATCGATCACCTATCGCACGAGCCAGGAAAACAGCTTAGCTTCTAAGACCAATAGCGACATACAAGGACTTTGGGAGCATCGCTTTAAGTATACGAACAAACTGTGGCGACGATGGCGAGTGGAGTATTTGCAGACATTGAGGCTATTTCACACAAATGCTACGAAATCGTCTGCTATTTATTTCGCATGATATAAATAAAAAAGTCGATCACCTGCGAAAGCTAAGTCAACTCTACTGTGAAGGCATAACACTGGCAGAGGGTGGTCATATGACTAAAATGCAACTTGATCGTGATGATGACATCAGGAGGACGGAAAAAAATACTGTGAATCATAAGCAGCGACAATAATAGCGAAAACAAACAAAATACTCCCCAGTTATCTGGACAGCCACCCTTTGAGTTTACAGATACTTAATACCACCTGAGTTTAAAACTACACCACTCTGTCTCTTCAACTCTCTACAAAACGTACGTGTTCTAAGAATTAGTATTAGTATTAGTATTCATATCCCCTTTAACACGTGCAAATTATAAAAAAAAAGCAAGGAGACATTGTGCTACTGTTTGACAATGCGAAACCTCGAGTTCACTGGAAGTTGGCCAAATCGAGAAAGCGTTCCCTGGAAGAGATGGGCGTGTGAGATTCTGTGAAATCAAATGTGGAGTTGGGAAACTATACCGAAGACTAATCCAATTACTCTACCCTTTGGAACTCGGTCCCGCGGATGGTGTTGCAAATTACAGTGAAACAGTATTCACATGCATACAGATAGAAGGGCGAAAATCAGAAATTGCCTGTCTTATGGCCATGGTTTCCTGTTGAGGAGAAACATTTGTGTCGATGCCTTTTGCTGCGTTAGCTCTGATTTGGTTTTGGTGACGTCGGCAGATTCTCTCATTTGTTTGAACTTGATACATCCTTCATCCCAGAGTCTTCTTGATTCGTCCTGTTATCCACTTCTTTCCTCGTAGGTACTGTCGCACAAATACAGACTGCCCTTTATGAAACTTTGGTTGATTTGGCTTCAAATTTTCGATTATCTTTTTCGGTTCGGGAAGCATTGCAGAAGTAGTGTTCGGTGTGGACGACCGTATAGTCTTTCTGCTGGAGATATTCCCACTTCATCTGGAGTGGTGTGAAAAGTGGATAAGAACGTGGCAAGTGCATCATCGCCTTTCGGATTTCCAACGCCATGATTTTAAGAAAAGCTGTTTTGAAAGTTCTTACCATCCTCTCTGCTAAACCATTGGAGACTCATGGTTGAATGGTGCTGACGTTATATGCCGAATTGAATAATGTCGACAGAATCCACTACGAACAACTACGACACATAACCTTGGACTTTGGCTGTGAAAGAGAAGAGTGTTAGCAGACGCACTTAGACAAAACCTTCTAGGAAAATAAGGAAGTAAATGATTCTGAGCTGCTGGCAAAAGTGCTGACCAACCCTGCTGTACATACTCGATGACTTTACGAATGTCTAAATCATTTTCTGAAAATTTAGCGATAACATCTAAATTTATGGGAAAATTTTCTCTAGCTGAATAACTGTCATCGACTTGATGGCAAAATTCCTCATCGGGACCTACTGGCAAACGTGATAAGTAATCAGCGTTTCCGTGTTTCGCTGTTGGACATTAACGAATCGTATACGTGTATCCCATTACGAAAATTGCCCATCGTTGGAGCCTTTGAATGGTCATGTGAGTCAATTTTTTGCTAAATTTGGGCTAAAAATGGTAACTAGCGGCTGGTGATCCGTTATAAGCTCAAATTTACGACCATATAAATATTGTTGAAATTTGTTTACCCCAAAGATTATAGATAGAGCCTCCTTTTCGATCTGGCTATAACCTTTTTGAGCTGCATCCAGCGTTTTAGAGGCAAACGCAATCGGTTTTTCTGTTCCATCTGGGCGAACGTGTGAAATAACTGCTCCAATGCCGTGCAAAGAAGCATCGGTGGCAGGGATGATGGGTAAGTCATCTCGAAAATGGGTCAATCTTGAAACGTTAACAATTTATTCTTTGAAAAGTTTAAAAGAGTTTTGTTGGTCTTCCCCTACTTGAAAATTTCATCTTTTGCTCTGAGTTCATTTAGCGGTGCAGCTATGCAATTGAGCTAGATGTACCAAAAGGTAGTCGTTGGTACTCGAATAATCCAAATTCAGTACTTATTACATAGACCTTCTTCGAGCATCTGACAAATCAATCTTGGTAAAGTCCTTGCAGTTTTTGGAAAAGTTCTTCTATGCGAGGCACGGGAAGTCGATCTATTTCCAAGTGTGGGTTTAGTGTAATCTTGAAATCACCACATACGAGTATGCGTAATGTTTCATTCAACTTCTTTACCAATACGATGGGTGCAGCCTATTGGCTTGATTCGATGGGACGTAAAACGCCCTACTCGCGCAAACGTTCGAGCTCGAGATGGTCGGCTGCCTTTTGAGCAAAGGATACCGGTCGATATTTAAAATATCTACGTTGGTAATTTGGTTTCAACGTGAGATAAGCTTCAAAAAATGGACTGCATCTTAATTCAGATCTAAAAATTGCTTCATGTTTTTTGCAGAGTGACATCGCATCAGTCAACATCTGCTCATTAGAATCAGATTCAATTTATAGTACAGAATTCTAATTAGCAGCTTGAATCTGTAAACCAAATGCTTGAAACCAGTCCATACCCATTATGTTTGCGCCTCGTACCATATTACAAACTAAAAGTGCTAAAGTTCGTGTTTGGGTTCCCCACTAAACAATTACGTTTAGTACACCTTTCACTGGCACAGACATTTCTCCATAAGCTTTAAGCGATAGCGATCTTGGCTTGCAATGGGGGCTGTCAAGACTGTTGTACCCGTCAAGACTTCTGAGTGAGCAGGTGGCACCTGTGTCTACCTGAAATGTTAAAAGTCGCTGATTTACATGGAGTAACACAAAAATTTTACTTTTATTGATATCGGGCTCTAAATGTGCAGATGATACCATGTCGACAACACGATTATGCACTACGCTGTCGTCTTCTATTTCGTTGATCGGATGTGCAGATTCTGTCTATCTTTGGTGGCTGACTTGATTCGCCCGACTTTGGTGATGTTGGCTAGTACCTGTGCTGTGTGAAGGTCGTAAATAGGATCAATTTGCTTGCACAAATTTCTAGGGTGTTGCGTGAAACAACTTGGGCACGATTTTTTTAAGCTAAAATTATTATGTTGAGACTTACTTGTGGATTTTTGATAAATGGAACCGTTCATGAGATTAACTTCTGAAAATGTTTGTGGGTTGGAAGTACTGCTTCCCTTCAGTATGTCTGATGCTTGCTGTGTTGGTTCGTAAACTATGGTCAGTTTCCCTATTTTCTCCAATGATGGGTTCTTTTTTTACGTCGCGACATTCCGAACAGCGTCGTGAGGTGTATAAAAGACGATCATGTCTCTTATTATTGCCTCCGCATATGATGTGTTACAATCTGTTTTGGAACAGACAAAAGCGCAGTCTCTCGCAAGGCCTCTCAAGTCTGCTCTCCATTCTGCATATGACTGCCCTGGGAGCATCATCTGTTTCAGAAGCCTGCACGTGCAGTTTGGATTCGAAATGTTTTGTCAGTTTCGTAGAAAGGTTTTTGAATGTGAGGCTACTTACATCTTCAGTTCCTACCAACTTCTTGAACAAATCGTTTATCTGATTCCCACACGTTGACAGAAAATGAACCTTTCTTAAGTTGTCGACCTCCAAAGAGTTTGCCATGAAATGCTGCTCCAGTAGGAAAAGATAGCTTTTCCAAAACTTGTTGTCACATGGATGGAACAGGAGGATTGTGGATTTACCCGGCGGTGGGTATTTGTTCACCAACTGTTCCAACGAAGGTTTGTTGTCAGCAAACATTTGTTCCATCTATGCCTTTTGCGTTTCAAGTATCTCTTTCAACTTTGCCTCCATTTTACAATCCTCGTCGCCACTTGATATAAAATTTGCCTCAATTCAAATTAGGGAACTTTATTTAACAACGTCTTATTAGCTAATGATTTATATTACAATTCTAGGTACTTTTATAGGTTAAGGTTTGCGAGGGATAAGATCTCAATTTCGGGTCAAGAATATTTGACATTATTCTAATGTGCTATTGACCGATATTGACATCTTATGTTAAACTGCATTTGTATGTGCATTTAATCGATGCTAGCGATACAGGGTGCATCAGCAGTCTAAACAGCTGGATAGATTTTCAACAATTTTCTTATATGGGTCCTATAGGATAACAATTCGAGGTGTAATCGGAATTTTTATTCTGACCCCAAAATTAACGGTACTGTATTAATGGCCGATTGAAATTGAAATTGAGTGAAAAAAAAAAAAAAAAAAACATACGGAGAGTTACAATCCGTATTGAACGGCTCGTATGATACCGTGGCGTTTCTGACGTTGGCTCATCATTGATAATCCGCCAACATCTCTTTTACCACCCTGACTCAGTCCTGAAAATCCTTATTGGTATGAACTCCGAATATGTAGAAGTAGACAAATAAGGTGAGCACTGAATCATCATCATCATCATGTAGCCTGTTGTGTCCAAAGTCGGACGTAGGCCTCTTCTAGATTTTTCCATTCTGTCCTGTCTTGTGCTGTACGGATTCAATTTTCTGTTCCTACTCTCTTTATATCGTCACTCCATCGCGATGGTAGTCTCCCTCCGTTTCTCAGGTCTTCTCTTGGTCTCCATTCTAGCAGTCGTTTTGTTGTTGTTTTCGCCACATGCCCACCTCAACTTCGCTTTTGCAATTTTAGTGGTTATATCAGATACTCGTGTTCTTTTTCCAACTTCCTCGTTTCTTTCTCGGTTCCTTCTGCTTATTCCCAGCATCACTCTCTCCATCGCTCTTTGCGCTATATTGAGCTTGCTGATAGTATACCGTATCACCGTATGTGATAACTGGCATTATGTATTGTTGGAACACTTTTCAGACGCATGGCTATATCGCTTCTTAGTACGTTTTTCATTTTGTCGAAGGCTGCCCAAACTAGTCCGATACGACGTTAGATTTCGCGAATTTGGTTGTCTCTCGATATTTTTAAACCATGACCGAGGTATTTATATTCGAACACTTGTTCGATCTCCATTTCGTCTGCTGTCTTCAGCTTTCCATTGGGGATTAAGTTGGCCATGAATTTCATTTTCGTGAAGCTGATGTTTAGGCCGACAGTTTTTAAAGCTACTCCGAGTTCATCTAGCATCAGTTTAGCATCTTTGAGGTTATCAGTTATGATAACAATGTCATCCGCGAAGTGGAGGTAACTGGGGTATTGCCGTCAATATTGATGCCATTGTCTTCCCATTGCAGGTTTTTGAAGGCGTATTCCACGACCGCTATAAAGAGCTTCGGTGATATAGTGTCTCCTTGTCTAATTCCTCTTTTTTCGTGTAGTATCACACATTCGGTAGCCTTATCGTATATGTGTTGGAGGAGTTGGAGATATCTTCCGTCTATCCTATGATACATTGTTTTAGCTATTCCATTATGATATATATTTCCACAATGTCGAAAGCTTTTTGGAAGTTTACAAATGTTAGGATCAGTGCCCGGTTGTATTCGATAGATTTTTCAATTAGTACCTTTACTGCTTGCAGATGATCATTCGTACTGAAGCCCCTCCTGAACACCTTGTTGCCGTGGTTGGTATCGGTCGAGTTTTTGTTCTATTCTTTTTGTCAGCAGTTTGTAGAGGTACGGTAGGAGGCCTATCGGTCTGTAATTATCCAAATTTGTTATATCTCCTTTTTGTGGATTAGATAGATACACGAGTTTCTCCATAACTTTGGTATTTCTCCTTGCTCTAAGCACATGTTTTAAAGCGCCGTTATTTCTCTCATGAGTCTGAAGCCGCCTGCTTTTATGACATCTACTACTACTTGGTCCTCGCCTGGTGCCTTATTATTTTTCATTTTGTTTAAGGATATTCGTACTTCCTCTTCTGTTATTTCTGGCATGTCCTCTGATCCAACATTTGTAAGTTCGTGCCTGGTTGTCTCTCTGTTAATTGGTTGTGTTGTTTGGGCTCGTGTATAGTTTTCTGTAAAAAGTTTCTGTAATATAGTTTGTCCTAAATAGAACTGTTGACCGATCTTCATCTATAGAATTCTTCCGCTCTATCCCTCATCTTCTAACCCGTTCCTAATAAAGTGGGCCTGGCGTTCTGAAATCATCAATGTAAATTCGATGCGTATCTTTCTATTTTATTTTATCAGAAAAACTGATTGTATTCTTCTTACAAAAAAATGGGCGTGGTCGTAACTATTTGTTACCAAAGTTCATGGTATCCTTATTATTTTTCTATTTTACAAAGTATGTATCAAAATTAATATAGCCTATGAGATGGTGTATAAAAACCTATTTTCTCGAAAACAATTTTGCGATTTTATTTAAATTGTATTATATATTTAAGTTGTAGTTTGCCTTTGCTATGGGATGGGGTCCCGGTACCAGGTTCTTGCCAAAAAAAAATGCATTTGTACATATACACTAGTGACCAAATGAGCGTTACCAATCCCTTTCATTAGGAAAATTTTCATATTATGGTTATTTTAGGTTTTTTAAATATGAGTTAAATGAATTCTTATGTATATATACTTTTCAGATTTTATCCGCACAGAAATAAGAAAAATAACAAAAATAAAATGTATGAACTCATCAAAATTCAATGGTGATATTAAACAAGATATAAAATAAGAAGGATTTTTAAATTAAAAATAGTTATTAAATAAAAAGTCGAGTTGTTTAAGGGAAGAGGGTTATTAAGGTTAGAGGGTTACTACTTCCGTCAATGAAGGCTAATTGACTGCATCAGTAAAAGCTAATGACTCCCCAGACCGTAAAACTAAGCGGGAATTTGATTTGAGAGACAACACAGACTTGCTTCAAATCTTCATTTATTCTGTTTGATGTTGATTTAATTTAGACTTATCTGTAAAAATTACCCTATTCCAGTAATCCTGACTCCAATTTTCATGCTCTTTTGCAAACCTCAAGCGGACTGCTCGCATTTTTTTTTTTTTTTATTGATGTAGGCTTTTTTCTAGGCCTTCGTTCATGAAGTCCCATGTTGTGCAGTCTTCTCCGAATAGTCCTCGCACTAATAATTACTCTGTATTCATCGGCAAGCTCTTAGCTAATTTATCCAGATGACAGAAATCTGTTTGCTTCACATTTTCTTAAAATAATAATGTCTTTCCGCTTTGTCGTCTTTTTATTGCGTTTGCCAGTTCTGGACTTCCTTTTCGTACTATTTTGAGTTTTAAATTTATGAAACAATGCAAGAACTGCAACGTGACTACATCCAACTTTTTTGTCAATAGCCCTGGCAGAAAGATTTCCGTAAAGCTAAAATGCGCTCGTTAATTTTTTCATCTTAACTCTCACGCGGCACAACTTAGACTAAAAGACAAACAAAGAAACTTGTGGCAAATAGTCTGCAGGCAAACTGATGTCCCGTTACAGAGCATAGTTGTAAAAACAGTAGTATACAAAAAAAATGTGCGAAAAAAAAACACAGGTTTAGTGTTATTCACCTAAATTAAGAGAAATAACTATGTACAAGGCCGTGATAACATTTATTTGACCACTTGCGTGTTTCGTTCTTAAATATTATAAGAAGGATATGTCGAAACCAAGTTGTAATATGCTCTACATTGATTGAGTTTTTGAATTAAAAATAAATTGATTATTGCTATTGTTTCAAAATCGACAGAAATCTCCCTAGAAACAAATTTTTTTTTTTTTTTTTTATGAAGGAAATTTCCAAATCCCGAAGCACTCAGACTCCATTTTGCTGTGTCCATTGTACTACCAGGCAGAAACTCCTTTTTGTTGTAGTGGTTGGAGAAACTAAGATTTAATTCGTTTCTCTTATATGTTCGGATGGCTGTGATTGCTGTTCCCCGTCCGGGCTCAAACCTGCACAGTTCTGGTCACAAGCGAACACACTACCCACTACACCGTGGCCACCTTTTCCTAGAAACTAATACAATTTGTTCTCTTTAATTCAAAAGATCGTCTGAAACAACTTTTATTTTGATACTTTTCTCTTTCGAAATTATAGTAGTTCCTACTGCCAAGGCTACAATGCCTGAACAGAAGCCTGTTAGGGATAAAGAAGGGATGAAGAATGAAAACTAGTAGTAGAGTCACAGTCGGTGCTGAGAATTTGGAAAGATCACTTCCGCAGACTGTTAAACGGCGGTGATGATCGAAACTCCGTTGTCAGGAATAATGCTCTATTCAACCCGGACGATGGCGATCAACAATTCCGTCCACTCGACCAAAGTGAGGTGAAGATAGCAATGTTTAAGCTTAAATCAACAATGCTGCTGGAGCTGACGATCTAACTGCTGAGCAAAGCAGCTGGGGATGATATAATACAGAGCATACATCAACTCATCTGTAAGATATGGTTCGATGAAAGTATGTTCAACGAATTGAACCTCAGCATCGGTTGCCGATTCTCAAGAAAGGAGATTTATTGGAGGTATTAGTGTCATCAACATAGCGTATGAGATCCTATCTGCCACATCATGTAAACGCCTTAAACCTTTTGTCAACAATTTGATTAGTCTGTATGAATATGGTATTTAGGCCACATTACGTCGAACCCAGGAACTCCAAATCGATACTCACAACCTTCCCATAGATTTTAAGGTGGACTATGATAATGTATATAGAGCCATGTCTAGTTTTGGCATCCCTGCCAAACTCGTCCGTCTGACGATGGAGAATGTACGCTGCTTCATCAAGGTTAGTAACAACATCACCGAGGCTTTTAGTGATTTCTTTAACATCATACTTGAATAGATTGTACACAATACTCAAGCTAATATCAGGGGCACGATCTTTCAAAAGTCTGTACAACTGCTCGTGAATGCCTCGTGAATGCCGACGACATTGACATACTCGTAATTGAAAGTATTGAAACAATGAACAATTTTGAGGTAGTGAAGGACTTTGTCTACCTAGGCTCTGCTGTAAATTCAAAAAATGAAGCCGGCGCTGAGATTAAGCGACGAATCACTCTTGTGAACCCCTGTTTCTTTGGGCTAAGAAGGCAGTTGAGTAGCAAAGCCCTCTCACGGAGCACTAAGGTAACATTATATAAGACACTTATTATCCAAGTTCTGATATCCGGCGCAGAAACATGGACTTTATCAAAGGCAGATAGAAACATACTTGGTTGTTTTGAAAGACACCGAACTATACCGGTTGTACAGCGACATCGACCTAGTCAGATATGTCCGAATCCATCGTCAAAGATGGTTAGGATATGTAAAACGAATGGTGTTTTTAGGAGAATCTCTTTTGATTCCCCTATGGACTAACAGAAAGGTTCGTCAAGGCAGTATCTCCCTGGCGATTTGTTTATGTTGAAGCGGCTCTTGTTACCTTTTCAACCATTGGTTATTAGTTTGCTCCTTACCTCGGGTGGGAGCATTCGAACGACAAAAACAAAATAACTTTATTCAGTGCACTTACAAACTATTTATACATAATTTACAGATGATTTCATCAAATGTTCTCACGGATAATTCTGACGAGTTGGCATTATCATAGTGCGCCTGGACGCAATATGACATGACCTGAAGTTTAGTGCAAAAAAGGGAAGATTGTATACTGAGCATGATAACATTTGATGAATCGGTGAAATTTGGTGAATCGACTATGTGTATTACGATATCTTAGGTTCTATGTGGGATCGTGTGGGATGAGGTGAATGGACAGTGTGCATTATGATATCTTACGTTCTATGTGGGAGCGTGTTTTTTTTTTTTTTGCATTTTTATTAATTATTAATTCATGATAACTTACTTGCTAAACAAAAAACGCTTAAAACTAGCCTAACTAACTTATCTATGTTATTCTAACTTACTGGCCCTATGTGGGCGCTCTAAGCTAAACCTAATACTTAAAAATATGTCTTTCGACGTAACCTAACTTAAATTTGTATTTATTTGTTTTTTTTTTTTTATTACTAATAATTTATAAGAAAAGTTTAATTTAGATGAAAAAACTTTTTGTTTGTTTTTTATACATATAAAACTTATAGACAATCTTAAAATAAATCTTAACCTACCTTATTCTACCTTAATCTACTTACTCTAACTACGTAATTAATTAAATTTGTATTTATTTGGTTTTTTTTTTTTTATTACTAATAATTACTAAGAAAAGTTTAATTGAGATGAAAAAACTTTTTGTTTGTTTTTTATACATATAAAACTTATAGACAATCTTAAAATAAATCTTAACCTACCTTATTCTACCTTAATCTACTTACTCTAACTACGTAATTATATACGTATTTTTTTTTTATTTTTTTTAATAGATCCAAGTACTGTGTTGTGTTTTTTTTTTTTTTTTTTTTTTTCTTTTTTTTTATATGTATATATATGTTATCCAAAAATCTACCTAAAAAGTACCTAACCCTAAGCTATGTAAATCGGCCATAGAAAAAACAGCCGACTTCAAACTGGCTACCCTGGATTATGGGGAAACGACGAAGGAGTTCCCCCTTGTTCGGCTAGCCACCAAAAATGTCCGTACTGACGTTGTACGTCATCTATATCGCGACTCGATACCGCTCTACTAAACTGGAGACACTCCACACTGCTGTGTGCGACGTCTATGTCGTAGTTGAGTCGCCTATCCGCAACTGTCCGAGCAACATGGAAGATTAGCGGCACTGCCAATCTGTCCTGGATCAGACCTTTGTCATCGAGATAGAGGAATGCCTCTGGGGGAACAAAGCCGTTAAGGCGCACTCTCTCGTGGTACCTGTAATTGGGGTAATAAGCCCCAGAGATCAGGTTATTCATCGAGCTCATTGCTCTTGCAATATGCCTTCGAGTCAGCTTGATTAGGAAATTATCCACCCTTATTAGGTTAGCCCTGTTGTACAGGACCTCATTGGGATAGAATTTTATGTACTGGGATTCTGGTGTTCTGTATAAATGAAGGCAAGCCCGAAGGCAAGCCCTCTCAAACACCCGAATCTTTTCCAACAAGCTTGCTCCCACGTTGAATGAGGGCCATGTAGCAGATTACCTTTACCCTTGCATTGAGTTGCTTGCTATAAAAAAGTCTCTTCGTAAGGGCAAAAGCACCTCTGGCTCTGGCCAGAGCAGCATCTATATGTTTGTTAAAATATAGATATTGGTCTAACCAGAGCCCCATGTATCTGACTACACTTCGACTCGCAAGTGGCTGTCCGTGTGGTCCAACTATTGAGAACTTTCGCCAATTCTTTCTGGTATCCCTAGAGGCACCAGACAACTGCGTCCTAAAAAGAATGGTTTCCGATTTCCGGAAGTTGATCTTCAACTTCCAGTCATCGCAATATCGCTGAATCTTATCGAAGTCACGTTGCAAGAGAATTGCAATGACCTCGATTTTTCGTCCTGATCTGTACGCAATCAAGTCGTCTGCGTACGCTATGGCATGGTGTAGTGATCCTATGAGATCGCTCGTGTAAATGTTGAAAAGGATCGGTGAATTAACCGCACCTTGTTGCAGACCGTTTTTAATTAGAAATGTTCCAGCAGAAGTCACATTGCCATTTTTGACGATGAACTGTCTACTGGTGAGCATGTTTTGAAGTATGTACAGCAGTGGTTTGCTTATGCCCAGACTGCTTAGCTTGTAGAAGAGTCCCTCTAACCATACGGTGTCAAAGGCCTTCTCCAAGTCAATCAGGCAGGCACCCGAGCATTGGTTTTTGCATTTGTTCCATTGTATATCCAATACCAGTTTAGACGCGGCATGTATTGTATCATGCCCCGCCTTAAAACCGAATTGGTTATCCGGAATTATATTACTGTCCTCAGTCCACTTAAGCAGGGCCCTATTGATCACTTTCTCGAATACCTTGCTGATGTTCGGAAGGAGACTTATCGACCGGAGATTTGCCGGATTGGAAGTGTCTCTACCCCTTTTGGGGATGGATTGTATCACTGCTGTTTTCCAATGCGCTGGATAATGTGCATTATTCAGCGCATTGTTAAACAGAGTGGTGTAAATGTCCACCGCTTCTAGAGAGAGATGTCGAAGCACAATGTTCGACACTCCGCCGATTCCTACAGACTTTTTCCTCCTCAATGAGTCGAAGATCACTTGGAGCTCCACCTTCGATATGTGCGGGGATGTACCCTTTCATCGGCGATGGCATTGTTTGCCAAGTTATCGTCATTGAACTCGGTAAAACCTATGTTCTCGGATCGCCAGTCCTCTATATAATTTCGAAGGTAGAAGTTGTGCACAAGGACGCGATTTTCCAGGTCGTGGTTCGGGCAAATGGTATCATTCACCTTGTACACTTCCTGGAAAGTCGCTCCAATAGCCTCTACCTTCTCCTGCGGATCTTCGATCACAAAGAAGTTGTCATCCTCTATTGCGTTATCTGGATCTATACCTGCTGTTATAAGTATTCGTCCATTGTTCGTCGTTCGGGGGATCTTAAGACACGGAAGGTCGTTTCGATTATTCCTCCGAAATATTTTATTTATTTGCGGGAACATACTCGGGTTGTTGGATTTTACAGCCCGAATTTTGTTGTTCCAATGCAAATTTACAGAAAGTCTGTAATTTTCTCTAATTGATTTCTGGAGGTTTTTAATCAACGACTTCAGCGTCCTAACCTCCGAGTTTTGTCTGTCAGTAAACTGTCTGTACAAGGTTTTTAGTCTCGGCAGCAGTCTACTTTTGTGTTGGTGTAGTGCATCAATTGTTGCATTACGGAATATGTCTCCGTTGTCAGTATGTTGATACCGAGGTATCGTATTGTCCGTAGTTCGTTTAATTGTCTCGTCCATTTGTTTTAGGTACCAGTCAATCTCCTCGTTTGACAGATTCCTATTGGACGGTGGGTAGAGCGAATTCGAGGAGAGTCCTCTTGTCAAAGTTCTTGAGAAGCGAGTCTAACGCGTCTTACTATAATTGTAGGAGTACGTTTGGACAAACTCCTCCAACTCCGCTATTTCGTTGGGAATCGTTATTACGGCACTGAGTCCGCAATGGTCACTGTCATACACAAAAGTGTGCAGGCAGTTTATAGTTTGTCGGTCCATGTCGGTCAGTTGTAACCGTACGTCGAACAGCATAAGATCCAGATAAGAGCCGCTTCTAGGAAACGACGGACTATCTGTAGCTTTCAAATCGAGTTTATACTCGACACTGTGCCGACCCCACCAATTGAATAGTAGGTTCCCTCTAGGATTAGGTGTGTTATTTCCCCAATCTCTATGTTTGGCGTTTAGATCTCCGGCCATGATGAAATAATTCTCCTCCGACTCCAGCCTTAGGTATCGAAAAAGTGTCTCGAGCTCTGAAATAAATAAAGTAGATTGAGTAACTTCAGGTGCATAGAGTGCGACCAAGTACATCCTCTTTCCACTACGGAGAGGGATGCACACGATACACGCTTCCAGCTCCTGGAACCTTCGCACTTCACCGCTGTACATAACTTTAAACTGCAGTTGTTTGCGTATGAAGATTGCAACACCTCCTCCTTGTGTAGAGTTAGGTCGGTCTCTTCTGACAATATTGTATTTATTGTGCCCCAATTTGTGCTTCTGGGATAGCTTTGTTTCGCTTACCATAAGCACATCAGGGATTTGGTCTTCTAGCAACTTAAACAATACGGCTCTTCGCTCGATCTTAATCAGTGAATTCACATTCCCCGCAAGGATCTTCAAGGATTGCTCCTCCATGTTCGTACCCATTACGACTGGAGGTGCGTTAAGCCCGGCAGAAGTGCGTAGATCTGGTCCACCCGCTTCGCCTGCTCCTGTACCTGACGTTGAAGCTGTTCCATCTGCCCTCGAATAGAGAGCAAGATGGCCAGCAAGTCAGTTTGAGCCTCCGGTGCTCTAGGCGCTGGGGCCTGAGAAGAAACCTTCGGTCTTTTCTGTTCCGCGTTTCCCCGACCTGCCGCCATTTGGGCGTAGGTCACTTGGGGAGTCACGGATGGTGTTTGAATTGGAGCAGGTGGACGTTTCACTACAACCTTCTCCTGACGAACCAGATTTACTTTCTTAATATACTGGAACTTAGGACAACCCCGATAGTTTGCGGTGTGTCCCGAGTTCCTGCATAAAGCACACGAGAGCTGGCTCTTATCTGCCACTCCATCCTTACCCAGAGTGCATTCCTCTGCTTTGTGATTCTTTCCACACTTGACACATCGAGGCTGCATTTCGCAGTTCGACGCGGCGTGACCGAACCTTTGGCAGCGAACACATTGTAAAATGTTTTCGCTCCTTCTTAATTTTTCCCAGGCGACAACCTGGTAGTCTAGGACTTTAATACGCCTTAGACCATCCAGCTTGCTATTGGGTGAAAGCTGAACTAGGAAGAACGGCAGTTTCCGCTTCTCCCTTTTTGCCTTAGCTGTGGTGAATGGCTTGACCCCTACGAATTGGAGCTCGTTGCACTCTTTCTCTTTAAGCAGCGCAAGGAGCGTCTCCGGATCAGTAGACGGATCTATCCCCCTCAGCAGCATTTTTGCCGCTTTTCCCCCTTCGGGGTGAAGAAGAAGAACTCCGTCGTCGTATCCCTAAGTAATTCTTTAATTTTTTTATAATCTTCCACTGTATTACAGTGGGTAGCATGTCTATTTTCATTTAATCTTTTAATATTAAAATTGTTGCCTATGGCCGACTTACATAGTTCGATGGTATCCTTCAACTCCACCTTGTAGGTATTTATTGGCGGCACCCTCGCCTTTGTAGTCATCTTCTGTTGCGGTTGTTGCTGCGGTTGTTGTTGCTGTTGTTTCTGCTGCGGTTGCTGCTGTTTCTGTTGCTGTTGTTTCTGCTGCTGTTGCTGTTTCTGCTGCTGTTTCTGCTGCTGCTGCTGCGGTTGTTGCTGCTTTTTCTGCTGCTGTGGTTGTTGCAGCGTTTTCTGCTGCTGTTGTTGTTGCAGCTTATTCTACTGCTGTTGTTCATGCTGCTGCTTCTGCTGATGCATTTGCGGCTGCTTTTTTTTGTTGTTGCAGCTCTCCTTCTGGCTGCTTATCATGTTGTTGAGCGCGCTGGAGCTCTAGCTGCCGCTCCCTTTCTCTCCTTGCCATTTGTTTGGCTTTAATGACAAGCACCCTTTCTTCTAACTGCCTGATGCTGCTGGTTAGACTTTCGACTTCCTCCTCTTCGTCATCCGATTCAGAGGATGCCAGAACCGCGAAGCAGTTGTCGTCATCTCCAATGTAGCGGCCTTCCCCACCGTCGGAGATGTACGCTAACGTGACAGAGTCATCCGACCTCTGCCACTTCTTATCTGCTGCTACTGCTGTTGCTGTACTCAGCGCCCCTTCCTTCGCTCCACTTGGCAGCTGTTCAACTGTAGCTGATTTGGAGGGACGCTTTACCAAGTTGGGAGAAGGTTTCAGCTTTCTTCTCCTTTTCCCCATACTTGCAGTTGAGACTGTTGCAGGCTGGTCTATCTGTACTGCATCGGCTGATGCTGTCACCCCACCAGCTGGTCCCGCTAATGGGAGTGCGGACCGCTCACTATACATCACCTGAATCTTGTCGTCTACACACTTTTATTTAATTATTAAAAAAAAAAAAAAAAGTTCAAATTTTTCCTGGCTGGGAATTGAACCCAAGCCCCTGCGTTGACGGTTCACTACCACTGCCACTGGGCTAACTCGTCACTTGAAAAAATACTGTCTAACTTTGTACTTTAGAACACTATTATTTTAAATTAAAAGCCGAAACACGTGTACACTCTAAGAAAGTCTGTGAACGACTGAGTCCACTACCACTTGTATTAGGCTAACTCGCCACTTGATTAACCAAATTCTAATAGTCAACTAAAAATTACTCCGAATTTGAAGGAAAAGCCGAAACACGTCTGCACTCTACGAAAGTCTGTGAACGACTGATGTGGGAGCGTGTGGAATAAGGTGAATGGACAGTGTGTATTATGAGAATGCTTATGTTGGGCTAGGTTAGGGATTAGTGGAACAGCTGCAGGTGTGATCTGATTCCCAACATTCTCCCGTGCGTTGAATGTTCAACATTCAACCAGAGTGATGATCGATGGTGATCTCAAAGTCCGCCCCCGCTGGTTGATTCTTGTGCTTGTCATCAGAAAGTGCCCCTTTGAGTGCAGAAGACCGAGGAACTGGTTTAATAGAATCCTTGGATTGGTTCTTGGTAGTACTGCGAGAAGAATGAAGCTTGTCACACTATAGTGATGAATCAGTCGTTCACAGACTTTCGTAGAGTGCAGACGTGTTTCGGCTTTTCCTTCAAATTCGGAGTAATTTTTAGTTGACTATTAGAATTTGGTTAATCAAGTGGCGAGTTAGCCTAATACAAGTGGTAGTGGACTGGCTTGCGAGTCGAAATGTAGTCAGATACCTGGTGCTCTGGTTAGACCAATATCTATATTTTAACAAACATATACATTAAGGGTAAAGGTAATCTGCTACATGGCCCTCATTAGGCCCATGCTCGTATATGGATGCCCCGTGTGGTTCAACGTGGGAGCAATCTTGTTGGAAAAGATTCGGGTGTTTGAGAGGGCTTGCTTTCGGGCTTGCCTTCATTTGTACAGAACACCAGAGTCCCAGTACATGAAATTCTATCCCAATGAGTTCCTATACAACAGGGCTAACCTAATTAGAGTGGATAATTTCGTTATCAAGCTGATTCGAAGGCACATTGCAAGAGCAATGAGCTCGACGAACTACCTGATCTCTGGGGCTTATTACCCCAATTACGAGTATCATGAGAGAGTGCGCCTTAACGGCTTTGTTCCCCCAGAGGCGTTCCTCTATTTTGATGAGAAAGGTCTGATCCAGGACAGATTGGCGGTGCCTCTAATCTTCCACGTTGCTCGGACAGTTGTGGATAGGCGACTCAACTACGACAGAGACGTTGCACACGGCATTATTTTTTTTTAACTTAAAAAAAATTAATAATAATATTCACAAAGTGCAAACAGTAATCAGGCGATGGAAAAGGAGCGGTCCGCGTTCCCAATAGCGGGGCCAGCGGATGAAACGATGCCATCAGCCGAGAAGGCAGTTAATGTAGGTACTGACCACCTAGCAACGGTAGCCGCCGATGGGACATTGAAGAGGAGAAGGAAGACAAAACCGACTCCCAAAGTGGTAAAGCGCCCCTCCATAACAGCTTCATCTGAACAGCTGCCGGGCGGAGTGATGGAAGGGGCGCCTAGTACAGCAACAGCAGCTGCAGAAAAAAAGCGGAAAAGGTCAGATGACTATGACCAATACCCTTACGTCTCCGACGGTGGGGAAGGCCACTATATGGGGGATAGCAACATCTTCTCAGTTCTTGCTGCTTCTGAGTCAGAATACGAAGATGATGAGGTAGAGACTCTGAACAGCAGCATCAGGCAGCTGAAAGAACGTGTACGTGCTATCAAGGCCAAGCAAATGGCCAGACGAGAGAAGGAGCGGCAGCAAGAGCTCCAGTGCGCTTTGCAACAACCACAGCAGCAG
This sequence comes from Pocota personata, assembly GCA_963082735.1. NCBI lineage: Eukaryota > Metazoa > Arthropoda > Insecta > Diptera > Syrphidae > Pocota > Pocota personata. Next base: position 89,258,044 of record OY720429.1, read on the forward strand.
CCATCAGAAGGCCATATGCAACAACAGAAACAGCCGCAATTACAACGGCAGCAGCAACAACAGCTGAAGAAACAGCAACAAACACAGCAGCAGCCATCAGAAGGCCAGTTGCAACAACAGCTGAAGAAACAGCAACAACAACAACAACAACAGCAGCAGCAAAGACAACAACAACAACAGCAGCAGCAACAATCGCAGCAACAACAACCGCAGCAAAAACAGAAGCAACAGCAACAACAGCAGCAAATGAAGACTACAAAGACGAAGGTGCCACCAATTAACACCTATAAGATGGAGCTGAGCTATGTAAGTCGGCCATAGGTAATAATTTTTTCATTAAGCGATTAAATGTAGGTAGACATGCTATCCACTGCAATACAGTGGAACAGTACAAACAAATTAAAAATCTTTTGAGGGAATCGACGACGGAATTCTTCTCCTTCACCCCGAAGGGGGAAACGCTGCAAACCATGCTGCTGAGGGGGATAGAACCGTCTACCGATCCGGAGATGCTCTTCAAACTGCTTAAAGAGAAGGAGTGCGACGAGCTCCAATTCGTAAGGGTCAAGCCATTCACCGGCAAAAAGGGAGAAGCGAAACTGCCGTCTTCCTAGTTCAGCTTTCACCCAATAGCAAACTGGATGGTCTAAGAAGTATTAAAGTCCTAGACTACCAGGTTGTCGCCTGGGAAAAATTAAGAAGGAGCGAAAACATTTTACAATGTGTTTGCTGCCAAAGGTTCGGGCACGCCGCGTCGAACTGCGAAATGCAGCCTCGATGTGTCAAGTGTGGAAAGAACCACTAAGAAGAGGAATGCACTCTGGGTAAGGATGGAGTGGCAGATAAGAGCCAGCTCTCGTGTGCTTTATGCAGGAACTCGGGACACACCGCAAACTATCGGGGTTGTCCTAAGTTCCAGTATATTAAGAAAGTAAATCTGGTTCGTCAGGAGAATTTCGTAGTGAAACGTCCACCTGCTCCAATTCAAACACAATCCGTGACTCCCCAAGTGACCTACGCCCAAATGGCGGCAGGTCGGGGAAACGCGAAACAGAAAAGACTGAAGGTTGTTTCTCAGGCCCCAGCGCCTAGAGCACCGGAGGCTCAAACTGACTTGCTGGCCATCTTGCTCTCTATCCAAGGGCAGATGGAGTAGCTTCAGCACCAGGTACAGGAGCAGGCGAAGCGGGTGGACCAGATCTACGCACTTCTGCCGAGCCTAACGCACCTCCAGTCGTAATGGGTACGAATATGGAGGAGCAATCCTTGAAGATTCTTGCGGTGAATGTGAATTCACTGATTGGGATCGAGCGAAGAGCCGTATTGTTTAAGTTGCTAGAAAACCGAACCCCTGATGTGCTTATGGTTAGCGAAACAAAGCTATCCCAGAAGCACAAATTGGGGCACAATAAATACAATATTGTCAGAAGAGACCGACCCAACTCCACACAAGGAGGAGGTGTTGCTATTTTCATTAAAAAACAACTGCAATCTAAGGTAGTGTACAGCGGTGAAGTGCGAAGGTTCCAGGTGCTGGAAGCGTGTATCGTGTGCATCGCTCTCCATAGTGGAAAGAGGATATACATGATAGCACTCTATGCACCTGAAGCCACTCAATCTACGTTATTTATTTCAGAGCTCGAGACACTTTTTCGATGCCTAAGGCTGGAGTCGGAGGAGAATTATTTCCTCATGGCCGGAGATTTAAACGCCAAACATAGTGATTGGGGAAATGACATACCAAATTCTAGGGGGAACCTACTACTCAATTGGTGGTCAACACAATGTCGAGTATAGACTCGATTTAATAGCTACAGATAGCCCGTCGTATCATAGAAGCGGCTCTTATCTGGATCTTATGCTGTTTGACGTACGGTTACAACTGACCAACACGAACCGACAAACGAGAAACTGCCTACACACTTTTGTGTATGACAGTGACCATTGCGGACTCAGTGCCGAAATTACAATTCCCAATGAAATTGCGGAATTGGACGAGATTGTTCAAACGTACCCCTGCAATTACAGTAGGATGCGTTGGACACGCTTCTCCAGAGCTATGATGAGAGCACTCTCCTTGAACTCGCTTCACCCACCGTCCAATGGGAACCTGTCAAACGAGGAGATCGACACGTACCTAAGACAAATGGACGAGACAATCAAACGAACGATGGACAGTACGATACCTCGTTATCATCACACTGACAACGTAGACATATTCCGCAATGCAACAATTGACGCACTACACCAACAAAAAAGTGGACTTCTGTCAAGACTCAAAACCTTGTACAGACAGTTTACTGACAGACAAAACTCGGAGGTTAGGACGCTGAAGTCGTTGATTAAAAACCTCCAGAAATTAATCAGGAAAACTACAGACTTTCTGTAAATTTGCATTGGAACAACAAAATTCGGGCCGTAAAATCCAACAACCCGAGTATGTTCCCGCAAATAAATAAAATATTTCGGAGGAATAATCAAAACGACCTTCCGTGTCTTAAGATCCCCCGAACGACGAACAATGCACGAATACTGATAACAGCAGGTATAGATCCAGATAACGCAGTAGAGGATAACAACTTCTTTGTGATCAAAGATCCGCAGGAGAAGGTAGAAGCTATAGCAGCGATTTTTCAGGAAGTGTACAAGGTGAATGATACCATTTGCCCGAACCGCAAATTGGGAAATCGCGTCTTTGTGCATAACGTCTGCCTTCGAAATGATATAGAGGACTGGCGATCCGAGAACATAGGTTTTACCGAGTTCAATGACGATATTATGGCAAACAATGTCATCGCCGATGAAAGGGTACATCCACCGTACATGTCGAAGGTGGAGCTCCAAGCGATATTTGAATCATTGAGAAGAAAGAAATCTATGGGAATCGACGGAGTGTCGAACATTGTGCTTCGACATCTCTCTCTAGAAGCGGTGGACATTTACACCACTCTGTTTAACAATGCGCTGAATAATGCACATTATCCAGCGCACTGGAAAACAGCAGTGATACAACCTATCCCCAAAAGGGGTAAGGACACTTCCAATTCGGCAAAGCTCCGGTCGATAAGTCTCCTTCCGAACATCAGCAAGGTATTCGAGAAAGTTATCAATAGAGCCCTGCTTAAGTGGACTGAGAACAATAATATAATTCCGGATAACCAATTCGGTTTTAAGGCGGGGCATGATACAATACATGCCGCGTCTAAACTGGTATCGGATATCCAATGGAACAAAAGCAAGAACCAATGCACGGGTGCATGCCTGATTGACTTGGAGAAGGCCTTCGACACCGTATGGTTAGAAGGACTTTTCTACTAGCTGAGCAGGCTGGGCATAAGCAAACCACTGCTGTACATACTTTATAATATATTCACCAGTAGAGAGTTCATTGCCAAAAATGGCAATGTGACTTCTGCTGGAACATTTCTAATTAAAAACGGTCTGCAACAAGGTGCGGTTAATTCGCCGATCCTTTTCAACATTTACACGAGCGATCTCATAGGATCACTTCACCATGCCATAGCGTACGCAGACGACTTGATTGCGTACAGATCAGGACCAAAAATCGAGGTCATTGCACTGCTCTTGCAACGTGACTTCGATAAGATCCAGCGATATTGCGATGACTGGAAGTTGAAGATTAACTTCCAGAAATCGGAAATCATTCTTTTTATAACGGCGTTGTCTGGGGCCTCTAGGGATACCAGAAAGAATTGGCGAAAGTTCTCAATCGTTGGAACGCACAGACAGCCACTTGCGAGTCGAAGTGTAGTCAGATACCTGGGGCTTTGATTAGACCAATATCTATATTTTAACAAACTGCTGCTCTGGCCAGAGCCAGAGGTGCTTTTGCCCTTACAAAGAGACTTTTTTATAGCAAGCAACTCGATGCAAGGGTAAAGGTAATCTGCTACATGGCCCTCATTCGGCCCGTGCTCGTATATGGATGCCCCGTGTGGTTCAACGTGGGAGCAAGCTTGTTGGAAAAGATTCGGGTGTTTGAGAGTTCTTGCCTTCGGGCTTGCCTTCATTTATACAGAACACCAGAATCCCAGTACATAAAATGCTATCCCAATGAGGTACAACAGGGCTAACCTAATAAGGGTGGATAATTTCCTAATCAAGCTGACTCGAAGGCATATTGCAAGAGCAATGAGCTCGATGAATAACCTGATCTCTGGGGCTTATTACCCTTATTACAGGTACCACGAGAGAGTGCGCCTTAACGGCTTTGTTCCCCCAGAGGCATTCCTCTATCTCGATGAGAAAGGTCTGATCCAGGACAGATTGGCAGTGCCGCTAATCTTCCACGTTGCTCGGACAGTTGCGGATAGGCGACTCAACTACGACAGAGACGTCGCACACAGCAGTGTGGAGTGTCTCCAGTTTAGTAGAGCGGTATCGAGTCGCGATATAGACGACGTACAACGTCAGTACGGACATTTTTGGTGGCTACCCGAACAAGGGGGAACTCCTTCGTCGTTTCCCCATAATCCAGGGTAGCCAGTTTGAAGTCGGCTGTTTTTTCTATGGCCGATTTACATAGCTTAGGGTTAGGTACTTTTTAGGTAGATTTTTAGATAACATATATATACATATAGAAAAAAAAAAAAAAAACACACAACATAGCACTTGGATCTATTAAATAAAATAAAAAAAAAAAATAAATAAATAAAATAAAAACAAAAAAAAAATAATTACGTAGTTAGAGTAAGTAAATTAAGGTAGAATAAGGTAGGTTAAGATTTATTTTAAGATAGTCTAGAAGTTTTATATGTATAAGAAACAAACAGAAAGTTAATTTACTAAGTTTTTCCATCTAAATAAAACTTTTCTTAGTAATTATTAGTAATAAAAAAAAACAAATAAATACAAATTTAAGTTAGGTTACGTCGAAAGACATATTTTTAAGTATTAGGTTTAGCTTAGAGCGCCCGCATAGGGCCATTAAGTTAGAATAACATAGATAAGTTAGTTAGGCTAGTTTTATAAGCGTTTTTTGTTTAGGAAGTAAGTTATAATGAATTAATAATTAATAAAAATGCAAAAAAGAAAAAAAAAAAAACAATAGTGATGAATGTCATGATTATTAAGTACTGACGGTAGCTCAGTTTTCATCTGCATGAGTCTGTGTTTGATTTCATCTAATTCTGCTAGATGAGTCTCATAATGGTGCTGCTGATAAATTGTCGATCTGGTAGGATCAGGCGCTAATGCCTCGGTGATATTGGTTGTATAGGAAAGTCTTATTATTAAGGAACGTATATCATGTGCTTGGATAGTGAATAGTTGTTGCTTGATGACACATCCTGCTTGCAGTTTCAACAGTCCTGAATTTTCGATAATGAGTTGTTTAACAGTGTTACCGCAGACCACGTTTAATTATGTTCTTTCCGCCAACGAGTAAATCCATTAATTCGCAGCAAGCAATTGTATCCAGTGTGGGACGCTTTCAATTTTTGCTTTGTGACATGAAGAGGATTGTTTGTCTGGTTCATAAAATATATCTCACAGGCACTGAGTAGTGATCCATTTCTGTACATGGGCCGACGCTATTTGCAAATAATTTTTTCTTCCTTTCTGTTATTGGCCTTCACTGGAACGGGTATGACGTGAAACAGTTCTAAGTTGTCTGCAGCTAGGATCGGTAAAGTGATCTTGAATATGATGTAGGTTAAACTTGGTCTTCCTTCAATATGCATTAGATTGTAGAAGCTTAGAACGTCATCCGGTTGAGCCGGAAGCTTCATTGAAGGTGGGAGGTGTGATTTTATTTTGCTTATTTCTTCAAGAAGCTGAGCTGGTGGTAGCAATTGGGGGCTCATTCTTCCATGCTTTGAGTTCATCATTACATCAACGATTGCGCGTTGAATCCTCCAGATTGGAAATCAGTAATATTGTTTGAATAGTTATGGAAGCGAGAAATAGCGACAATTGTACCTGATAGATATCTTGTTGAGTTTGGTTAGTGGCTGATATGACTTGACTTAACTGGTGTTAAAATGTTGGCTGGTGGTGTCTTGACTCTTCTTCATCACGTTAATTGTAGCATCTATCACCGAGCTCTGATTTTTGAATAGTTCAGACAGGTCCATTTCGTTTTGTTCAACTTTACGTATTGTGGATGTCATTTTGTCGGCATATTCAGAGTCGAGTACTCCAAACAATGTATTCGCGATGTTGTCTATAACGTTAATGACCCCTCTTCTGGCTCTTCCTTTCCTTTGCCTTATTAGGACTTCATTACTCTGCATCAGCTCTTTAATAAGATGTTCAAGTTGGTCGTTTATTTGGTGACAGTCGTTAGGTTTGTGCATTAGATTACAGACCTTCACTAATCGATTAACGTACCTATTTAAATTATCGAATTCCTTCCAATACGAATCCATATTGTAGTGGGCAATCAAAGTCCATTCGCTACTAATTATTCCCGATGGTCCGAGATTTTCAAAGAAAATTCCCGGCTGGTCTATGAAGGAGGTCGTTTCGATGGGTATGGCAATGGTACCAGAAGTAATAAGTCATGCAATAAACAATGTAACGATAGTGGACCCTAAAGACATCTTCATCTTCTTTTTGGGCTGCGAGTTAGTGTGACTGCCATTATGATCCGATTCTTCTCCTTATGTACTCGTTGTTTCATGATCAGCATTAATATCTTCAGTTGGGAGTGGTGCCTGCTTATGAATGGGATGGCGTAGCACTCCTGTCGAAGTGCGAACATCAGCTACCCGAATCAGTCCATCGTCTCCTGGGTAAGTTTTTTCAATACGTCCTAATTTCCATCCTAGTGGAGGTATATTGTCCTCCTTCATTATTAACATTGTTCCCAGTTTTACGTTTGGAACCCGCTGTTTCCACTTCAACCGATACTGTAATTGGTTTATGATAGATATACTCCAGGTGCCATCGTCATTTTTAAGTGGGTCACTAGTTGCCATCGCTTAACTGAATTTAATTTCAATGGGTCTGCATGGGAGTCCACCGATGAGTTTAGTGGTTCTCCAATGAGGAAGTGTCCCGGTGTTAAAAACATTAAATCGTTAGGATCTGCTGACATTGGTTTTATTGGTCTTGAATTTAGTATTGCCTCTACTTCAGTGACAACCGTTTCCATTTCTTCATACGTTAATGCTGCCGCTTCTAATGTTGACTGTAGCAAGTATTTTGCCGACTTAACAGCAGCTTCCCAAAGACCGCCGAAGTGATATGCTCGTGAAGGTATGAGATGGAAATCTGTTCCCTTCGAACTGCATAATGAAGTGATCTTGTTTAAGGCATACTGGGATTCAATAAATTCCTTCACTTCATGCAGCTGATTTTTTGCACCTACGAAGTTTGTTCCGCTGTCACAATAAATGTGTCGACAGGTTTCTCTTCTTGCAGTAAATCTTTTCAACGCTCCGATGAAGCTTTCGGCGGAAAGATCGGTGAGCAGCTCCAAATGTATTGCCTTTGTAGCGAAACAGCAAAAAACTGCAATGTAGGATTTTTGAAGGTGTTTTCCTCGGACCTTAAAATGAGTCCACACGGGTCTTCAGCAATCTACACCCGAATTTACAAACGGTCGCGCGGGTTGAATCCTCACTACAGGAAGATTTCCATTAACTGATTTAGTGTCTTGGACCACAGATCTTGCTAACATCTTTCCCTTTATGGGCCAATAATTTTGCCTCGTAATTCCCAATAGCGCCTGAGGACCGACATGCCGATTCTTCAAATGAATTTCTGTGAGTATCATCTTTGTCAGTGGGTGATTGTTAGACAGTTTGATGCTTCTAGTCTGCTACCAATTCTTATGGCGTAAGTCCAGAGAGAGGACTGGCTTTTGATACTTCACCGTACCTTTTTAGTTGCACCGAGTTTGTCGCAAACTCCTGATTCTGTATAGTTTTTAAAATGAGAATTCGTGCATCCTCTAATTCCCCAGCTTGAAGCTCCAGTGAATGAGCTATGTTTCTTCGAATTGCAGTGACAAACCATGTTATCTAAGCTGCAATACGCTGCAGCCTTTTAAATGAGTTCCTGCGATTTATGGCATCAATCACGGACACTTGCCTTTCTGGTACCGTAGTTGTATGTAGCTAGTGCCGATTTTTTCCGCTCCAAATCACAATTACTGGTTTATGTGTAAGAAGGAGGCCAAATCTTCTCCTCACAATGTAGAAACGGTGGTCCGTAGAACCACAATTTACAGGTCATTAATTTTTCTGCAGGTATACCTCTGGATAGTGGGTCTGCTGGATTTTCTTTTTATCCGACATGTCTCCATTGTTTTGGAGAATCGATGAATGGATTTGTTTCCAACAAAGATTTGAAAGTCAGTTGACGCTGAGTTTATCCATGCTAAGACTATTTCCGAGTCAGTTCAAAGGAAAGTGGGCTTATCTTCAATCTTAAGGCACCGTCTTACTCTATCAAATAACTTGGCTGCTAATTTTGCTGCGCACAACTCTAGCCTTGGAGCAGTAATTTTCTTTGGCGGAGGGGGAGCCAGTCTGAAATTTGAACACAAGAGTCGTACTATCGTTCTTCCGTCATTGTCCGTAGACCGCATATATATGACAGCACCATAAGCCTCCTTCGATGCATCAGCGAATGCATGCAACTGTACAGTACGAGGAATTCGGTCGGCAAAAACATGTCGGGGAATCTAGAATCCTTCTAGTAATATAGGCTTTGTCGGAAATGGGTCCATCGGGTGTGTAGTTCCAGCGGTAAGGATGCGTCCCAATCCTGTTTAAGTCTCCACAACTCTTGCAGAAATAACTTGGCGGTTACGACTACTGGTGCAAAAATTACAAGCGGATCTAATAGTCGGGCTATTTCGGATGCCACAGTTCTTTTAGTTATTTTCTTATATATTGGAGGGTTGATCTTTAAACATCTGAGAAGTTTAGTTGTACTGCTTGATCTTCTGGTGCAATATTGCGTAGTAGTTGAGGATGATTCGCACACCATTTGTGTAGTTTGAAGTAATGATGTCAGCTGTCAGCTCCTGCCATAACATCATCTACATAACAATTGCGTTGTAGTACTTTAGCCCCTAACGGTAACTTGGCGCTATCCGCTTGGGCCAAACGGTGTAAACATTTTATGGCTAAATATGGAGCAGAAGACGTTCCATACGTTACAGTGTTAAGCTGATAGCAGCGGATAAGTTGATTTGGATCATTTCGACACCAAATTAATTGATATCTTCTATTATCGTCCTTTAAGTAGATTTGTCTGTACATTTTTTGTATGTCGACAGTGAATATGTAATAATACACTGAATAATACGCCGAAATTGTAATAATACACTGAATAACTCTTCTGTAGTACAGGCCCTGTATGTAAAATATCGTTGAGTGAGATATTTGTCGATGTTTTTGCTGATGCATCGAATACTACTCTAAACTTCGTAGTGCTGCTATCGGGCTAGATGCCGTAGCCAGTTCTTTCATATGGTCTAGCTGCTCATAGCTGCAAGAGCCACCTCCTTAGATTGTCCTATGGTTTGTGGATCATCAGAGAACGGGAGGCTTACCACAAATCAGTTATTGTCATCCCTACTAACAGTTTGATTAAAGTGTGTCTCGCGTCGCCTTTCTCCTATCATTATCTGCTTTCCCTGTGTTTCCTCTGGATCTTCTGTATCCCATAATTGTTGAATTGCTTCTTCCACGCTCTGGTCATTGGTGGAAGGAATTCTCCTAATTCTGCCTGCTACTATCCACCCGAAAACAGACGTCGGATAGTTTTATTATTTTATTTGTCCGATTGCAAGAAATTCATGATAAAATTCTGCTCCAAGCAGAAGATCTATGTGATCAGACTGGTAAAATGTTGGATCAGCTAAACCCTCCGGATATGTCTATCGTTTGACAAGGCTGTGGTGAAATCATTCTTGGGAGGGCTAAGGCTTCGATTCTTGCAGAATATCCGTTTAATCTTGAATGCGTCTTAATGCATTCTCTCTTCTTGTAGCCCTTTGAGTTGCTTTACCAACGCCTTCAATGACCACTGAACTTTGCGTTGTTATCAATCCGAGTTTCTTGATCATTCTGTCGGTGATTATGTTTGTGAGCCTGAATCAAATATTGCTCTGCAATCGATTTTATCTCCTGCTTTAGTTTGTAGCTGAACTATTACCGTGCTTAGTAGGGCGTTTGTGCCTGCTTGCTTCCAATTCGCCTTTAGAGTAACGGCTTTCGCAGTGAGATTACCTAATCTCTACGTCTTGTTGGTAGACGGTTTTGTATTTCTTACAGCCGTAGAGTCCAAAAATTCTCCCTTTGATGCTTCTTCCAGATGAAGAAGTGTGTTGTGTTTCTTTTGGCATTTCATACAGCACCTGGAACTGAAATCACTGGCGTTGTGACCTGGACGCAAACAGTTTCTGCAGTACCTGCTTAAGTTCAAAAACTTCGGGCAACTATATAATTGATGATCACCCCTGCAAGATATGCATGCTAGCCCTGCTGTTGTAATCGTCGGTAATGCTCGTAACATTTCTTGTCGCTTATGTTGCTCTTCTTCATACGTCTTGTATGCTCTCGGTCCTAATGCTTCTAAAGACTGGAATCGGGTTTCCAGAAATGCCAAGAAGTCTTTTACTGATGGCTGTGATTTTGGTTCCTTAAGCGACTGTTCCCATAACGAATGAGTGGCTCGATCCAATCTTTTGAGAAGCATATGCATTAGTAGTGGGTCCCAATTTGTTGTATCAGCGCCTAGGTTCATTAGACTGACGAGACATTCTTGTGTAGTATCATGTAGGCCCTTGATCATTGAGGCATTTTCATTTTGGATTGTTGTTTGCATCATTAACTTGTTGAGGAGCGCTGTCACCAATAAACGAGTGTTCTCGTAGCGATCTGTAATGACCTTCCACTCCGCGCTTTAATTGGCCTCAGATGTTGTAAAGTGCCGAATAAGTTTCTCGGCTTCGCCTGTGAGGGTGGTTTTGAGGTACCACATTTTCTGGCAATGAGGAATCGGCTGGTTATGAGGTACCAATTCCGTGTAAAGATCGCGAAACTGTCTCCATTTTAATAGTCTCCATCGAATCTGGGAAGCACTATTTTCGGTAATTTTGAAATTTGGTTCGTCAGTGTGTGAGGATTCTGATGAACAGGCATTGAGAGTTCTGAGGCTGACCTTGATTGTTCATGCAATTTGATAACTGCATTCTGAACCTCTTTTTCGATCAGAAAATACCTATCTACGTCGTAGTTGGAGGTATTTGGTTCCTCCATCATTTCCTAAATTTTGCTGTGTAGTGTTTCTACAAATGACCAGTGCTGTTCAATAGCTTTGACCTTTACGGTGTAGAACTCTGCTGTATGCTGCTCCTTATCCTCTGCCAGTTGTGGTAATGTCTTCTTTATCACATTAATCACTGCCTGTTGTTTTTGGATTAGCCCAGAAATCTGAGTTCTGGGTTTAGCGATAGGACCGAATTTGTCGCCCATCTCCAGCAGACCTATATCTTGCTTTGGGTTAAGCCGAACTGATTTGCCTCTTGTACTGAGGCTGCAGCGCCATGCTCTCACCAATCCACCAGTTGCTTTTCCTGCCCTTGGGATCTGCCTGGTACTTCCCTGACAGTATATGGTTTGTACCCTCGGTTCTTTAATGCTTCGATCTTGAGCATGATGTCTGACATATCCCCTGCGCGCGCTGAAGGGGATATGAATACCCTTAAATTTTTCAGGGCACGGGCGTCAGGAAAAAGGGGGAAGAGGAACAAATGTATATTAATGGTCCAGCCCGACGGATAAGGAAGACCTCACCTAAGGTGGCGCATGCAAGTGGAAAGGGACCTCAACCAACTTCGTGTGCAAAACTGGAGTCGGTAAGCACAAGATCGAGCTGGCTGAACACGCTTGTTGGTTGGAGGCCTTGGTCTACCCCGAACTGTAATGCCATCTAAAGAAAAAGTTAGTAAGCACTGGGGTACAAATAAATTAATTTATTAAGCCAAAATCTATTTTCACTAGCTATAACTGAACTTTTTCGAGTGCCAATCATACAATTTATTCTCTTTTATCAATATGTTTTGAAAATGTTAAGAAAGAAAAATCAACATAATGCGGAATTTAGATTCGAAAAAATATCATAATCCCAATCCCAATCTTTCGATATGTCATAAACATTTATTTTGCTTCCTGAAATTCGGGCGGATTCAGTATCAGTACAACTGAATTGTTACTGTTTAAAGTTAACATTTCCTTAAGGATGCTAATAACAAGGGTCTTTACAATTCAATCTAGTTCAGTACAACTGAAAAGTCTGGTTTTCATCTCTAGTTGTTCGCCGCATTTATTTTTGGAGGAGATGCTGCTCTTTTCAGATTGTTGTTGCCTTTAACAGTGATTATTTTTGTTTATTATTTGGAGGGGATGTAGCGCTTTATAAACTGTTGTTGCTTTTGACGTTGATGACGGCTTTCGAAAGCGGTTCACACGTCGGAAATTTTGTGCGGATTTTCGGCGTTAGAGCTTTGCAAGTCGTTTGTCTTTCTATAACTTGTCTCTTTTCATGGAATACTAAGTTTTTCTAAAATTGTCGAAATATTTGTTACGAGCCAGGGGCAGGCCACGGAGGCAACTTCTGTGTTGATGAAGGCGACGGTGGCGGTAAAGGTAATTCTATAAAAAAAAAGTCATTTACTCTAAATTCTAATTAGACTAATCTATGCCAAGTAACAAAAAAAATCTGCTATTAACACCTAATGTAACACTATCTAAAAAAAATTCCATTAAAAAAAAAAAAAAAATTACTCCCGGTTTTCTTTGTCCCCTGTTGTCCTGCCGGCAGCACATGAAGAGATGCATTTGCTGATGTTCCAGCTATATTATTCCTAACCTTAATTCACGCTCTTAAAATTATATCAAAACTAGCTGGATTCTAATTATATCACTTCACTTTCATCACTAAAAAGGTTTATCCTCCTGTGCACCTTTATTCTGCTGCGGTGTTAGTGGTATGCTACGGGCGGAGCAACTCACTTCAGTTTCTATTGTGTGGCCTTTACTCCTTTCTGAACCCTCTTGGAAAAACCGGTAGGATGGTTTGTGACTCGACGGACCGCAAGGTCCCCGCTAGCCGTTGCTTGCAAAAACCGGGGCCTATCAACAAAAAATTTGCATAGGCTTGGGTGTAGCTGCTCGACCCAAGTCATTCAAAGTCTTTGGCTCTTGGGTATCGGATGGGATGAAAGTGTGCCAATGACAATTCAAAAGGAATGGGACGAATTCAAGAAAAGATTATCGACGCTTGAAAATGTACGAATTCCACGATGGACGGAACAAATGGAAAGCTCTCAAATCGAGCTACATGGATTTGCAGATGCATCAGAATCAGCATATGCAGCGATGGTGTACCAGAAGGTCATTAATTCTGGCTCTACTACAATATGCATCATCGCGTCAAAGACCAAGGTGGTGCCTGTGAAGCAAGTGTCACAGTTGCACTACTTACGAAGCTAATGAACTACATCAGAGAGGGAGCAGAAACTAATAAATACCCCAGAATTATCGCATGGTCAGATTCTACCATAGTATTGAACTGGCTAAAACAACACCCATTGAAATGGAACACGTTTGTCGCCAACCGGGTATCTTATGTACAACAACACTTCAAAGGACAATGGAGGTTCGTACCTGGAAGAGAGAATCCTGCTGACATTCCGTCTAGAGGAATATTTGGAGATACCCTCGCTGAGAATTTTCCATGGTGGCATGGTCCAGTGTGGTTGAAGACGAACAACATTGGCCAACTGACAAGGTTATGATGGAAGTGCAAGATATGCCTGAGATCCAGAAGTCTTACACGTGCATGAGTATATAACCCCACAATCCACCAGGCACCGACATCACTTTTGAAACTTCAACGTGTGAGTGCAATCTGTCTACGATTTAAAAACAATTGCAGGAAGACCAAGAGAGGAGAACCAATGCTACACGGCAATTTGACGGTAGAACTCCTGGAAGCTGAAAAAGTACTAGTAAGGAGTGCTCAACGAATGTTTGCCGAGGATATGTGGAACCGAAAAATAAAGAAAGCACTGAAATCAACCAGCAAGATATCATCATTGAATTCATTCATAGACGCCAATGGAATTTTGGAAGTGGGAGGTCGATTGAGACACGCCAGTTTATCAATTGACCAGAGACATCCTATGATTTTGTCATCGTCGATAAAGCTCACATCGATACACTTCACGGTGGAGTAAAACTGAAGTTAAATCATATTCGGAGGAAATTTTGGATCATCCGAGGAACCAATACTGTCAAGCCCATAATAAATCAATGCGTTAAATGATTCCGATTTAAGGCCAAGGAATCAAATCAACTCATGGGACAACTTCCGGAAGCACGAGTAAGGTTTTCGCGTCCATTTACGCATTGTGGAATAGACTACGCAGGCCCAGTCAACATACGATGTTCACAAATTCGAGGTGTGAAGACGCACAAGGCTTACATAGTGCTGTTTGGCAACAAAAGCAGTGCATATTGAGCTGATTTCTGATTTAAGAATGGATGGATTCATGGCAGCATTGCGAGGAATGATCAGTAGAAGAGGATTCGTACATCATCTGTATAACGACAACGGAACAAATTTTGTTGGAACGAAATACATGTTTGATGCATTACAAACTCCACTTACCGGTAACGGAATTCAGTGGCATTTCATCCCCCCTGTGCTCCACACTTTGGTGGACTCTGAGAAGCTGGGTCAAGTCAGTCAAATACCATTTCAATTTGATAGCACCACGACATGATGTTATTCTAGATCTGGCAGAGAGTAGTTTAAAAAGGTGGAAGTTCATTCAAAAATTCAATCAAGATTTTTGCAACCGTTGGTACGAGGATTACATAACCAAAATTCAACAACAATATAAGTGGAAGCAATCAGCAAAAAATTTAGTGACTGGTCAACTCGTCTTGCTGAAAAATGAGCTTTTGACACCATCGAAGTGGCCTATCGGCAAAATAGTTGAAGTACACAGCGGAATCGATGAACTTGGCAGAGTTGTGATATTCAGGACAGAAAAAGGAACATTCAAGCGACCAATAGCCAGGGTATGTTTGCTGTCAATAGAAGACAATATCGAAAAACGCGAAGATTTCAGAGTTCAACAATGGAAACAATCCTCAGAGCCCGGAAGGAATCTGAAAAATAAAAAGCAGAAGTCAACCACTCCGTCAGCAAGACGGACTTCCCATTTGAGCGTTTCCAGGTAGGTTTTAACGGGTTTGGCAATGAGGCCGAGCATTGTCATGCTGTAGAATCACTTTTTCGTGCCTCTGCTCGTATTGTGGCCGTTTTTCGCACAGTGCTCGGATCAATCGCATCAATTGAAGTCGATACCGTTCCCCAGTGATGGTTTCGTTGGGTTTCAACAGTTCATAATAAATGACACCGACGTGGTCCCACCAAATAAACAGCATAATCTTCGCAGCGTGAATATTCGGCCGAGCCAACGACGTAGAAGCATAACCGGGCAGACCCCATGACTTTCTTTTCATTGGGTTGCTGTAATGAATCTATTTCTCGTCATCCGTCACGATGCGATGAAGAAAACCCTTCCTTTTTTTTGCCGCTGGAGCAGTTGTTCACAGGCGAAAAAACGACGCTCAACGTCCCTTTGCTTCAAATCATAAGGAACCCAAGTTCCTTGTTTTTGAATCATTCCAAACCCATGCAATTGTTGGAAATGGATTAACGGGTAACTCCTAATGCTGAAGCAAGCTGTTCTTGCGTTTGGCACGGATCCTCATAGAGCAATGCTTCCAATTCAGCGTCTTCGAATAATTTTGGCCTTCCTTCACGCGGACGGTCGTCAACATCGAAATCACCGTCTTTGAAGCGACGGAACCAATCACGGCATGTTGTTGCACTTAGAGCAGCACCTCCATAAACTTTTTGGGGCTCTCGATGCGCTTCAGTCCCCGTTTTCTTTGAATGAAAGAAGAAAATCAACACTTCCCGCAAATGACGATTATTTATCACAAAATCAGACATTTTCACACAACCAAAAGTATATGACGCCAAAACAAAATCACTAATGTGTCAAAACAGTTTGTTTACCATATGTCTAAGCTCGGTTCATGACGTTTTGGATATGTCAAAATCGACCAGAACTTACTGCTGGAGCCATCTATTTGAACTTAATTGCGCATCTAATACCATGACATCGAGACCTGGACAGTAATCAGAAGGAACTGATCAAAAGTACGAAAACTAACACCAAGATTATGCTGTCTACAATAGCCAGTGTAAATGAGACAGAAGCAAGAATCAATAAAAAAATCAACAACTTTACAAAGAAGCTGAATACTGGTCTGGAAGAGATCAACAGGATGGAATCTTGGTACAGATTGGTTGACGAAAATAAAATAAATCTACATGTGACGAACGCCTATCTTATTGCACTGAGTTACATGCGAGAGATTGACACAAAGTATAACAAGCTGCTAAATGCATATCTTAAACGTAGTCACTTGTTTGAATTCTTGTCACACAATAGCGTGGAGGAAATCACCAATAAGTGTGCAGAGAAACTTGGCCCGAGTGCTGGGATTCAACTATCTTAAGCACTCTGCCAACATTGAGTTAAAAGAACACAGGAATATACCGGATCACAAGTTTGACATTAATTAGCAAACAACGCCGGAGGTTGCAAAATGTTGAATACATCAACAAAAGAAAAAACAAAATACACTGAACCCGAACCAACAAGCGTTAAAATCAGCAGTTTGCGCATAAACATGTTACTCAATCACGACCTACATGCATCAAGTGGTTGAGTAACAGCACAACAGCCGAGTCAGCACAACGACCGAACAACAGTGAATGACCTGGTATGGCACCTGCGATGAATTGAATCGCGACCTACATCAAGTGGTTGAGTAACAGCACAACAGCCAAGTCAGCACAACAGCCGAGTCAGCACAACAGCCGAACAGCAGTAAACGACCTGGTAGGGCACCTGCGATCAATCGAATAATCAATTAAAATTAAATTAACACAATAAGCAAAATTTATGTATAAATACCGATTAAGAAAATAAATAAATTCAGATCTACTCAAGCAACAAGTGTACGATCTGTTATTGATAGCTATCCCCCACCTGCGGTAAGGTAGCTGTTAATTAGGAATTATTAAAGTCTATCAGGGATAGATTTTACATGTATTATGGTTTGGGTTCAATACTGATAGACTGTCGGTACGTATCATATTGTAGCATAATAATAACTACGCGCCTATGTCTATGCAGCAAATTCCGAAGTGACTTTCCATTCTGGCAGAATTTTGGTTCAAACTGTCCTTCATTCGAGGTTCGTGTCGGGGACGAAGTCTCCACAGCTCATGTCAACGAAAGAGACGAATAATATTAGGGATAAAAGGGAATTATAACTGCAAGAATTATTTCTCTTGTTCCAGTGGTCGAAGAATTTGCTAGAAGTTTCTGGCTATCAGAAACTTCTGCTATATAAGGACAGATGGCGATCAAAAAAAGACAGTTGGTTTAGAACCGTGGCGAAGAGATTGGAAAAGTGATAATGGGCGAAGTTGTAATTTGGTGATAAATTGAAAGTTGAGAGTAAACAAGAAAAAGTAATTAGTTTGGATTTGTGAATTAAGTAATTGAAAGGAGATAAAGTGATTTGAGAGGAAAGAGACCTTGTAAGAAAAGAATTTGCAAAGAATAGTATAGTGTGAACTTGAATTGTTCTATAGACTAGAAAATAAAGAAATAAATTTCACAGAATATCGTTTTATCTACTCGAGCCGTAGCCAGCATATTACATTGGTGTCAGAAGCGGGATATAACTTATTCTGTGAATAACTATTTCCGTGGTGTGAAATTGCACAAAAAAAAAAAAAAAAAAACGATTTCTGTGTTGAGTTAATTAGTTGCGCAAAATGGGTCGCAAATTGGGAAAACTAACTATAACTCAACTAAAGGCAGAACTCAGTAAGCGGAACCTCGACACAACTGGGGGAAAAGATGCCCTGCTGATTCGTCTGGAAGAAGCAGTAACGCAGGAAGGTGAAAATCCGCACGACGTAGAGTTTGACGTGGAAGAGGAACCAGCAAGTACAGCAGCCGACCCGGGTATAACAAGTCTGCTCCTGCAACTTAAGTTAGTCATGGACGAACAAAAGAAAGCAATAGAAGACCAAAGGAATTCTATAGAACTTAAGCTGGACGAACAAAAGAAAGCAATGGACGAACAAAAGAATTCTCTAGAACTTAAGCTGGATGAACAAAAGAAAGCGATGGACGAACAAAAGAAAGCAATGGGCGACCAAAGGAATTCTCTAGAACTTAAGCTGGACGAACAAAAGAAAGCAATGGACGAACAAAAGAATTCTCTAGATGCTCTGGAAAGTAAACTTGATGAGCAAAACAAGAACTTGGAATCCAAATTCGAAGTGATCGAAGAGAAAATCGAGAAGGTCGAGACGCAACTCGAAAAAGTCGAAATTAGATTCGATGAAAATTTTGAGAAACATGAAACTCAGTTCGGGAAGATAGAGACTCAATTTGAAAAAGTGGATACGAAATTCGAGATAGTAGGAAAGCAAGTCGAAAATCTTGCTAAGGAGCTCAGCAACGTGAAGAGACAGAAAGCACGGGAATATTCCACTGACGGTCTGAGAAGAAAGGAGATGCAGCCTCCTATCTTCGATGGTCAAACATCATGGCCAATTTATAAGAGGCAATTCGAAGCGGCCGCAATGACCAATAGCTGGGACGATGAAGAGAAGTCTATTGCACTCACGCTTGCACTGAGGGGTCCAGCTGCGGAGCTCTTGCAGACCATCCCGGAAGATAAACAGCAGAACTACGACTCTCTGGTTCAGGCTATCGAGATGCGGTTTGGGGATGAACACATGCAGCAGGTGTACAGGGTTCAGCTGCGTAGTCGAGTCCAGAAAAGGGGGGAAACGCTCCAACAGTTGCAAGCGGATATAGAGTGACTAGCCCATCTTTCATACCCTAAAGCCGGTGAGGAGCTTATCAACGAAATGGCGGTGGAAGCTTTTATTCAGGCCATAGAGGACAGACAACTGCAAATGGCTGTAAGGATGGCTGAAAAGCGAACACTCCCCGAGGCATTGGCATTCGCTTTGTCAATGAAGGCTGCGGACCAAGCATACCAGGGAATACACCGTGTCAGGGAAATGTCCGTCGTGGAATGCTCATGCCAGAGAACAGCCGTCAAAGCTCGCGGAAGTCAAATCCGTTGCTGGAATTGCAACCAAACCGGACACCTACAACGGCAGTGCAGAAGTGCACCTAGACGAGGAAATTGTCCACATTGCGGAAGTAGGAGAAGCAGAGAGGAAGCATCCTGTCGGTCAGACTTCCCAAAACCAGCAGTCGGGAGATGCGTAAGGACCAACTTCGCGGGGCAGAAGTTGGTTACTGGAATCGAGGCCCCCAGGACCACCATTCAAGTTTCGCAAACCAAACGGGGTAACAAGAGCCTGACAGTGGAGGCACTAATCAACGAGAAGAAGTGCGTAGCCACCATCGACACAGGTGCCACTGCCTCCATTGTAAGAAGAGATATCGTCAAAAGCTCCTGGCTGCACAACACCAACAGCTACTGCCTGAAGACTGCAACAGGGGAAATGGCGAAGGTATTTGGAGAAGTTCGTCTTACGATTACTCTGGCAGGACTGACGTTCTCCCATGCGTTTCTGGTGGCAGATATATGCGACGAGTGCATCATCGGAGTAGACTTCATGAAAGCAAATGAAGTAATCTTGGACATCGGGATGCAAGTACTGAGGTATCGAAATGTGGAGATTCCGATGGTGTACGGAAATGAGAATGCCGTAACTCTCAGGACAGTCATCAGCAAAGACGAAGTTTTGCCGCCGTCTTCAGAGACAATCATTTGGACAAAGCTGGAAGGTGATCTTGGGAGCCACCGATTCTACATAGTAGAACCAGACCCAGAGAAGAATTCTCAAGACTACATCGTGGGAAAGACGTTAGTCGAACCAAAGAACACCATGGTTCCAGTGAGGGTTTTGAACGCAAGACCACACACTGTAAAACTAAGGCGAGGGGATGTGACTGGAAAATGCACGCCGATTACCGCCGTCGCAACAATATCTGAACGTGATGCTCCAAAACCTCTCCCATCACCTTGGACAGCGGAAACGAGAGAGACGATTCTCCAGTCCAGTGAGCTGAATCAGGAGCAGCGAACTATGGCAGAGAATCTTATCAATGAGTACGCTGATGTATTTGCCTCACAGGACGGAGAATACGGCCGAACACACCTGGTACAACATCGAATAGACACTGGTGATACTAGACCAATTCGTCAGCCTGCTAGGCGCCTTCCATTGGCAAAGCAGACAGAAGTTGCAGAGATGGTGTCGGCAATGGAGAAAGAAGGTCTGATTGAAAGTTCCAAAAGTCCGTGGGCATCACCGGTTGTACTGGTAAAGAAGAAAGATGGCAGCACGCGGTTCTGCGTGGACTATCGGCAGCTCAATTACGTCACCAAGAAAGACAGCTATCCTCTGCCACGGATTGACGACACGCTAGACACACTATCAGGAGCCCGATGGTTTTCCACTCTCGACTTGAAGAGTGGCTACTGGCAGGTACAGATCCATCCAGAAGACCGGGAGAAAACCGCCTTCACCACAGGAAATGGGCTATGGCAATTCACGGTAATGCCATTCGGGCTGTGCAATGCTCCGGCGACTTTCGAGCGATTGATGGAATGTGTCCTGCAAGGGTTAACATGGAAAACCTGTTTGGTATACTTGGA
Source organism: Pocota personata (assembly GCA_963082735.1). Taxonomy (NCBI): domain Eukaryota; kingdom Metazoa; phylum Arthropoda; class Insecta; order Diptera; family Syrphidae; genus Pocota; species Pocota personata. The sequence goes on from OY720429.1 coordinate 89,278,842, forward strand.
TGATGTCATCGTCGTAGGAAAAACGTTTGCGCAACACCGAGACAATCTAAGGGATGTGTTTCAAAGGCTTCGAAGTGCCCACCTGAAGCTCAACCCCAAGAAGTGCGCCCTGTTTAGAGCGGAAGTCAAGTACCTGGGACACATAATTTCAGCGAAAGGAGTGAGAACCGATCCGGAGAAGGTCGAAGCGGTGAAAAACTGGCCAGTCCCCAAAGACAAACACCAACTAAGGAGCTTCCTGGGCCTAGCCACCTACTACAGACGGTTCGTGAAGGATTTTGCCGGGATCGCAAAGAACCTGCACCAGTTGACGGAAAAGGGAAAACAATTCAAATGGTCAATTGAGTGCGAGAAGAGCTTCAAGGCACTTAAACAACGGCTATGCGATGCCCCGATACTGGCTTACCCCACTCCCGGGGAAACGTTCGTTGTGGATGCAGATGCTAGTAATGTCGGGGTAGGAGCCGTACTCTCCCAGGTGCATGACGGCCAAGAGAAGGTGGTTGCGTACTTCAGCAAGGTGCTCTCTAAGCCAGAAAGGAACTACTGCGTGACAAGGCGGGAACTTCTAGCTTTGATCTTGGCTACGAAGCATTTTCACAAATACCTCTACGGGAGGAAGTTCGTTCTTCGCACAGACCATGCAGCCTTAAAATGGCTATTACAGTTCAAGAGTCCTGAGGGTCAGGTCGCAAGATGGATCGAAAGGCTGCAAATCTACGACTACGAAATACAGCATCGTAAAGGAAAACTCCACTCTAATGCGGATGCACTGTCCCGGAGACCATGCAGAACGGATTGTAAACATTGTGCGCGTCAGGAAGAACGGGAGCTGGTTTCCATCCAAAGAATGAGAGCCGAACCTATCGCCGGCTGGAGCGTAGATGAGATCCGGAACGCTCAGAAGGAAGACCCGGATATCGAGCCGATTCTGGCCTGGAAGGAGAACATGGAGAAACCGGATCATCAGGACATCTCTCACAGAAGCCCGACCTTAAAGGCATATTTTGCGCAGTGGGACTCCCTCCATGTCCAAGAAGGTGTTCTGAGAAGAAAATGGGAATCCTCCGACGGAAAGTCGTTTGTAATGCAGCTTGTCGTACCGCGGACGAGGGTCAAGGAGGTGTTACAGGAAATGCATGGCGGGGCGACCGGCGGCCACTTGGGAGTGAATAAGACGCTAGAAAAGGTACGAGAACGTTTTTATTGGTTAAAAGCGAAGGAAGATATCGAAGACTGGTGCAGAAAATGCGACGTGTGTGCAGCTAGCAAGGGTCCGAGAATCAAAACTCGAGGTAAGATGCACCAATACAACGTGGGAGCACCTTTCGAACGAATCGCCATTGACATCGCAGGGCCCTTTCCGGAAACCGACAATGGTAATCGGTATATACTCGTAGTGATGGACTACTTCAGTAAGTGGCCGGAAGCGTTTCCGATCCCTAACCAGGAAAGCAGAACCGTGGCGGAGCAGATCGTCTACAATTGGGTTAGCAGATTCGGTGTGCCCTTGGAATTGCATTCTGACCAAGGGCGGAACTTCGAGTCAAGAATCTTCCAAGAGATGTGTCAACTACTCGGAATCAAAAAGACAAGGACAACCCCGCTTCATCCACAGTCGGACGGTATGGTGGAGCGTTTCAATAGGACTTTGGACGAACATCTCTCGAAGGTCGTAGGTGACTACCAACGGGATTGGGACCGGCAGATTCCCTTGTTTTTGATGGCCTATAGAAGTGCCGTGCATAGCACTACTCGACATACGCCGTTCGAAATCTTATTTGGTGGAATAGCTCGTTTACCCAGTGAGGTGAAATTTGGATCTCCTACCAATGAGCCCAGAAATGAAGAAGAGTACGTGGCGGACCTTAGGGAAAGGCTTAGGGACATACACCAAAGGACCAGAAGCCAGATTAAGATGACGAGCGACCGCATGAAGACCAGGTATGATGCCAAGGCAACAACGTCAGGATTCCAGGAAGGAGATCTGGTGTGGCTGTATAATCCCCATCGCCAAAAGGGGAAATCACCTAAGTTACAGCGGAACTGGGAAGGTCCCTACAGAATAGTAACCCGCATCAACGATGTTGTCTACCGCATCCAGCGAGGACCAAGGGCCAAAATGAAAGTGGTTCATGTGGACCGACTGAGTCGATACAATGGCCGAAATGAGGATGCACTTGTTCGGGACGAACACGTCTAAGAGGGGGGCAGTGTAGCATAATAATAACTACGCGCCTATGTCTATGCAGCAAATTCCGAAGTGACTTTCCATTCTGGCAGAATTTTGGTTCAAACTGTCCTTCATTCGAGGTTCGTGTCGGGGACGAAGTCTCCACAGCTCATGTCAACGAAAGAGACGAATAATATTAGGGATAAAAGGGAATTATAACTGCAAGAATTATTTCTCTTGTTCCAGTGGTCGAAGAATTTGCTAGAAGTTTCTGGCTATCAGAAACTTCTGCTATATAAGGACAGATGGCGATCAAAAAAAGACAGTTGGTTTAGAACCGTGGCGAAGAGATTGGAAAAGTGATAATGGGCGAAGTTGTAATTTGGTGATAAATTGAAAGTTGAGAGTAAACAAGAAAAAGTAATTAGTTTGGATTTGTGAATTAAGTAATTGAAAGGAGATAAAGTGATTTGAGAGGAAAGAGACCTTGTAAGAAAAGAATTTGCAAAGAATAGTATAGTGTGAACTTGAATTGTTCTATAGACTAGAAAATAAAGAAATAAATTTCACAGAATATCGTTTTATCTACTCGAGCCGTAGCCAGCATATTACAATATTATGAATTTACCTCGCACTTTTGAGGCTTTTTTTTTTTGTTGATTCGAGTATAGTAAGGGCTTCTGCTGTAAATATTGGTGCAATTTTCGGATCCCTACACCTAGTAAAGATCCATTTTCAAAAGTTGCCGCAAAGCAGGTGTTGTCAGTTGTTTTAGAACCATCTGTGAAAAGGAATTTCCAACCTTCTGATTTCTTGTCTATTTTGATCCCAAGGTAAAAGGAACATTAGATACTTTTGTCTGGTTTTGTTATATTCAGCTAGCGTCATTATAATGGAAGTCGGTTTTAAGAACCAAGGTGGATACAGTGGAAAGTTTTTTTTTTTTTTTCTTGGGTAGGTAAAAAATGTTCATAGACACTATAGCCCGGTGCTCATAGTAGTGTGAGATTTTTACTCACTAAACAACACCTCCCTTCTACCGGTTTACTACGACTAAGTTTCCTTATCAAATAGTTATAGTTTCAAAAATATTCGCGTTGGGCAGGTAGTTTTCCAGCAAAAGCACCTGCTAAAATCCGCCATTAAATGTAGCAGTTCCTTTTTGCGCTAGATCGAACAGTTTCGTTCTTTGTAGTCGGCGCACAAGGTTTGTCTCGTCCAGAATTTGGGGTATAACGTTGTTGCAATGACCATGAAGACGAACTACCTAAAGTTGTACACCATATGTCCAAACAGGTTTAAGCACTTGCTTGTCTAAAAACAGTTTGTTATATGTGCTTAATTTGGAATGTCTTCCAAATAGCCAATACATTTGCCTGAATCTATTTTCAAGCTCGTCGCATTTCTTTTTAACTTGCTACTTCCATTTGAGTTTCGCGTCTAGTGTCATTCCTAGATACTTTGTCTCGTTTGCATACGGTATTTGTACCGAGTTAATGAAAATGGGTAGATTGTGAAGTTGTTTGTAAGTAAAGTTAACATGGATTGATTTGGTCTCGTTGAGAGCAATGCGTCAAAACTTTATCCAATCGCAAATTTTGTCCAAAGCACGTTGGAGCTTTAAGTTGCTGACTCGACTAAACGTAGCTACGACAGTGCCTTCTTCTTGCGGTATATCTCGAGTGTAAAGTAAGAACAAGACAGAACATTTCCTTGCGGTACTCCGGTAAGGATTTCCTTAAATTGGGAGTATTCCGATCCGTTTTTAATACGGAATAGTCTGTTCGCAAGGCAGGATTCTAAAATCTCATATAATTCTTCCGGAAGGACCTGTATTAACTTAAACCTCAAGCCTTCTTGCCATACCTTGTCGAAGGCTTGAGAGACGTCCAGAAAAGCGACAGAACATATCTTTTTCTCTTCTAAGGTTTTCTCTATTTCATTTGTTTTTCGGTACATCTGATCAATTGTGGAATGCTTTGTTCTTAAACCGAGTTGATGATCCGGAATCAAACGTCTTTCTTCAGTGACCGGTTGGAGGCGCTTTAACAAAAGCTTTTCAAATACCTGAGATACTATTGGCAGGAGCTATGTATATCGGTCTGTACGATTTTTAGTCCTTTGGAGGCTTTCCGGTTTTGGAACCATTGTAACCTCGGCGACTTTCCATTGCCTTGAAACGTATAATAATTTTAGCGCGGCATTTAATATGCAGAAGCTTGATCAGGCCTTTCTTTGTTAATTTCTTGGGGATCTGTCCTGTTATCAAATCATATCCAGGGCCCTTGTTATTTTTAAGATTTTTTATTATCTGGCAAAGTTCGACCAACGACACGCTCTTTATTTCAAAGTTGTCAGGTGTCGTAATCATACCACCAAGGTCTTCTGTTAGCGGTCAAATGGCTTAAACGCTTCTTCCAGGTGCACGGCAAAAAATTCCGCCTTCTCTTTGTCTCCTTTTGCCCATTCGTCATTGTTTTTTCTTATCTGCAGCGATTGCATTTAATGGCTTTCCATAGTGAATAATTCAAACTTTTTTCGGTAGTCAAGCTTTCAAGACACGTAGAAATCTCTCAATTTTTGAAATCTTTAATTGCTTTCTTGAGTTCATTACACATATGGCTTAAAAGAGTTTTGTGCTGGGGAGCTCGAGGTTGTTGCCATCTTTTGCGTGCTCTCCTCTTTTGGCGTATCAGTTCTTTTATTCCCGGCGGATATTTACCTTCGCTATTTACGACTTCTTTCCTCCTATAGGGAGTGTTGTTCCATGCGGCGTTCTGTATAGCTTCAATAAATCTGCCGACTTCGTCTTCTATTTCATACGGTGTTTTAAGCGACACATTCAGAACAATATTTTCTGTACAATATTTCCTAAAGACGTCCCAGTTAGTTTTGATTGTAGTTAATCTAGGTGTCCCTTATTTTTTCATTAGACGCTCGTTTATTGTCATGATTACTGGTAAATGATCTGAGGAGAGATCAAAACTTTCCTCGACGTTTGTAAAATTTTTAGCTGCACCTTGAAAAGAAGTCAACATTAAATAAAATGCCGGGTTCGTAAACTAGTCTGTTTTTAATTGAATCGCATCTTGATCGCCAAAAGGTGTGTTTCGATTTCAAATCACCACCGACAATAAATTAACGATTTTGTTATGTTACATAGAGAGTTTACGTGGACATTGACATTTTTACAGGATAAATAGTTAATAATGTTAGATCTTGCAGCTTGGCTTTTCTTAAGTTTTATACAATGCGGTTTCCAGTTATGTTTATTATTAAATACTTAGTCTAAAACACTTAAAATATTAACTGATTCTATTTTTACATTATTTAGACTTAAATATATTTTTGAACAAAAGTGTTTACGGCAAATATGCAAAGTTCTACATTTTTTTAGTGAGAGTGTGGTATTTGAATGAAACACAGTACTTATTTCATTCAGTATTAGTTTATTAGTTTCTGATTAGTACTTTACATGTGTTCGCCCTCACAGTCTAACTGGTACTGCCCGTGATTCAATTCAGCTAGTGAGAGAGAGAGAGAGTGATGAGAAAGCACATTCATGGTACATCAAGCATATCTTATTACATCTCTCCATTCTCATAAAATTTTAATTTTTTTTTTTTTTATTTATTATTATGGCTTATAAAATTCTGGCTTCCTGCTTATGCGCTCGGAACGTGTTTGGTAGTGATCTTGCTGCTTAAAGGTTTCAGGGGTGGTAGGTTTTATATGAGTCTGCATAAGCTCTATATCACCATCTTGCTGAACGGATACTTTCTTTGTAGATGAATTTGACTCGCACTCTCTGTCCTTATCATCTAGGCAACTGATGACAGTTTTTAACACCGGAGTATTTAAAGATCTACGTAGCTGTTCTGTATTCCTGCGTATTAAGTGATTGGTTTCTGTACGAACAACGTACGACCTAGGTGCATTACTTTGCGCTTCTACCCTAGCTGATTCCCAAAACTTTCCCTTCTTATAGACCACATAATCCCCGGGACTTAGTTCAAGTTCTTTGCGATTGGCTGTTGCATCATAATAACGTTTCTGGTCAGCCTTCCTTTGATGCATTACATTCACTGCATCTTTGCCTGTCACCTCTGCTCATAAGCAGCTGCGAAGGTGTATAATTTATATGAGCGATGTTTGTACTACGATACTCCAATAGCGTAGAGTATACATCCATTCCACTTATTAGTGCCTTTCGTAAAATTGTTTTGGCTATATGAACGGCTTTCTCTGCCAATCCATTTGACTTAGGATAAAACGGACTCGAGAATATGAATTTTAACTCCCAATTTTTGGCAAATTGTGCACATTCATAGGAACTAAACGGCTGATTGTCACAGACCACTTCTTCAGGTATGCCATGAGTTGAAAAAACTTCCTTCAATGCCTGTATCACACTTATTGCTGATTTTTTGCTCAATTCTCTCAGATCAAACCATTTGGAGAAGTAGTCTACTAAAATAAGATAATTCTTTCCTTTGAATTCAAGAATGTCACACGCTACTTTTTGATATGGAAACTCTGGTATGCTATGGGGTAAAAGTTCGTGCTTACTGTTTGCAGCTCTAAATTTTTCGCAAATGGGACAGCGACTTATCATGTTTTCAATGTCTCTGGACATATAAGGCCAATAGAAAAGACCTTTTCGCGAGCAATTGTTTTGATTATACCAAAATGGTTCTCATGTATGGCCTTCAAAGCATGACTGATCAATGCAGTCGGGACAAAAATTCTATTCTCATAGAAAACTAACCCATTATCCTCATATATTCGATCTCTGATGTTGTAAAAGAATTTTACAGTGTCTGCTACTTTACTTTTAGAGTTCGGCCACCCTTTTTCATAGTGGTTTCTTAGCGCATTGAGAATAAAATCTCTTTCAGTTTCTTTCACATAAAGCTCCTTTGTTTTATCCCCCAAGCTCTCTGAATGTATGTATTCAGTTAGAATATCATTTAGGTTTATCTCAATATCCTTACCACAACTACGAGGTAACAGGTCTGCAATATGCAGTTCCTTTCCGGGAACATAAACAACGTCTAAATCGTACATTAAAAGCTTAATTTTCATCCTCCGTAATCGGGAAGAGTAGTTGATGTCTAAGGACTTCTTCGGGATAGCCACTAATGGTTTGTGATCTGTTTGTATCACAATTTTTCTACCATATATGTAGTCGTGAAATTTCTTGCATGCGAATACTATTGCTAGAAGTTCTTTCTCGATTTGAGCGTAGAGAGTTTCAGCACTTGTAAGACTTTTTGACGCATAGCAAATAGGTTTTCCACTTGCATAAGACAGCAGCCTAGCCCATCTTTAGAAGCATCTGCTTGTATGACAGTAGGTAGATTAGAATTAAAAGTATGTAGAGTACTTGCATTTTCAATGGCATTTTTTAATGCCTGCAGGACTCTCGTATGGTATGCATTCCAAACAAACAGTACATTCTTTCTTAACAGTACTCTAAAGGGAGCAATTATGTGTGCCAAATTTGGGATGAATGGGCGAAGATAATTTACCGTTCCTAAAATCTTTTGCAACTCTCTTTAATTTTTTAGATCTTTTATTCCCTTTATAGCTTTTACTCTATCTGGGTCTGGTGTTAGGCTGGTTACGGAGAAGATATGCCCTAATTACTTCACCTGCTGAGCCCTGAACTGTAGTTTTTTCTCATTAAATTTAGCTTTTATTTTCCTTGCCGTTTGTACCACGTTATGAAGATTTTCGTCGTGCTCCTGCAGAGTTTTCCCTCCTATTATTATATCATCAATATATATAAAGGTGCCTGGCAACTGGCCAAAATACTTTGTATTGATTTTCTGAAATTTTTCTGGTGCAATTTTGATGCGAAAGGGAAGGACATTAAATTGATAAGACCCATAAGGAGTACTAAATACCGTCAATTTCTTAGCCTCCTCGTCAAGCTGCAGTTGTCAAAAACCTTCTTTTAAATCGAGGTTTGTGAAATACCTCATGTCCCTCATCTCGTGATGAAAGTCTTCTAGCGTGGGTATCATAAAATGCTCCTCTTTTATTACCGAATTCAATTCCCTAGGATCTAAGCAAATTCTTAAGGATTTATCCTTTTTTTCAACAACTACCATATTATGCGACCAATCACTTGGCCCATCAACCTTGGATATGATGCCCCTTAATACTAGTTTGTCTAACGTATTTTTCACTCACTCCCTTATGCCCAGTGGTATACGACGTGAAGGTTTATTTATTGGACGCGCGCTTAGTCCTGCGATTCTATATGGCATCTGTCAGGGAATGAACCAAATCCATCAAAAATATCTCTATTTTCTTGATTGAATGGGTCTTTGCCACCTACGTTTAAACTGTCCACCCATTGCAACATCCCTAATTCTATACAAGATTTTAATCCTAATAAGGGTTGCGAACCCTTCGCAGTTACCACAAAACTGATTATATGTTTGCTACCTTTATGCCCTACTTGACAGTCAGCGACCCCTGCCAACTTAATTGAAAAGGGTTTTAATATAGCTTTCGGACTAAGCTTTTCGTAAATACTCAAGGGTATAATATTGACTTGTGCGCCGCTATCCAACTTGAACTTAATGCGAATGTTTTCTACATTTAAATGTTCTGTCCAGCAAGGGTTAGGGTTAGTTTTTGAATTCTCCTGCATGAGCACGGAGTCTATGAATAATTCACTTTCCTCATCAGAATTATATGACCTTTCTTTCCCAACAGCAATATCACTTACCTGTTTACGTTGCTGGCAAACCGAGGCAAAGTGATTAAGTCTCCCACAACCTGCAAATTTTTTTCCAAACGCTGGGCATTGGCTTCTTTTATGTGAATAGTTACAATATTTACATCTACTTTCGCTTGATTTACCATATGACTGTGCATTCCCCTTACAAACGTTGGAGCTGTAATTAGAGTTAAAAGTGCTGTTAGAATCTCTTCTACATTTTGTTTGTCTACTCCCGAATCTCCCCTTATCGCAAGCACAGATGTTGTTGGTTCTCGCCAGTCCATCATCTCGCCCTGCATTATTTTACTCTGCAATCCTGTTATCTCAGCTACTCGACAAGCCTCCACAGCTTTTGCCAAATCCAGGTCACTATTTTTTAATAACATGGTCTGCGTATTACGATCTGCTATACCGACCACGATTCTATCTCGGAGCCTATGCTCACCAAAACTGCAGTTTTCAACTAGAGTCGAAATTTCTTTATAAAAGTGCTCAAACGATTCTCCCTCCTTCTGGTTTCTCATATAAAATCGATATCGCTCATAAACCACGTTCGTACGTGCACTGCAATATTCCCTGAATTTCTCACAGACTTTCGTGAATTGCTTTTCATCGTTGCCTGATAGGTTAAATGTATTATAGAGTACTATAGCTTCTGTACCAGCACAACTTAAAAATCTTGTCACTTGTATCACCTCCGCTTCTTTGTCCGTTTTGGTTGCAGTTGCATATATATCGTAGTGCGTCTTGAACTTTTTCCAGTTTTCTTTCAGGTTTCCATCCAAATTTAGGTGATCCGGTTTCGGGAAATCCATTTTACCACTTGAAAAATTTTTTTTTTTTTTTTGTATATATGTATATAATTCCGAGACTATAGGTTAAATACCGGCTGCGCCATGTGGTATTTGAATGAAACACAGTACTTAATTATATAATTCAGTATTGGTTTATTAGTTTCTGATTAGTACTTTACATGTGTTCGCCCTCACAGTCTAACTGGTACTGCCCGTGATTCAGTTCAGCTTGTGAGAGAGAGAGTGATGAGAAAGCACATTCATGGTACATCAAGCATATCTTATTACAGAGAGTTTGGCTTCTGAAGTGGTTGACCATGTTAAAAAGAAAGTAAGAGTTTTGTTATATATACTATACATATGTCATCTGCTTAGAGGCAGTGATCTAGTAATTTGTGTTTGTCTATTATCTTTCTTATATCGTCGAAGGCGATTATAAATAATACCACCGATATGGTGAAAATTGCGGTGTGCCGTTATGTAGTGGGGAAGTAGAGGAGAAGCAATTGTTAGCTTTCGCAGAAATTTTTCTGCTGGAAATGAAAGATTGGACATACGCAAACATTTTGGGGTCGATTCCCCAAGCTTTTAGTTTATTTAGGACGAGATGAATACCTATCATGTCAAATGCCTTTTCAAAAACCAATGCCAGAACGGGGATGTGATTACGAGTAGATAAAGCATTAGATATATAGAAATTAATATGGAGTAAAGCGTCAGCGCAACCTCTGTTAGGTCTAAAAGCGATTTGATGTGGGCTTATAAGTTTGTTGGATTTGATGAACCAAAGTAAGCCTCTTACGACTTTTTTTCCGAGTATCTTAGACATGCAGGGAATTAAGGATATCGGGTGGAAGTCGTTGTCTGTATCTATCTCTTTCTTTGGCTTTGGTAAGGGGAGGACGGTTGCTAATTTCCAGCTTTGTGAGATTCTGTCTGTGTGGAGGATGTTGTTATGTAACTGAGTGAGTCTAACGTTAATTGGTGTTGGTACATTTTTTAACATGGAATACGAGATTCTGTCTCTGCTCGCCATTTTCCCTTTCAGTTTGATTAAGCAGCTTTCGAGTTCCAATTCTCTGATATCAATTTCTGAGTACGTTGCAGATGCGTTGAAGTCACCTTGAGTGATTGTATCACAAAGACAGTTATTTTTCAGACTTCTGAAAATACTTGGAAATCTAGATCTTGGATCCGGAACAGTAAGAAATTTGGGCCACCTTGAATAGGCTTTTAGATGGATGGCTGCACCGGCGGTCATCTGTTGCCGAAAGGGTCCTAAGGGTAATAGATGAAACATTACATCTAGTGCTGTGAAGGGAGTGGTTCTTAGTGCACCGCTAATGTAAATGCATGCGGATCTTTGCGCTTTCTTTGCAATCACGTTAAACATTAATATGAGCCGGGCAATGGACACATAGTGTAATAGTGTGATACGGGGTAGCATACCCTACAATTTTCTAATAAATAGTCTCTAGTTTAGTTTCCTTTCCAATATAAGACCCAGTTATTTTGCTTTGTCAGCAAGAGAACAGCGCGTTGAAGAAGCTGTCTTAGAGTATTTGAGTGCTTTCCTGTCCCGTCCTTTCAATTTTTCACAGTGTAATTTTTATTTTTACTGAATTTATTAATTGTATTTAAAAGTAAGGAAAAATACAAAATGGTAAGGTGCGGGTACTGTAAAGGAAATATTTTGAGCGAGGGCGATGCAATAATGTGGTCCAACTACAATAGACGATTGCATTTTGGCTGCACTACCATAACAGCTAGGACTTTCAAGGTAATGGTAGCCGAATAGGAGAAATGCTGACAGTGCCAATACTGCAGATCACGCTCGGCGACGCTAGGAGACCAGGACTACCCTGTCGATAAAAACGAAGATGCTGCTGGGTCTGGATCATTGGTTGACGACACACCGAGCACTGAATTTAAAAAAAAATATAAGGAATATTAAGAAAACACTGAAACAATACACAGCGAGTGTTGAATTTATTTCAAAAAGCAACATGAAAGACAAAATGAAGAACAATATCGAACTTCTACATAAGTTGACGGAACAAATTACGGACTTAAAAGCACAGTGCTAACTCCAAGACGCAGTTATCTCCAACATACAATGGTATATAAATCATTTGAAAATCAATCAAATTAATCAAATCATTGAACAAGCTGATATATCAAATGTTGATTGTAGGGTGTTTAATACATTTAGTGACCTGGAAAGTAATGAATATAATACCTTCTTCTTTTCTTTACGGCAAAGTTATGATCCGGAGTAGAAGGGTCACAACCCTCCCACTTTACTGCATCCCTTCTGGTCCGCCTGTGGGGTTTGCCGGTTTGTCCTCAGGAAGTACCGGCAGACTTCCCGGTTTCGGATCACTTCGTCACTGAGGCCATTCAAATGATGGTGCTTTCGCATTTGTGTGATCCAGTTGTTTTTTGGTCTGACTTTTTTGCGCTATTGTGTAGGAACGTCGATTGCTTTGCCTTTTCGACGGGGTTCGAAGGATCTCCCCTTTGAACATGATAATACCAACTGAGTCGGTCGTGCTCTATCTTGCTTGTGAAGGGTTCTTTTACATGAAGGCTTCCTCGAATCTTTGAACTCCTTATTCTATCAAGCTTTGTTACTCCTGCTGTTATGCGAAGTATCTTCATCTCAGCGGCCTTTAATTTGTCCTCATACTTTTTGTACATTGTCCGGCATTGTGAACCATATGTGAGCGCCGGACGTACAACTGTGGTGTAGAGCCTTCCTTTCAGCTTAGGGGGCTTTTTTTCGATCACAGAAGATAGCGGCGTTTTCCCGCCATTTCATCCACCCTACGCTTATGCGTAGGGTGGATTTTCGCACTTGGGAAGCACTTTTCCATTGAAGTAAATATCTGGAATAGGCCGGTGTGGATCAGAGAACGGAGAGCACAAATATTCTGTCTTTTTTGAACTAATACGGTACCCATTTCCCTCCAAACACCAAAGATAACTGTTTGTGTCAGCTGAATGGATTTAATTCAAAGTACATAAACAGAGCAAATCAATCAGGTGGTGGAATTTTTCTGTACATATTATAAGAAAATACGAGTAACCATTTTGTGAAAGAATTGAATACAAAACATTTTGATACGAAAGAATACATATAAAAACTAATTTATTTGAAAAGGATGTGTCAATAATTAGTGTACCGTCCTCCGAAGTTTAATGTTTACAATTTCATTGATGAATAATTGGACAGATACTCGTATATTGACCAAATCGATTAAAAATAAAACGCCGTCGTAGTGGGAGATATTTAATATCAATGCTAACATTTTTTTTTTTTTTTTATTTCAAACAAAATAAACTACAAGAATTACAAATGTTTGTTTACACTGCGACTAGTTATGAAACTAACGAGCAGTTTGCTTTTCAGTATCGGGAGAAAAGTAAATGGCTAACAGTTTACTATTTTTAAGGTACATTATAATTGCAATTTGTTGTATGTTAACTTTTAATGACAGTAACAAGAGCATGGATGGGATTTAATCCATCCAAAGCGTTGGAGGTTAAGTTCACTCCGAGCGCCTCTTTTCACTCGTTGTTGTCGCTCTGTTACTATCTAGTAGAGTACGTGGTAAGTCACGGTTGCCTTGCAAGATCTGATGGTCTTATACGTTGCAGTCGTCTCACGTCATATACGTTTAGAAGAATTGTTGCTTCCTCGTTAACATACTCCTGAAGTCTCTTCTCGTGTACTTTGGCCCTAGAGTTGATCTCTTCAAGAACAGTAGGAATGCCTAGGTCCCGATGGAGGTCGCTGTTTCTGATGTACCATGGAGCGTTCACAATACTTCGAAGGACTTTATTCTGGAATCTTTGGATGACTGCAATATTGGTCTTGCTGGCACATCCCCAGAGTTGAGCGCCATAGTTCCACACTGGTTTTAGGATCTGGTTATATAAAAGAATTTTATTAGTAATTGATAGTCCTGACTTCCTGCCTATAAGCCATTCTAATTTTCGCCATTTAATGTCTAATTCTAGTCTTTTGATTTTAATATGCTCTTTCCAACGAAGCTTGGCATCTAGAGTCATACCTAGATACTTCCCTGTATTTGCATATGGTATTGTCGTGCCTGATATTGCTATAGGGGAGTACGAGATAGACTTATTTGTGAAATCAATACGTACAGATTTACTCGAATTCAGTTTTATACGCCATCTTTGAGTCCACCTGATAATTTTGTCTGCAGCAGCTTGCAGCTTTTGCGTCGATTCTAGCGTTGTATCTCCCACTGCTAAGACTGCCGTGTCGTCGGCAAAAGTTGCAGTCTTGGTGTAGGGCATTGTAGGTAGGTCTTTAGTGTAAAGAAGGTATAACAGAGGTCCGAGGACGCTTCCTTGAGGAACTCCGGCTTCGATCTGTACTAGATTAGAGTAGTTGTTTTCTTGTTTTATACGGAAGTATCGCGATGTTAAATAAGACTCCATTAGGTGGAAGAACTGTTCTGGTAGGTACACTTTTAGTTTATTGAGTAGACCTTCATGCCATACTCTATCGAAAGCTTGTGCTACGTCTAAGAAAATTGCAGAACATATTTTTTTTTTTCTAGTGCTCTTTCGATTTCAGTTGTTATTCTGTGAACTTGTTCTATTGTGGAGTGTTTGCTTCGAAAGCCAAACCGGTGATTTGGGATTAGGTTTCTTGACTCTACGATTGGTTTGAGATGCTTAAAAATCAGTTTTTCAAACAACTTTGATGTTGAAGGAAGTAGAGATGTTGGTGAACCTTGTGAGGGTCCTTACCTGGTTTAGGGATCATTATCACGTCAGCTACTTTCCAGACACCTGGTACATACTCAAGGCTAATTGCTTTATTCATTAACCGCAAGAGTTTAGCTAACCCTTTGTTTGGCAGTCGCTTCAGGACTTCCGCAGTGATCAAGTCAAAACCTGGAGCTTTTTTGTCTTGTAATCGCCTTATCTCGTATTTTAACTCATGCATTTTAATCGGAGGAATCATAGAACGGGCATTTTCATTGAGATTTAGAAGCTCATCACAGATAGCATCATTAGGCTTAAAGGTATTCGCTAGGTGGTCTACAAAAGCAATAGCTTTTTGCCTCATTGCTTTTAGCCCATTGCCCATTACTGCATCTTATTGGAGGAATATGATTTGTTGGTCGCTTAAGATATTTTGTACTTTTCCAAAGTGAATATTCAGTGCTCTTATCAGCAGTTAGCTCTGATAGATATATTTTCATTGTCTCATTTCGGATTAGTTTCATCTCAAGCTTAAGATATTGTGTGGCCTTGTTGAGTCTTGTTTTATCGGAAGGAGATCGAGTTTGTTGCCATCTACGCCGAAGTTTTCTTTTATTCCTTATGAGCTCCTTTATTTCTTTTGGATAATTGGTACTCACCGTTTTTCTCTTTGTTGGAGGAGTACAGCTCCAAGCCGCAAATTGCATTAGTTGGATGAACGAATATGCTTCGTTTTCCAGCTGGTCTGTCGTCTCAAAAGGTGTACTAATATTGATTTTATCTTTTAGGATATGTTTAAAACTAAGCCAATCTGTGAACTTATTTGAAAGGTATGAATTTTTCTCTTTAACTATAACAGTTTCACTAAGTGTCAGATATATTGGTGAGTGGTGCGAGTCGAGATCCAAGCCTTCTTGTACCTGGATAAAGTTCCTTGATAATTTATTTATCACAAAAAAGTCAACCAGATCAGGAATTTTGGTAACGTCCATCGGCCAGTATGTAGGCTTACCAGTAGATACAAATTCACACCCTGTTTCTTTAGCTGCATCGTAGAGTTCACGACCTTTTGTTGTAGTGTGTCGTGATCCCCAGTATGTGTGTTTAGCATTGAAGTCTCCTCCCATTATAAACTTAGACTTGTGCATTTTAATGAGCTGTTGATATTCATTTGAAGAGATCGAATGTTTGGGAGGACTATAGACAGCTGTTATTGAGAGCGGTTGATTTTTAGTTTTTACAGTTACGGTAGTAGTTTGAAACTTGAGTGAACTTATTTTTTCTTCTTCATAATGATCAATGCTATTTCTTATAATAATAGCACTGCCTCCTCTCGCACAATTATCTGGATGGACTGTATGGTACGAATTATAATTCTTCAACTTGAAATATAACTGGGTTGTAAGGTGAGTTTCTGAGATCAAACAAATGTCTATCTTTTCTGTATCTAGTAATATTTGTAGCTCGTTTAAATGATTGTTCAATCCGTTCGCATTCCATGCCATGATTCTTAAGAACTTATCCATTATAAATTGTAATTCATTTTACCCTCAAGACTACTAATTCGGTCTTGAAGGGTTTTATTAAAGGTTTCTTGTTTATTTAGCTTATCCAGTATTTTAGCTAGAGTATCTTCGATTGTGCTTTGGTCTTTTCTGATAGGATGAGTAGCTTTGACTGTCTGCGAAGAAACGGGTCGGCGAGCGTTCAAATCTGCTGAATTATTTTCTTTCAGTTTCTGCTGTACTTTGATGTTTTCGGTAGTATCATTGAGCATTTTCGTTTATTTGGCGATTAATTTTATTATCCCTTATCTTTTGCAATTCTTTGGCTACAGCACATCCACAATAGTTCGCAGGATGGGCCTCACCACAGTTGGAACATTTTGCAAGGAGGTCTAAGGGTTTAGTACAATTGACGGTGCTATGTTCTCCTGCGCATTTCACACATCTAGGAGGCTTACCGCAGTAATTATTCGTGTGCCCAAATTGTTGACATTTAGTGCATTGGGGGATAAGTTTGGAAGCTTTAATGGCCTCTATGGTAACTATGGAATGGAGGATATGCTTAATTTCGTACACTTTTTTGATTTCCTCATTATGGGCGAAGGTTAATAAAAACATGTCTAATGGTTTCTTTGTTTTTAGTTGAAGTTTATTAACCGCACTGACCGCTTTGAGACCTTGAGTTTTAAGATCATTGACAATCATATTTGGATCACAAGAGTGATGCAAATTCTTAGCGATGACTCTAATGGGGCGAGATTGTTTATCTTCGTAAGAATACAAAGTCATTTTAGATGCAGACAACATTTTAGTAATGGCTCTATAGTCTTCACTGGTTGCAACATTAATTTTGTGAGTTTTATCCTTCAGAAGTCGAATAGCAAAGTCTTTCTTTATCAAGTTGCGGACAGTGGTTATAAGTTCTTGATAGCTAGTTATATTTGTTACCATGATGGGTGGAGGGCGAGGATCTCTTTTTTCGATACGATTTGTTTGCTAAAAAAGAAGAACATATGCACGTCATAAAGTATTCAGATATAATTGCTTCTAAAGGTATATGGATTATAATTCCATCAGACACTAGAGTAGACTTATCCAGAGAAACCAGTACAATAATTGATCATTGTCTTATTCGAATAAATACAAAAGGAAATATTTGGAGCTATAATAAAAACAAATGTAGCAGTTCATTTTACTGCATTCTGCACATACAAAACAAAATAAAAATGAATTTCAAGAGATGCAAAATAAGTCATCTGTAAATAACAAGAGAAATTAATTGTGAATATACTCGTATTGTTGGCGATTAAAATCAAGAATAGCAGAGTGACGTCATCAACATTGACAGTTCTTCAAAAAGATAAATTAAATTAAAACAAACACAACTAGATCAAATTCTATGTTTTTTGTAAATACATTTGTAATTTATTCATTTATTCGTTTATACACAAAATCCGCCAAATATATGAAACAAATACATTGGCAAATTGTATTTCGCGTCAAAAATCTAAAGTAAATAACAAAAGCATAAATGCTCTTAAATGTAAAGTCAAAGTACATTCGAATAAAGAACTTTATAACGTTTAGTTCGGTGCGTTTTTCTTTCATTTTACTTTTACATATATCGCTTTGTTCTTAAGTCTGGAAGTAAAGTAATTTTTTATTAATAACCCCAAAGTACAATTCCGTGGTAAAAACACGTATGTAACCAAAAAGATAAATTATATAATAAATGAAAAAAAAAAAAAAAAACATGAGATGTATAAAGTAAGAAATACACGATACAATCGTTGTAGAGCCATTGTACAGACCTAGGTTGGTACAATATCGGTACAGCCGTTGTATGTAGCACACACACTATGCATGCGATTTCCATACAACCAGAATACTTTTTTAGTCAATCTTCAGCCAAAACCAAATTTTTTTTTTTCATCCACCCGTCACAAAAACCAAAACGCAATTTAAATTGTACGTCTGTTGTATACGCGAAAACATACCATACAATTTCCATACAATGTGTCGCATGCAACATACGTTGTATGCTCAAGACCATGCGACCGTACAATATCGTTACAGCCGTCATTTTCATTCATTTTTAATGCACACACAGCCGTCGCGACGGTTGGGTGGACACACACTATACAATGGTCGCATACAACCGCAACTTGGGCCCAACGGCTGTTTTTTTTTTTTTCTTTCTTTCTGGTTGCGCCAGGGAGGTGAGGAATCGTCTAAAGATATCATTAGCCGGTGCTAATGGCATGCACGATTTATATATCTGGTCCTGACAATGAGTTGCCAGCCGATATATGCCTACGTACTACACCTCGCCCCCGCACATAGACTTCAACCATTCCCACCGCGGGACTGCCGTTAGGTATTACATCGCGGGGTTGGTCAAGCTATTCGTCTTGTTTCACCTGCTACTGAGGCTTCTCCTGCTTCTGTAGCTTTTCGCAGCCTTTCTAATCTCCGCAGCTCATTTTGTATATTTGTTATGCAGTCGCATATTACCATCCAGTACTCTTCTGACTGCAACATGTGGTCGAGGAGTAACGTCGGTCTGGATAAAGTACTTTTCCATGCCTTGAAGTGTCTACAGTAAAACACTGCATGTTCCGTATCTTCGTCTTCATTAGGACATTCAGGGTAAGATGGTGAACTGTCGTGTCCAAATCGGTGGAGATACTTCCGGTAGACACCGTGACCAGACAGAAACTGCGTAAGGCTGTAGTTGCAGTCTCCATGTTTACGACTTATCCAGTCTTGGATTGTCGGTATTAGTTTGTGTGTCCATCTGCCTTTCGTTGCATTGTCCCAGCGAGCTTGCCACATTACTGCTGATGCTGCCTTTTCTTCAGTTTTTATTATCTTGGTACCATTGGCGTCGTGTTGGTTCAAGACTCTTTTGTTATATATCCCCAACGTTTAATCTGCAAGGATATCGATAGGGATCATCCCAGCTATAATAAACGCGGACTCGTTTGAGATGGTTCGGAAGCCACTGATTGGCCGTAGCGCGCAGAGTCTGTATGTTGACAATAGTCTTCTGTTGATCTCCTTCGTTCTTAATGCCTGCGTCCAAACCGGGAGAGCAGTATCCTTTTTGCGTATCGAGGGCCCCCAATGTTGGGAAGTATGCGCCAGAGAGTTCCCTGTATTTTCGCTGCCTTCTTGGTTTCTAGTCAACATGTGTTTTGAACCGGAGTTTGTTGTCCAGCTTTATTCCGAGGTATTTCACCGCTTCTTTGGACCTGATTGTTTGGTTACCAACCTAAAAGTTGGCAAACTCTACTATTTTTCGGCTGGTCATAAAGACCGCTTCTGTTTTATAGTCGGCCAGTTCTAATCCGGAGGCTGATAGCCAATCTTTTATTCGATCAATAGCTTGCTTTGTAGCTGATTCGACTGCACGAATCTGTTTAGCTACTGTCACGACGGCTATGTCATCGGCGAATCCAATTATCGTTACTCCACCGGGCAATGGTAATCGTAGGACTCCGTCATACATGATGTTTCACAATAATGGCCCTAAGGCCGATCCCTGTGGAACTCCCGCAGTGACGTTGTAGTATTTTATCCCTTCATCTGTATTGTATCTCAACTTCCTGTTGTTAAAATAGTTTGTCACCATACGCAGCAAGTAATAAGGCGTATCCATCCTCGCAAGTGCTCTTCTAATGCACGACCAGTTCGCAGAGTTAAACGCATTTTTAACGTCCAACGTTACTACTGCACAGTACTCCTTTGTGCCGTAGATATCAACTACTGCTCTTGTGGCATCAACAGTAGATCGCATCTTTCTGAAGCCAAACTGGTGGTCTGAGAGGACTCCTTTCTCGTCTGCCACTGCGAGTAATCTATTGCAGATAATCTTCTCGAGGACCTTTCCCATGGTGTCCAGTAAACATATTGGGCGATAGGACAATGGTTCCCCTGGAGGCTTCTTGCCTTTTGGTAGCAGAATTTCTTCTTCGAGGCACTTCTGCATCGTCTTTATGAAGAGGTCTGGTCTCTTTTTTACAGCCGCTTTTACTGCACTTTTCCGAACTTTGTGTTTCTTTATATCAAATATATTGACCGTATTCAATCTGATATCATCGCTGACCCCAAATGGTTTTTTCCCCAACCCATCAACTCTGATATTCTCCAATACATCTGTAATGTATTGTTGGCAGTACTTCAAAACCCAGTATTATCTATCTTGTATCAAATCAAGTACTGTCTACTTATACAAATGTCAAGAGGAGGGGATTCTCCCGCAGGCCTTCACCTAAGGAGGTGTCACCTTCACTCGTTTCGTTAAGTCTATGAACAAAGTGTATTAACTATTAATATAAAGATTAATAAATGTATTAATAAGAATAAAAGACTTGCGTTTAACATATAACATCGTCAAGCGATCCTCGAATAATAGCAAACTTATTCGCCCATTTCTTCAGTCAATTATTCTCTAACCACACATCAGAGCCCGACCATTCTTACTTTTCCTACATGAGAGATTGTGCCCAAACCTATTTAACTTCAATCGATATAACAGTGGCTCTCGTGAAAGAAAAGATCGAAAGACTTAAATGCGAATACTCCGCTGGTCCGTATACCTGCCGTAGTTTTAAAAAAATGTGTAGACTCTTTAGCTCAACCCCTTACGGCTCTGTTGCAACTGTCGCTTTCACAGTCCGTTTTCCCTAGGCTTTGGAAAAGCTCTTTTATTATTCCCCTTCATAAAAAAGGCCCGAAAAATGAAATTTCTAATTATCGTCCTATAGCTAAACTCTCTTGCATACCTAAGCTATTCGAAAGTATTGTTTACGATGCAATGTTTTTCCATTATAAGTCTATATTTTCCCCTCACCAACACGGTTTCTTAAAGGGAAGGTCAACAACCACATACTTAACCGAATTCGTATCCAACACCCTGTGCGCATTGGAGGAAGGCAAGGAAATCGATGTTGTTGCTACCGATTTCAGCAAAGCCTTCGATAAAATTTCGCACGGAATTGTTTTTTTGAAACTCGAAGCTCTCGGTTTTCAGTCTGGGTTTATTGCGTGGATCAAATCCTACCTTCATGAACGTCAATATGAAGTCCTCTTTAGATCCTTTATATCTGATCCCTTTATGACCCCCTCTGGTGTCCCTCAAGGTTGCCATCTTGGTCCCCTGATTTTCATTTTGTCAATTAATGATGTTGATGGCATTATTAAATATTCCCGTCTGTCAGTTTATGCGGACGACATGAAAATTTGTGCACACATCTCCACTCCCACTGACTTGAACAGTTTTTCTACTTGGTGCAATAAAAACTTTCTTGAATTGAATGTCAATAAATGCCAAGCTATTACTTATTCCCGGAAGCGTCTTCCGACAGCTCCTAGAACGTACGTGATTTGCGATGAGCCTGTTCCCTTTCTGCGTGATTTGGGTGTCATTTGCGACTGTGAGCTTAATTTTCGTAGTCATATTGACAATATTATTAGCAGAGCAAATTCTGAGCAAGGTTATGTGAAACGTTGGTCCAAGGAATTCTCAAATCCTTACGTCACGAAATCTCTGTACTTCACATTTGTAAGACCAATTCTCGAATATGCCTGCCAAGTTCTTTTCTCTGTCTCGGTACACATTAGTATCGAATTGAGTGTGTCCAACGGAGGTTTATCCGTTTTGCTCTACGTGGACTCCCGTGGTCTGACAGATTCAACCTACCTCCTTACGAACATCGCTTGAACTTGCGGAACATGCAATCGCCTGAAAAGCGAAGAAAAGTTGCCGATATACTATTTGTACCAGTGTTACCGAAAGTACTCCCATAGGTGTATTGTACTACTTTCAACACCTCCGTACTCCCGTACTCCTCCTTTCACATTCGTACTCCTTTTTTTAAAGACCTAAAATATCTTACACTTGCAGCAAAGTGTGGTTCCAGCATTAATAAATTTAATTCACTTCAAATTTAATGCAACTTTGGCACCACTTTTATCTTTCAAACTGTCAAAAAGGGAATTTCCCTCTTTCTTGTTTGTTTTTATTTTTCATTGGCTTCATGCAATTTTCATCAGTCTGTTCGGTATTTATTTTATTGTTACCTTACCTGAGTTTGTGGTTTGGTGGTTCTATTTCTTTGATTGAATTTGTTAAATTAATGCTTGAAACATTGTAATTCCCATTAGAATAATTAAAATAATTATGCTATAGATATTTAGTGATATTGGATTCCTTGGAGGCAGTAAATGCAAACAAAGCTGTAAATGTGTCTTGTGCTGCTGGAGATTCTAAAACAAATAAGTCTGCTGCTGTGCCTATTAATTTAGCACCAAAATCACCTGCTACAGGAGCCAACGATATTGAGTTTACAAATGCTGAAAAATGATTTGCTTTTGAAGTTGATACACCGACCAAATTAAAATCGGTAAAGGCAAACAAAGTTCCTGCTGCCAATGTCAATGCGTCTTCTGTTGCTGGTACAAAACCAAATGAGTCTGCTGCTGTTTCTGCAAATTTGGTGGAAGAATCACCTGAATCCCCTGCCGAAAGAACCGACGATGTTGAGATTTCTGATGCTGATGAAATCTGCTCCTGCTGTTTGCTCTCCTAGGCATGGATGCATCGCACGCTGTGGTGATGGTGTTTGTAAGGCGATATGCGAGGGTCTCCGCTGTTCCATTTAGGGTTAGATCACCGTTCAACATTTCTTCGAATTTTCAATTGTTCAACATCTTATCGAAAGTTTTGTCATTCCATTTTGGACCCGTGAGTTGGGCAGGACTGGTTTCTTTTCTTTTATTTCCAGTATTATCACTTGGTGGTCGCTGTGTGAATATTCCTCACTGACCCTCCATTCTATTGTTCTCAAGATGGAGATGCTCACAAAGGTGATGTCAATGATAGAGCCTAATTCCAACCTTCCGATAAGTATTTGCTCTACCCTTGTTGGCGATACCTATCGATAGGGGAGCGAATGTTTCCAGTAGGGCCTGTCCTCTTGTGTTGGTGAGTCTACTGCCCCATTCTGTGGCCCATGCATTAAAGTCACTTCCTATTACTGGGATTTTCTGGAGCGCATCTGCGGATAGATTATCCAGCATTAGTTGGTACTCGCTGGCCGTCAAACTGGGTCGGGCATAGCAGCTATAAAAATGGATCCCATTTATTTTCGCCCGCACGAAGCCGACTGTTTGGTCGTTTGTTTCTTGAAAGGCATAGCGTCCACATATCCATATCGCCGCCTGTTTTGCCTTATCGCAGATCCAATTGTTGTTCTCTTCGGGACATTTATATGGTTCACTGTTCATAATAACGTTCGCGCTTTCGTCCTTGGCCGTTTGTGCTAAGATGTCCTGGGATATTCTACAGTGATTAAGATTTATCTGTAGAATCTTCATGGTATTTTGCTTGTAATAGCTCTTCGGAATACTGGGCATTTGCTACTGCCGGCTACATGCTGCGCGGCGTCCGGGTGGTCTTTCTTGCAGAACATGCAGGATCCTCTCCTACATAGCTTGGAGCGGTCTTCTTCGGTTTTGCATTGCCAGGCTAGATGACCAAACTCTAAACATTTGAAGCACTTTTTAAGGAGGGTTCGTCGCGCATGCGGCAGTTAACCCAGCCGATTTTAATCCTTCCTGCTTCTAACAGCTTTCTGACGTCTTCTGCGGGAAAGCTGATCGTTGCTGTTTGGGTTCCTCCGTACGCCCTCCGCAGGGACAAGATATCTTCCGGTGAAACTTTCACTCCAAACTGGGCTTCGATTGCATTGATTACGTCGTCTATAGTCGTGACCTCCGAGGACGTTGACCTCAAGGGTAGTAAGATGCGTAAGCGATCTTACATTCGCTTGCTCTGCTAGAGCTTCACTAATGACGCCTTTAAATTCGTTTGTCTTATTTCCCGTCTCCTGTGTCCTCCTTATTTTAGTTACCGCCTTTCCCACTGTTTCCAGTTTAGGGTCTCCGTCGCTTTAATGACGATAGCGTCAGGTCTAGGTCTTTTGACCTCTTGTTGCTTCTTTTTGGCGACCTTCTTCTCCTGCCGCTTGCTTCTTGTTTGTGGATGTAACTCTTTTCCTAGGTTTGACCATTGGGGTCTCTACGCCGGTGGTCTCATCCTTCTCCTTGGTGTTTATCAATGGAATGTGTTTTTGTTTACGCTTTGGCGAAGAGCGCTTTTTGCCTGTAACATCGTTTGATATATTTGTCTGCGTCTGTTTTGGTTCCGGTGATTCGTTGTCTGCCGCGCAATTCGGTGGCTGTTGCTGCTTTTGTTTTGGCTCCGGGGGTTCGTCGTCTGCAACTTGTCTTCTCTTGGGGTCAGATGTTGTTTTTAGCTTTGCTTCCTCATCGTGCAGTTCGAATGTGTAGTCACCTAAGGATCCCATGGTTGTCTTTGCAAGCAGTGAGGCCATGCGAGGGTTGACACAAGCCCTTATGGGGTTTTTTGCCAGAGCCGGATCGGTGCTAACTAGGAATGTTACATTTGGACCTACACCACCAACTTAATGGTGACGAAACATTGAACGTACTTTTGGCCTGCATTGCATTAGCCTAGCCATTTCCGCAGGATTTCAGTCTTGCTTACTCAGGTAACAGAATACTACAGACGTCAGCCCTTATAGCTGTCATTCCAATTCGTTTTCCAGTATGCCATAATTAAGACCTTACTGGGCTCAGTCTTAATATTTTAGGGTAGTGGTTACGGTTTTTTTATATATATATATATATATATATATATATATATATATATATATATATATATATATATATATATATACAGGGGTTATATATATATATACCTATATATATACATATATATATATATGTATGTATATGTGCAGCATCCCTTTCGGGCAAAGAAGCTGCACGTTTCACGATGTGGCCGGTTTGTCTGGATCTCGCCATTTTCTGCTTTAGGGATCCCTCTTAGCCATCTTGAGGTGGAAAGCACAGACGGTGCTTACTCGTCTTGTCGCAGAGAGTTCATAGGGGTTCCTTTAACCTTTTCGGCCAAGCCCTCCTTCTCTGCCGCTCTTGGTCGTGGATTGCTTATTGGGTATTCGCAGTTGGCCTCGATTTCTGCAGGCTGTTCACTATCCACCACCTGTGACTCCCACAGTCGCCTGAGCTTAGCCTCACCAGCTAGATATATGTACGAGTAATTCTTGTGTACTAACGCCTACCATAGCACAATTTGTTGACATGTCATTTGATCAAAGTTGTTTTCCAAACAAACTTAAAGTAACCATAGGCCGTCCAATTTACAGGATTATCGTCTAATATCAATGCTACCGGTGATAGTTAAAATAATTGAAGAAGTAATGGCCAGCCGATTACTAGATTACAGAGCAAAATACAAAATATAAACAAAAAACAATTGGAATTTTTGAAAAAAATCCAAATGTCAACTAACTTTTACTAGAATTTTCGAATACTATAAACAGCAGCTTAATTAAGAGTCACCATTCATTAGTAAACTTCATCGGTTTCAAGAAGACCTTCGATACCCTTTGCCATAAGAAAATAATTCAAATGTTGGGAAAAATTGGAATTCTAGGTTGAATTTTAGATTCGTTCGGTAGTCACTTTTGTGATAGAGGTTTCAAAAGTCAAAATTTCTAATAGCTTAAACCAACTTCAAGACACCTCGTTCAAAGTACCGCAAGGTTCTCTTCTAGGGCCACTTATTTTTATCATTTGTGTCAATGATATGTTATCAGTATTAAAAAGTAGCATCGGTTTGCAATGTTCTGATGATACTGCAATTATTGTGAGTTCTCGAAAAGTAAACTATGCCATCCAAACAATTAGTTCGGTCCATATGTCTTTAAAACTCCAATAAAAATTAAACATGTTCTCAATTGTGAAAACGCAACGTGCGTATCGTGCAAAATATCGAGAGCTCATTTTTCTTTGAATGGCACCGTAAATAAACAAAATTGTCGGCTCTGCGCCAATGAAAACCCTCAATTAATTCACGAGGAACCTCTCCACAAACAACGCGTGACTGTTTGAGCTGAAATTTGTACGGAAAGAATCATTGGGTCGTTCTTCTTCGAAGACGATGCTGGAGCAGCCGTAACCGTCAATGGAGAGCGTTATCGAGCCCTGATAACGGATTTTTTGATGCCATTTCTGACTGAGATCTGGACAACTTTTGGTTCCAACAGGATGGCCCCACAGCTCATACAGCCCGAGCCACGATCGATTTTTTGCGTCCTCTGTTCCTCGGATGCCTAATTTGGAAAAATTGTGATTTTGACTGGCCTCCGCGATCACCCGCGGAGGCCGGTCTCCAGACTGGGGTTATTTGAAGTCCAAAGTTATTGTCAACAAGCCACAGACCCTAGAAGCCCTGAAAGACAATATACGAGAGGAAATGGCCGCTATTCAGCCCGAAACACTTCGAAAAGTGATGGGAAATACCGAAAAATGAGCACATTGCGCCATTCGCTCTGGCGGTGACCATTTACGCGATATCATGTTCAAAAAGTGATCAGAACAAATTTCCAAGGTTCAAAATAAACAATGAGTTACTTCATAGCAAATAATTTGTTTTTTTAATTATTACCAAGAAACACCCCGAAGGTTTAAATGGCCCACCCTATATATAAACACTTTCAGCTCGTTTTACAGAAGAAAATGTTGTACACGCTTCCACTTGCATGAATTCTGTTCATTTGCAAATAACTCAAATTTGAATTCTAAATAAGAGTAAAATTGTTTAAATGTAAATACTTGTACAAATACGTTAAAAAGCAAAACGAAGTTACTATGATAATTTTTCCAGTCGTGCGTACATATCGACAGTAAAAATTAATCAACATCTTGAGACGGACAATTTTCGTTTAACTAATATGTGCCCTATAGGTGAAGGTAAAAACATACAGGAAAATTACAATCCGTCTAGAACGAACCGTATGATAACTTTTTACACATCTTTTCAAGTATTTACTAACGACGCTAATAGTAAACCAAAACAGCTAAACAATGGCCTACCACAGGGATCAGTCTTGGTGGTTTCCTCTTAATTTTTTCATGGCGAATATGGCTGGCCTTCTGTATCACGCGATGAACAGTCGATCTGTTAGCTGTAACTCCAGTTTCTGCCTTAATTTTACTTACGGAGAGTCTTGAATTTGAAGTATCGCCCGCCTTTCCTGACATGTTGTTGCTTTGCTGACTCTTCCTTTGCAGTTTTTTCCATACTTTTCCGGGTCCTTAATAAGGCTGTGTACAACAGTAGCGTCTCTTCCAATCTTGCTGGCTATGAAGCGGATGGATTTTCCTTGTTCCCGGTAAGCTCGAATTTGGCCTATTTCCTACTTGGTCTTTCCTTTACCCATAGTTGTGGATTATATGAAATTATTTCTTGAACTAAGCTCCCTAATACTCGAAGTATCCTTTTATTTGATTTAAATCATGGTAACAGGTAGATATAGCTACTGTTCGTAATTAAGTGAAACAAAAAAAAAAAACAGGTAAATTTTATGAGTTTTTTGGGAAAAGCGTCATAAAAGTTGCATTTATAAACTTAACCCCTTTTTTTTACAATATTGTAGCATAATAATAACTACGCGCCTATGTCTATGCAGCAAATTCCGAAGTGACTTTCCATTCTGGCAGAATTTTGGTTCAAACTGTCCTTCATTCGAGGTTCGTGTCGGGGACGAAGTCTCCACAGCTCATGTCAACGAAAGAGACGAATAATATTAGGGATAAAAGGGAATTATAACTGCAAGAATTATTTCTCTTGTTCCAGTGGTCGAAGAATTTGCTAGAAGTTTCTGGCTATCAGAAACTTCTGCTATATAAGGACAGATGGCGATCAAAAAAAGACAGTTGGTTTAGAACCGTGGCGAAGAGATTGGAAAAGTGATAATGGGCGAAGTTGTAATTTGGTGATAAATTGAAAGTTGAGAGTAAACAAGAAAAAGTAATTAGTTTGGATTTGTGAATTAAGTAATTGAAAGGAGATAAAGTGATTTGAGAGGAAAGAGACCTTGTAAGAAAAGAATTTGCAAAGAATAGTATAGTGTGAACTTGAATTGTTCTATAGACTAGAAAATAAAGAAATAAATTTCACAGAATATCGTTTTATCTACTCGAGCCGTAGCCAGCATCTTACATTGGTGTCAGAAGCGGGATAAAACTTATTCTGTGAATAACTATTTCCGTGGTGTGAAATTGCACAAAAAAAAAAAAAAAAAAAAAAACGATTTCTGTGTTGAGTTAATTAGTTGCGCAAAATGGGTCGCAAATTGGGAAAACTAACTATAACTCAACTAAAGGCAGAACTCAGTAAGCGGAACCTCGACACAACTGGGGGAAAAGATGCCCTGCTGATTCGTCTGGAAGAAGCAGTAACGCAGGAAGGTGAAAATCCGCACGACGTAGAGTTTGACGTGGAAGAGGAACCAGCAAGTACAGCAGCCGACCCGGGTATAACAAGTCTGCTCCTGCAACTTAAGTTAGTCATGGACGAACAAAAGAAAACAATAGAAGACCAAAGGAATTCTATAGAACTTAAGCTGGACGAACAAAAGAAAGCAATGGACGACCAAAAGAAAGCAATGGACGACCAAAAGAAAGCAATGGACGACCAAAAGAACTCTCTAGAACTTAAGATGGACGAACAAAAGAAAGCAATGGACGACCAGAGGAATTCTCTAGAACTTAAGCTGGACGAACAAAAGAAAGCAATGGACGAACAAAAGAAAGCTATAGACGAACAAAAGAATTCTCTAGATGCTCTGGAAAGTAAACTTGATGAGCAAAACAAGAACTTGGAATCCAAATTCGAAGTGATCGAAGAGAAAATCGAGAAGGTCGAGACGCAACTCGAAAAAGTCGAAACTAGATTCGATGAAAATTTTGAGAAACATGAAACTCAGTTCGGGAAGATAGAGACTCAGTTTGAAAAAGTAGAAAAGCAAGTCGAAAATCTTGCTAAGGAGCTCAGCAACGTGAAGAGACAGAAAGCACGGGAATATTCCACTGACGGTCTGAGAAGAAAGGAGATGCAGCCTCCTATCTTCGATGGTCAAACATCATGGCCAATTTATAAGAGGCAATTCGAAGCGGCCGCAATGACCAATAGCTGGGACGATGAAGAGAAGTCTATTGCACTCACGCTTGCACTGAGGGGTCCAGCTGCGGAGCTCTTGCAGACCATCCCGGAAGATAAACAGCAGAACTACGACTCTCTGGTTCAGGCTATCGAGATGCGGTTTGGGGATGAACACATGCAGCAGGTGTACAGGGTTCAGCTGCGTAGTCGAGTCCAGAAAAGGGGGGAAACGCTCCAACAGTTGCAAGCGGATATAGAGCGACTAGCCCATCTTTCATACCCTAAAGCCGGTGAGGAGCTTATCAACGAAATGGCGGTGGAAGCTTTTATTCAGGCCATAGAGGACAGACAACTGCAAATGGCTGTAAGGATGGCTGAAAAGCGAACACTCCCCGAGGCATTGGCATTCGCTTTGTCAATGAAGGCTGCGGACCAAGCATACCAGGGAATACACCGTGTCAGGGAAATGTCCGTCGTGGAATGCTCATGCCAGAGAACAGCCGTCAAAGCTCGCGGAAGTCAAATCCGTTGCTGGAATTGCAACCAAACCGGACACCTACAACGGCAGTGCAGAAGTGCACCTAGACGAGGAAATTGTCCACATTGCGGAAGTAGGAGAAGCAGAGAGGAAGCATCCTGTCGGTCAGACTTCCCAAAACCAGCAGTCGGGAGATGCGTAAGGACCAACTTCGCGGGGCAGAAGTTGGTTACTGGAATCGAGGCCCCCAGGACCACCATTCAAGTTTCGCAAACCAAACGGGGTAACAAGAGCCTGACAGTGGAGGCACTAATCAACGAGAAGAAGTGCGTAGCCACCATCGACACAGGTGCCACTGCCTCCATTGTAAGAAGAGATATCGTCAAAAGCTCCTGGCTGCACAACACCAACAGCTACTGCCTGAAGACTGCAACAGGGGAAATGGCGAAGGTATTTGGAGAAGTTCGTCTTACGATTACTCTGGCAGGACTGACGTTCTCCCATGCGTTTCTGGTGGCAGATATATGCGACGTGTGCATCATCGGAGTAGACTTCATGAAAGCAAATGAAGTAATCTTGGACATCGGGATGCAAGTACTGAGGTATCGAAATGTGGAGATTCCGATGGTGTACGGAAATGAGAATGCCGTAACTCTCAGGACAGTCATCAGCAAAGACGAAGTTTTGCCGCCGTCTTCAGAGACAATCATTTGGACAAAGCTGGAAGGTGATCTTGGGAGCCACCGATTCTACATAGTAGAACCAGACCCAGAGAAGAATTCTCAAGACTACATCGTGGGAAAGACGTTAGTCGAACCAAAGAACACCATGGTTCCAGTGAGGGTTTTGAACGCAAGACCACACACTGTAAAACTAAGGCGAGGGAATGTGACTGGAAAATGCACGCCGATTACCGCCGTCGCAACAATATCTGAACGTGATGCTCCAAAACCTCTCCCATCACCTTGGACAGCGGAAACGAGAGAGACGATTCTCCAGTCCAGTGAGCTGAATCAGGAGCAGCGAACTATGGCAGAGAATCTTATAAATGAGTACGCTGATGTATTTGCCTCACAGGACGGAGAATACGGCCGAACACACCTGGTACAACATCGAATAGACACTGGTGATACTAGACCAATTCGTCAGCCTGCTAGGCGCCTTCCATTGGCAAAGCAGACAGAAGTTGCAGAGATGGTGTCGGCAATGGAGAAAGAAGGTCTGATTGAAAGTTCCAAAAGTCCGTGGGCATCACCGGTTGTACTGGTAAAGAAGAAAGATGGCAGCACGCGGTTCTGCGTGGACTATCGGCAGCTCAATTACGTCACCAAGAAAGACAGCTATCCTCTGCCACGGATTGACGACACGCTAGACACACTATCAGGAGCCCGATGGTTTTCCACTCTCGACTTGAAGAGTGGCTACTGGCAGGTACAGATCCATCCAGAAGACCGGGAGAAAACCGCCTTCACCACAGGAAATGGGCTATGGCAATTCACGGTAATGCCATTCGGGCTGTGCAATGCTCCGGCGACTTTCGAGCGATTGATGGAATGTGTCCTGCAAGGGTTAACATGGAAAACCTGTTTGGTATACTTGGATGATGTCATCGTCGTAGGAAAAACGTTTGCGCAACACCGAGACAATCTAAGGGATGTGTTTCAAAGGCTTCGAAGTGCCCACCTGAAGCTCAACCCCAAGAAGTGCGCCCTGTTTAGAGCGGAAGTCAAGTACCTGGGACACATAATTTCAGCGAAAGGAGTGAGAACCGATCCGGAGAAGGTCGAAGCGGTGAAAAACTGGCCAGTCCCCAAAGACAAACACCAACTAAGGAGCTTCCTGGGCCTAGCCACCTACTACAGACGGTTCGTGAAGGATTTTGCCGGGATCGCAAAGAACCTGCACCAGTTGACGGAAAAGGGAAAACAATTCAAATGGTCAATTGAGTGCGAGAAGAGCTTCAAGGCACTTAAACAACGGCTATGCGATGCCCCGATACTGGCTTACCCCACTCCCGGGGAAACGTTCGTTATGGATGTAGATGCTAGTAATGTCGGGGTAGGAGCCGTACTCTCCCAGGTGCATGACGGCCAAGAGAAGGTGGTTGCGTACTTCAGCAAGGTGCTCTCTAAGCCAGAAAGGAACTACTGCGTGACAAGGCGGGAACTTCTAGCTTTGATCTTGGCTACGAAGCATTTTCACAAATACCTCTACGGGAGGAAGTTCGTTCTTCGCACAGACCATGCAGCCTTAAAATGGCTATTACAGTTCAAGAGTCCTGAGGGTCAGGTCGCAAGATGGATCGAAAGGCTGCAAATCTACGACTACGAAATACAGCATCGTAAAGGAAAACTCCACTCTAATGCGGATGCACTGTCCCGGAGACCATGCAGAACGGATTGTAAACATTGTGCGCGTCAGGAAGAACGGGAGCTGGTTTCCATCCAAAGAATGAGAGCCGAACCTATCGCCGGCTGGAGCGTAGATGAGATCCGGAACGCTCAGAAGGAAGACCCGGATATCGAGCCGATTCTGGCCTGGAAGGAGAACATGGAGAAACCGGATCATCAGGACATCTCTCACAGAAGCCCGACCTTAAAGGCATATTTTGCGCAGTGGGACTCCCTCCATGTCCAAGAAGGTGTTCTGAGAAGAAAATGGGAATCCTCCGACGGAAAGTCGTTTGTAATGCAGCTTGTCGTACCGCGGACGAGGGTCAAGGAGGTGTTACAGGAAATGCATGGCGGGGCGACCGGAGGCCACTTGGGAGTGAATAAGACGCTAGAAAAGGTACGAGAACGTTTTTATTGGTTAAAAGCGAAGGAAGATATCGAAGACTGGTGCAGAAAATGCGACGTGTGTGCAGCTAGCAAGGGTCCGAGAATCAAAACTCGAGGTAAGATGCACCAATACAACGTGGGAGCACCTTTCGAACGAATCGCCATTGACATCGCAGGGCCCTTTCCGGAAACCGACAATGGTAATCGGTATATACTCGTAGTGATGGACTACTTCAGTAAGTGGCCGGAAGCGTTTCCGATCCCTAACCAGGAAAGCAGAACCGTGGCGGAGCAGATCGTCTACAATTGGGTTAGCAGATTCGGTGTGCCCTTGGAATTGCATTCTGACCAAGGGCGGAACTTCGAGTCAAGAATCTTCCAAGAGATGTGTCAACTACTCGGAATCAAAAAGACAAGGACAACCCCGCTTCATCCACAGTCGGACGGTATGGTGGAGCGTTTCAATAGGACTTTGGACGAACATCTCTCGAAGGTCGTAGGTGACTACCAACGGGATTGGGACCGGCAGATTCCCTTGTTTTTGATGGCCTATAGAAGTGCCGTGCATAGCACTACTCGACATACGCCGTTCGAAATCTTATTTGGTGGAATAGCTCGTTTACCCAGTGAGGTGAAATTTGGATCTCCTACCAATGAGCCCAGAAATGAAGAAGAGTACGTGGCGGACCTTAGGGAAAGGCTTAGGGACATACACCAAAGGACCAGAAGCCAGATTAAGATGACGAGCGACCGCATGAAGACCAGGTATGATGCCAAGGCAACAACGTCAGGATTCCAGGAAGGAGATCTGGTGTGGCTGTATAATCCCCATCGCCAAAAGGGGAAATCACCTAAGTTACAGCGGAACTGGGAAGGTCCCTACAGAATAGTAACCCGCATCAACGATGTTGTCTACCGCATCCAGCGAGGACCAAGGGCCAAAATGAAAGTGGTTCATGTGGACCGACTGAGTCGATACAATGGCCGAAATGAGGATGCACTTGTTCGGGACGAACACGTCTAAGAGGGGGGCAGTGTAGCATAATAATAACTACGCGCCTATGTCTATGCAGCAAATTCCGAAGTGACTTTCCATTCTGGCAGAATTTTGGTTCAAACTGTCCTTCATTCGAGGTTCGTGTCGGGGACGAAGTCTCCACAGCTCATGTCAACGAAAGAGACGAATAATATTAGGGATAAAAGGGAATTATAACTGCAAGAATTATTTCTCTTGTTCCAGTGGTCGAAGAATTTGCTAGAAGTTTCTGGCTATCAGAAACTTCTGCTATATAAGGACAGATGGCGATCAAAAAAAGACAGTTGGTTTAGAACCGTGGCGAAGAGATTGGAAAAGTGATAATGGGCGAAGTTGTAATTTGGTGATAAATTGAAAGTTGAGAGTAAACAAGAAAAAGTAATTAGTTTGGATTTGTGAATTAAGTAATTGAAAGGAGATAAAGTGATTTGAGAGGAAAGAGACCTTGTAAGAAAAGAATTTGCAAAGAATAGTATAGTGTGAACTTGAATTGTTCTATAGACTAGAAAATAAAGAAATAAATTTCACAGAATATCGTTTTACCTACTCGAGCCGTAGCCAGCATCTTACAATATAAACATAATATATCCTTCATTCCTTGTGCAATTGGTTTTTCCCAGATTAGCGAAGGGTTTGAAAAATATCGTAAAATTAAAACAAGAAGCTGCCTGTTCGTAATCAAGTGAGACGGAGTGTACATCTGGCAAACTAAAAACAAGAAACAATCTGCTCCATAAACTAGCTTCGAGTACATGGCGAACCTCGCCCAATACTCTCCGCTCAGCTGCTCTTGGGCTGGTCTACTCAGCCGCTGAATATTGCGCACCAGTTTGGCTAAACAGCGCCCACACCAATAGAATTGACAGCCAACTTAATATATCAATGCGTCTAATATCTGGTACAATCAGATCAACGCCGGCCTACTGGCTACCGGTCCTGTGCAACATAGCTCCCCTAACCCTAAGATGCACGAACATGTTAGTCAAGGAATATATGTAGTTGAATGCTAAGTTGCACGTCTTTTTTTTTAATACAATCAAAATGAAAACAATCATTTTTATTTGAAATAATTTTATTGTTATTAAGTGTACTGCTGAAGTTGAACCGAAACTGCAAACTGGAAAAAACTGAAGGGTGAAAACATCGTATACCTCGCGTACATGAACAGACATCTAAAGTACGTGCAGGAATATGCACATTCTGAACTGCTCCAGATACCTGTGCGTCGTGTGCTGATCTTGTTACTGCTGTTGTTGTTGCTGATGTCTTTGACGATCTCAGCAAATGCGCTTCGGTACAGATAAACTGTACGGATCATGGGGGGTATTATGTGTCACTCGCCCCTCCTCTAGATTGATGCTCTCCCGAGTATCTTTGCTTCGTTTTTAATTAATAGTCTTTTTTTTTGTTCTGATTTTAAAAATTACAATTGTAATTAAAATAATTAAAATTATGGTAATAAATGTGTAAGACACAACATGTTTTACATTGCCTTCGTATTTATGTTCTTCTATTATCTTTCGGTTTTGAATTTGTTTTAAGCTTATCTCCTCTAGTTCCATTTTAGTGTCTAAAGTTTTTGGTTTCTTATAATTTGGTATTACAATATTCTGTTTAATAGTAATTTCTTCATTAGTATACAATGTTTCGTTTATTTTAACTTTACTTACTTAATTAGGTCCTTTAACCCCTCGGGGGGCATAGGGCGTCAACCACGCCTGCACGCCATATTGTTCGTACTTCTGCAACGCGTTTGAGCTACCTCCAACTCATTCCTAGAGAGCTCGATTCCTCCTCAACTGTTCTGCGCCATGTTTGCCTAGGGCGTCCCGATATTCTGCCTGCTTGGGTGAGCGGATTCCACTGCATGGGGTATTTCACAATGGAGTTGTCTTCGCGCCGTAGGGTGTGTCCAATCCACTGCCACTTTCTCCTTCGTATAGTAATGTTTATAGGTTCTTGGTCCGTTCTCATATAAAGCTGTTCGTTGGAGATCCGGTTCGGCCAAAAAATCCTCAAGATGATTCTTAAACATTTATTTACGAAAACTTGCAGCTTGCGTGTGTTAATGGTGTCCACCTTCCAGGTACTGCACCCATACAGCAGTTTTACGTTAGAGCGGAACAGTCGCAGCTTGGTTCTTAAGCTGATAACATTACTTTTCCAGATTGTGGATAGCATATCGAATGCAGCTTTAGCTTTCCTGGTTCACGCTTCCTAAGTTGTCAACTTTTTCGACTTCCTGTCCGGCAATGTTAAGTTGAGCGTTCGTGTTGGAAATGCTGAGGGCTTTTGTTTTGGCCGTGTTTATTTTGAGCCCCACTTTGTTTGCCTCAGTTTCTAGATTATGGGCCATTAGATGAAGGTCCATTATCCGATGTGAAAGTAGACAAACATCGTCAGCGTAGTCTAGGTGTTTAAGGTAAGATGTCATAGTCCAACGAATTCCATTGTTTCCTTCCGTCAATGCTGCATGGAGTACATCGCTGATAACCACCAAGAACAATAGTGGTGACAGAATGCATCCTTGACGTACTCCACTTTGGACACCAAATTCCTCTGACACCCTACCGTTGTGTAAGACGTGACACTTACCGCCCTCATATGTTGCCTTGATAATAGCAATAAGTTTTTCCGGGATGCCTCTCCTGCGCAAGGCCAGCCAAATAGCATCTCAATTCAAGCTGTCGAAAGCCTGCTCGAAGTCGATAAACAGCAGATGTAGCGGAGACCTATACTCAACGCATTGTTCGATTATAATCCGTAAGGTATTTATGTGGTCGATGCAGGAGGATTCAGCGCGAAAGCCTGCCTGTTCGACGTCGAGAGTAGAATCTAAATGCTCTTTAATTCGATCCGGAATTATTTTTGCTATTATTTTGGCTACAGCTAGAAGACCACAAATACCTCTCCAGTTTCCGCATTCCATCAAGTTTCCCTTTTTCGGAAGCTTAATGATCACCCCCCTTTTCCACTCCTGTGGAAATTGTTCGCTATCCCAAGCTCTCTGTATTAGCGGATGCAGCAGATCCGCTGATGTGTTTGGCGGCGCTTGAAACAATTCGGCAGGGATGCCATCAATACCCACCGCTCTGTTTTTCTTGAGGGACTTGATTGCTGCCATAATTTCTGTTTTGCTGGGAGGTGCGTGCCGTACGTATTCGGGAATTTGTTGCTTCGGAATACTCATTCGAAATTGAGATCATATCGCCATCGTTTAAGTGATTTAGCACTGAAGCAAAATGTTCTCTCCATCTATTGAGTTGATCCTCATCCGAAATCAGGAGGTTACCGTCCAGACTCTTCACCGGGTGTTGTTTGGAGTCCTACTATCGTACCTGCTCGCTGCTTCTTCAGCCCTAGAAGCCAGTGTGTCGATATATTGACATTTGTCACGTCTCACACTACGCTGCACTTCTTTCTTCTTCATACGGTACTAGGTTTCTAACTCGGTTCTCTCTACTGCTGAGGCCGCTGCAATCCGAGCCTTTTTTGTTGTACGCTCATCGATCCGTCTCCAGGTGTCTGCCGAAAGCCATGTGCGATGGTGTGCCTGCCTTTTATCGACATAGGTGTGTGCCCCGCTCGCAAAAGCATTTTTCACAACATTCCAGTGATCATCCATGCTCTCCTGCATTGAGCTGCTGATTGCTTCAGCTTCTAAGACAAGGTGGTCCCTAAATTGTTGGCGCACTTGGTCTCCCAAGTGCGCCAACAATTTAAGGACCACCTAAGCCTATCGGTATTGAACCCGGTGATGTTC
Source organism: Pocota personata (assembly GCA_963082735.1). Taxonomy (NCBI): domain Eukaryota; kingdom Metazoa; phylum Arthropoda; class Insecta; order Diptera; family Syrphidae; genus Pocota; species Pocota personata. The sequence continues at coordinate 89,315,907 of OY720429.1, forward strand.
AACAAGTTTGATCGGTTGTTGTTGACGGATGCAGTACGAAGGCGTATATGAGCTAGCATAAGATGGTGATCTCGTTCTTGTCCGATATCAGCTCCACGTCTGTTGCGGACGTTCAGGAGACAATTTCTAAAGCGGCGACTGATCGCAATGTGTTCGATCTGGTTGTATGTTCTTTGCCTATCAGTCGAGACCCAACTGATCTTATGGCAGGTGTTATGCTTAAACAGCATACCTCCAATGACTAGGCGGTTGGTATTGCAGAAGTCCACCAACCGCTCACCGTTGTTGTTTCGGTCTCCAAGGCCGTGAACTCCCATCACGTCTTTAAGCATGTTATTGTCGCTACCTACCTTGGCATTGAGATCCCTCATCACCATTACGATGTCCCCATTAGGTGTTTCATTGAAGACGGCGCCTAACTGCCTGTAGAAATTGTCCTTTTCATCATCAGTCGGATCATAGCACTGTATGATGGTGATCTTCCTTACTCTACTCTGAAATCTGGCCGTCAATATCCGGTCACTGTGAGGTTTCCAAGATATGAGGATTTTACGTGCTGCTGGAGTTAGTACCAGTTCTACTCCAGACCTCCATGTGCTTCCAGCTGGTTTACCAGAGTAGAGCATGGCAGTACTTTTTGTCGGCGAGACATATTCCCCAGCATCGGAGCATCTTATCTCACTCAGCCCTAAGATGTCTATTTTATACTGTACGAATTCGCGCTCCATTTGGAGGAATCTGGCGTTGTAAGGCCCTTCTTGGAGTGAGCCCAGGAGGGCCTTAACGTTCCAGAATCCGATCGTTGTCCATGTTTGATAGCCAAATGTCGTCATCAGATTATCCGTCCGTATCAGAGGCGTGTGTTTCCGTTTCGGAGTAATTTTTCTTTTTACGTTTGAGGCTCGCTGGGCCCCAGACCAACCGACACTTATCCTGTTATATGGCGCAGGAGACTCGCCATTTGTCCTCTCCCGTTCGCAATTTCCGAAGAAATTCCCAAATGGCACCACGAGGAGGTGGGAGTAGGGCTTACTAACAGAGCTGCTAAGTTTTCGGTTGCAGTGACTCTTTCTCGTTACTTAGCGAACCAACACCTATCGGGACATGCTGCTCCTACGATGCCTTTGTTAGTCGTTTGCCATCCAAATTTATTTTAACTTTACAGTTATTAAAATGTATTAAGTTATTCTTTGAAAATTGGTACTTCAGATTGTTACATTGTTAAATTTGTCTTACGAGTATATAGATTCTTCGTGAGTATTAAACTATCGCTTAATTCTATGATTTCTGGTTCATTACTTATTATAAATTTAAATGATTCGGACGAGTTTTTCAATAGGTTTTGAAGACAATTTACACCCTTCTTAAGTTTATTTATGTACTTTTCTTTGTTATCATCATATAAAACATTGTTATAAAATATGAATTAATGTCCTAAAGCAACAATTTCATTTCCCTTAAGATTAGGTATTAGCAACATACATTTTCTCGTATTTATTATTTGAAAAGATTAGAATTCTAAGTACAAAAATGAGTTTATTATTTGACTCAATTAGACTGCTTTTAATATTTTCCAACTTTTCAATATTTATATTGAATCTTACATTTTCTTCTTCCGTTAGGATATTTTTGCCTACGATTCCTAATTTTGAAAATACAATATTATCCTGCAGTTTTTCGATTTCATTATTGAGTAACAATAAATCAGTGTTAATCTGAATTGTTGTAAGTTTTGTTCCTTGTTTGTATGATTTATAAAATTTTTCATGATTGTTTGATGTTTATTAATTCTACTAACTAAGACATTTAGATTGCTTTGTATATCAGAATTTATTCCGATCTGTTTATTTAATTCGGCATTAGAATTGTGGTTATTTTCTTCTATAATTCTCAAATGATCCTGCAACTCTCGTCGCTCGTCATCATCCATCACGCCAAATAAAAAATTTAGCCCTTTCCCTACTATATTAATCTAACCTCTTTTCTGTCGTGGATGTGGTATAACTTTATTGAGTCTAGAACATGTGTTATTCAGTGCGTTGGTCAGTAACATTTTTAATGTTAAGTGCCCAAAGCTCTTAAAATTGTCCTCTATTGCTCCTTCTACTTGGCTTATAGCCTTGCTATAGCTTCCTAAATCTACTACATGAAGAACCTTATCGTATCCTTAGATTTGTTTTATCGGCTCTTGTTCTATCATCGTGTATCATGCCTGGGTGTTTATTTCCTCTAGTCTGAAATCAGCTTTGTTTAGTCTAACAGTCGTTAGAAGGATTATCGCAAAGATAAATTCCATATTTATTCTGTGAAAATAGAAATTGTGTCTAGATATATCAATTACTGTTTAGTTATTGATATTTTCTTAATTTTAAATATTAGTTTGGTATCTATTTCGTCGCCTAACTTGATTTTTATATGGATCTGACTTTCCCCTTCGGTTCTTATTGATATAATTGTTCCTAAAATCTTCTACACTTATTCTATATCTATTTATAAAGTTATTTCTATTCACCTTGTTCAAATGTAAATGGTTGTAGATTTGTTGAATAACGTCATCTGACATACAATTATTAATAATATATTTGTGGTACAATGTATTGAGTTATTATAGTTTATTATAGCTTTAAAAACGTTATCTTTTAGTTCATCCTTATTGTTTCTATCGGCATTCAACAATCTCATATGTTCATTTAACGTGGAATGCAGTCTTTCTACATCTGAATTACCTGTTTTCAAATAAGGAGTTGTTAAATGTAAGCTTATATTGTTTTCCACGAAAAATTGTTTAATTATACTAGTACCTAATTCGTTGTCCGTTATTATCAAATTTGGCTTGCCTAGGTATTGAAATCTGAACTTCAGTGCTTCTAGAATTGATATCCATGATCTGTCTTTCAGGGGGTGCGCGGTTGCGTATTTTGTTAGTTTATCTATGGTTGTCAAATACATAACATTCCTCTGTGGAAACCATATGTCTACACGGACTATTTCATTGTGTTGCTTAGGAGTTTCGGTAAGATTAAACTTGTGTTTGATAGGGTGTCTATCAAACTTGGCCATATTGCAAATTTCACAATTGTTTATTAATTTATATATTTCTTTTTTTATTTATTTCTTTTTATCTCTCAATTCTAAGAATACTTGATATATTCCCCTGTGGTTATTATTAAGATGCTCTTTCTCTATGACTGATAATAATTTCCCATTGTCAGCGACATCTTCTAGAAGTGTGTTGGTTTTTAAGATTTTCAAATTTTTATTTTTTGCAAAAAACTGTCTATAGTTTTCCTTGGAATTTTAAAAATAATTGACCGTCTGAACAATATACTCGTAGAGCCATTTCTTTCTCCAGTAATATATTTTTCATAATGTTAACTAAGTTGCTCTCCGGGCCTATTTTTACAATACTTCTAACTTGTTTAAACAATATTTCCATAGTAATAGATTGCTTGTCACCTATTTCTAGTATAGTCTGATTCTTAAATAGGTTTAATGCTTTGTCTGTAATAGGGATAAAATCTGCACTATCAGTATCTGCACTGTGTACGGTGTTGCAAACAAAAAGCTCATTTAAGTATCAATAAATTCGTTTTCACTATTGGTTTTTTGATAATTTATTCTGATCAGTCCGCATGCTACTACATTCTCCTTGCCTTCCACATTAAAATCAAATTCTGTTAATTTAATCTTCCAGCGTTGGAGTTTGCTATTTGGTTCCTTTAAAGAATTTAACCATACTAAAGGCCAACAGATCACACTGTTTTAATCGTAAATCTTCTTCCGAATAAATACGGCCTAAAATACTTTGTGGCCCAGACTATGGCATAAAGTTCTTTCTCAATGGTACTATATCGTTGTTTATGACTATTAAGAGAGCGACTTGCATAGCTAATTGCCCTACTATTTTGCATCAAGACTGCACCTAATGCATAATTGTTTCCGTGATAAGTGTAAAGTTTTTGCTGAAATCTGGATGTACTAAGATGGGGTAATTCTTTATCAGTTCATTAAGTTTGTTGAAAGCTTCTATATAATCTCTATCTTTTATATTAACCTTTGAGGTTTTTTTTAGATACTTTGTTAGGTGGTGAGCAATTCTGGAATGGTCTTTAATAAATCGTCTGTAATATCGTGTTATGCCTAAAAAGGATTTGATCTCTTTCTGATTTTTCGGGACATCGATTTTATCTAAGACTTCTGCTTACTGTGGGTTAGTTTTAATACCTTCTGGGGTAATAACGTGTCCTAAAAAATTGGTTTCTCTTTTAAGAAAGCTACATTTTTCTAACTGTATTTTAAGGTTGGATTGGGCAAGGCGTTTAAGAATTAGATTTAGTGATTAAATGTGTTCTTCGATACTGATCCAGAAAATTAAGATGTCATCCATATAGACGAGACCTATTTTTCCAATATATTGGAGGCAACATAATAACATGAAGTTAATAAGTCGTGTTACAAGGTCCTGAAGCCTGCAGCAAAACATGCACAAACACACACACACACACAAAAAAAAATATATATGTAGAAATAAATAAATAAATAAATAAATAATAATAAATAATGTCACGAGACCATCCAAATACAAAAAAAAAAAATAAACAGCAAAATAGCAATACCAACCTATCCACAGATCCCTCCAGGTCTAATCCGCTCGAGCACAATCGTCTTATGTTTCTATTCGCCAAGGGCATATGTCGAATACTGAAAATCGAAAGTCGAATACCGAAAATGGGGTGGACGCGAGCAAGGACTAAACCGATGCGTTTATAAAGAAGAGAAAGATGCAAAAGAAAAAAACAAAAAGAAAAACGAAAAAAAAGAAGAAAAAAAAACAACGCAAATTATTATTAACTAACGCCGAACGTAAACACGATTAAAAAAACGGGAAAAAAGAAAATGTGTGCGACTTTGACATATGCCACCACACTAGCGGTCCCGTTCGCACACATCTAAGCTCTCGCTCTTAGGAAAAAAATTCGACGAAAGACAAATTCAAAAGCGAAAGATTGAATGGGGATGAAAAAAAAAATTATCCCTAGATTGTAAGTGTTATTCATTCTGTTGATAGTAATTTCCGTAGTTTGTCATTAGCAAATAGATTTGAGGTTAAATAGGGTAGGTTATTTATGTTAATGTAAGGTATGATGTGTTGTGTTATTATCCGAATTTAGGCAATTGTATCAATTTATAAAAAGTGTTATAAAGGGTGGTTAAATTTTAAGGGCCGGTGTTGAATGTGAACCACACCTAAACGTCAAGTTTTTTTCTGCATTTCATTTGACATTTCTCAATTTCAGACTAACTCAATTTGAACCATGGAAAGATACATAATCGAGCAACACGTTAAAGTTATTCAGGCTTATTATGAAAATGGGCGTTCAAATCAAAATGCATATCGTGCATTTCGTGATTCTTTCGGTCAATTTAATCGTCCAAATGTGCGTACAATCGAAAAAATCGTGCAAAAATTTGTGCAAACCGGGTCTGTAGGAGATGTGAAAACACCAGTGCATGCTCGTACAGCTCGTACTGCAGAAAATATTGCTGCTGTTCGCGATAGTGTGGCTGAAGAGCCGTCCACCTCAACTCGTCGTCGTGCCCAACAATTGCACCTCTCACGCTCGTCGTTGATGAACATTATGCATAAAGACTTGCATTTACGCGCTTATAAGGTGCAATTGACTCAAGAACTAAAGCCTCTTGACCATTTCAAGCGTCGTCAATGGTTACAATGGTGGCAAGAAATGGCAACAGTGGATGATCAATTTTCGAAGAAAATCATCTTCAGTGATGAGGCACATTTTCACCTCAGTGGATTCGTCAATAAGCAGAATTGCCGCATTTGGGCGAATGATAATCCAAGAGTGATTGTCGAAAAACCAATGCACCCACAAGGAGTGACTGTTTGGTGCGGTTTATGGGCTGGCGGCATCATCGGGCCGTATTTTTTCCAAAATGAGGCCGGTCAGGCAGTTACTGTGAATGGTGTTCGCTATCGTGAGATGATAACGAACTTTTTATGGCCCGAATTGGAAGTTATGGATGTGGACGATATGTGGTTTCAACAGGATGGTGCCACTTGCCACACAGCTAACGAAACAATGGCTCTTTTGCGCGACAAATTCAATGGCCGTGTTATCTCACGTGGTGGCGATGTCAATTGGCCGCCAAGATCATGTGATTTGACACCGTTGGACTTCTTTCTTTGGGGTTATTTGAAAGAAAAGGTGTACGTCGATAAGCCAGCAACAATTCAAGAGCTAAAGGATGAGATAATTCGGCACATTAACGGCATAGAACCTCAATTATGCCTCAGCGTCATCGAAAATTTCGACCATCGGATGGAGGTGTTCCGCCGAGGTCGCGGCGGCCATTTGGCCGATATTTTGTTCCATACATAATTGAACCATACCAATATTATCATAATAAAAAAAAATGACAGTAATTTCCTAAATAATTTGTGTTTTATTCAAAATCAACATCGGCCCTTAAAACTTAACCACCCTTTATGTAGGTATTACCATCATTTTTGACGAAGGATATTGGCAAAGGGAATTTCCCTTTTCCAATACTCCGAAAGCAATATGGATAAAGATAAGGGACGACCGACATGACAAAGAGGGGGGCAGAGATAACATAGATGAACGAAGAGAAATGTAGGCAGCGAGTGAAAATGAAGGGGTAACGAAGAGAATATAGTAAAGAGTAAATTGAGGAAAACAAAAAAAAAAAAACTAGGCAAAAGAACATCGACCGTTGATCACTTTTTTGATTAGATCATATGGGAACGGTCGATGCCCCGACTCCACAGATAGTAAAGAAAAAAAAAAAGTTTACAGACAGTGGCATACAAAAAAAAAGGGAAAGAAAAAAAAAAGGAAGGAAATCTGAAAATTTTTTTTTGGTAAGTGGTGAAAAAAATTAATATTAGTTTAATAGTAATTTTACTAGAAAAAAAAAAGAAAGGCAGAGGTCCAAAGGGCAATAGCTCCCCTTGAGAAGAGGACAGGTTGAGAACACAGCAGAGGTATGTTATTATATAAATCAATTTCTAAGAGCCAAATAATTTAACTTGGGGAACTTGTGGCAAATTTCAAGGACTTGGGTTGAACCGATACGCCCAAGCCTCTGCAATTTTTTTTGGGCAGATCCGGTGTTTCTGTCCGCAAGCAACGGCTAGCGGAGATCAAATCAAACCGCAAGACGGCCAACCGGTACCACCCAAGAGTATAGCAAGGAACAAAGGCCACTCCACAACTGAAGTGAGGTGCTCCGCCCCAAGGTTCCGTACTACAACTGCCGCAGCTACAAAGAAAAAAAAAAAAAACAAGAAACAGCGAGGGAACTACAAAAGATGTTTTTTGAGTGCAAACACAGTGTAGAGAATTAGTTTAATTTTTTTTAGTTTAGTTTTTTTTTAATTTTTTTTACAAATCAAGTGTAAATTAAGGATAGGGTAACAGTGAACTCTGCGCTTAATCACCTTCCCCTTTTGTGATTGTGTTTCGCGATATTATAGCTGGGACATCAGCAACTACAACATCTTCTTGTGCTGCCGGCAGGACAACGGGGGACATAAAACCGTGAGTAAATATTTGTTTTACTTTCCTTTTTTTATGAATTGTTTTAGACAAGGTTATATAAGTGTTAAGGGCAGATTTTTTTGTTACTTAGGATAAGTTAGGGTAATTTGAATTTAGATTTAGTGAATTTCCTTGGATAAAGTTTCATTTATAATTTTTAGATCCGAAGAGATCCGAAGGAATAAAGAAATATTTGATCATAAAATTTTAGTAGTCATAATAACATAATAATGATGTGTTGGTGAAGATTTTGTGCTTAGATGGTGTGTGGGGTTCATGGGAAGGCCGTCCTTTCGCTGATCAGGCGCGACGACTGAACAACTACACCGACTTGCTAAAGACCGGACGTGACGACCTTAAGTACTTTAAGTACAGGACATTAGGCAGTAGTGGCTGGATTGAGGCATTAGGAGCCATCTCCAGTGAATGTTGGCCAAGGAGATGGCGAAGGTTGTGTCTTCCAAACACAAGGGTTGGTTGGCCATGCTGGTGCCATCAACACCTGGCACGTCTCTGGGACGAGACGAACCCACATCCTGGAGAGACTAGGGGATACAGATGCCGTAGTATAGGGCTAGAATAGGACAGTTATAAGTTAGTTTAGGTATAGGTTAGGGCTTATCGTAAGTTTTTAGAGTAGATTAGGTTTAGATTAGAATAGTTAGGTTTAGGTTAGATCTGGCATACCCCTCTTTCTCCAGGATATGGGCATAAGCCCTTGAGCTTCTTCTTCTTCTCCTGTCTTCTTTCCTATCTTTTTTAAGTCCGTCCGTTTTTAATACACGTATGGCACGATATTTTTTGTGTTTGAGCAGGTGGTGTGAGAGTGATGGGAGACAAGAACCAGCCCCGTCCGACGAGTTAAGCCGTGCAACCGCGTGCGTGCCACCGTCCCCTTCACCCACACTGAAGGTGCCTCCGTGGGCTGCCCCTAGCTGTAACAGTCGTTGAAAGGTAGCGGGAGCATTGCGTAGGCCAAAGGGCATACGAATAAATTCGTAATTCTTTAGCGGAGGAAAACGCAGTTTTGTGCCTATCGCTAGTGTGCATTTCAATTTGGTGAAAGCCCTTAGAGAGATCTGTGGTACTAAAGTACTGGCATCTTCCTAATTTGTCAAATATCTCTTCAATATTTGGAATAGGAAATCGGTCTTCTGTCGTTATTTCGTTGAGCTTACGATAATTGATGATACGCCAGTTTTGCTTTCCCAATGAGTCTATCTTTTTGGGAACGATCCAAATTGGGCTGTTGTACGAACTATTGATTCTTTTATTATGCCCTGATTAAACATTTCTTCAATCTGTCTATTAACTTCATTTCTATGAATTTGAGGGTATCTGTACAATTTTGAAAAGACGGGGAGGTCATGTTTAGTAACAATACGGTGTTTAATTTCTTTGGTAAACGTCAAATCATCACCTTTCTTGTAGAAAGCGTTCTGTGAGTCTTGACTACTTTATGTAGAAACATTTTCTCATGCTTATTAATGTGATCTGTACTAATCAAATCGAGTATATTGTTTTCCCTAATTTCGCTGTGAAATATTTCTATCGCGTTCTCTTTATATGATCTCTTCTCGTAGTTCTCATCTTCTTTATTGAAATACAAATGTAAGGATGTTTTTTGTGTTGTTAATTGTTTATTAGAGTAATCAATGACTGCATTAAATTTCGTTAAAATATTATTCCCTATAATACCATTAAAGTTGTTTTGTAAGTCGTATTCTAAGAACTCGCAGAATTCTTTTCGTTGAATTCTTTAAAAACTGGAATTCTACCCAACGTTTTTATAAAAAAAAATGTCTACCCATTGCCCTTACAGGTGCTACTATGTTGGTCTTCTATTTAGGATGACATACATTAGGATTGATGGTACTAAATTCAGCTCCAGTATCAACAATAAAATACAAGTTTCTTATATTGTTTCTGATTTTTATATGGGGAAGCCGCCTAAGGCGGTCCCCGAAAAATTTCCCATTTCCATCGGCTCCATACTACTGGCCCTATTGATTCGACTATTTCTCGAGTTTCTAGAATTCTGACTATTTCTATAGCTGTCCCCTGATCTCTGATATTCGTTCTGATGCTGGCCCTGATCTTGATTCCTATTTGGGTCCGATAGTTCTGATTTCCATTATGGATTTGATTTCTATTTGAGTATTGTTTCTGATTCGGGTTATGAGGTTGATATTTATAAAAGTATTGGTTTTGATTTGAGTTATGAAATTGGTTTCTATTCAAGTATTAATTTTGATTCGAGTTTTGAAATTGGTTCTTATTCATTTATTGGTTTTGATTCGGGTTATTTTGAAACTATAGCTTTTAGTAGTCAGGCCATATAAGGTATAATTCTGATGTCTAGCTTGTAAAATAATATCGAAAGCGTCTTCCAGCTTATCTGGGTTTGTGCTAAAAATCATTTTTGGTAGGCTCAGGCAAATTTTCCCTAAAAATTTGTAAGTCTATTCTGTTAGCTTCTTCATTTGCGAATGTTCCTTCTCCATTCGTTAATATTCTATTGTGTATTCTAGCCGTTAGTCTCTTTATCTCTGAAAAATACTGTTCTATTGTTGAAGATATCCTACACATTTTTAACCTATCCATCAATTCTGTACTACTTTCCTTTTCCCCATAATTCTTTATTAGTACTTGTTTGAGTTGAGCCCAATTTGTTTTATTATGTTTTATTATAGGAAAACAGCCCTTTCTAATTAAATTACCTAACACTTATTTCAGTACTTGCGTGTAACTTTGCTTAACCCTTTCGCCTCTACTGGGACAATACGTCCCAGCACAAAAAAACCTTGTCTTATTTTCATTATTGGGACATATACGTCCCACCTTAAAATATTATTGGGATTATATTGGGTTTATAACTTAATTCGTGCGGTTTTTTGTTAAAATTTGAACGTTTTTTTAAGAAAAACATGTACAATAGTATTATTCAAAGTATTGCCCATCTGAAGCTATGACTTTTTCCCATCTTTCTGGCAATTTGTGGATCCCATCCCAAAAGAACCGCGCCGGCATGGCAGCCAAGAATGAATCAAGCCAATTTTTGATATTCTGCTCTGATGTGAACCGTATTTCAGTGAGGGCGTTCTGCATCGACCGGAACAAATGGTAGTCAGAAGGGGCAAGGTCTGGGCTATAAGGCGGGTGGGGTAAAACTTCCCATCCACTGTTTTCCAAATAGTTCTTAACCGGAATAGCAACGTGGGGCCGAGCGTTGTCATGATGGAAAATTATTGCCTCGTGTCTGGTCGCAAATTCCGGGCGTTTTTCGGCTACTGCTCTCTTTAAACGGATTAATTGTGTTCGGTAGCGTTGGCCATTTATGGTTTCACCCGGTTTTAGCAGCTAATAATACAGCACACCCTTCTGATCCCACCAAATACAGAGCATTACCTTCGCGCCATGGATATTCGGCTTTGCCGTTGATTTGGCTGGTTGGCCGGGTTTCACATATAATTTTTTGCGCTTGGGGTTGTCGTAATGCATCCATTTTTCATCACCAGTAACAATGCGATGCAAAAATGACTTCCTTTTGTGGCGTTCCAGCAGCATTTCGGACATGCAAAACCGCCTTTCGACGTCTCTCGGCTTGAGTTCATGTGGAACCCAATTTCCTTGCTTTTGAATATATCCAGCTGCTTTTAAACGTTTTGAAATGGCTGCTTGAGTGACACCCAAAGATCCTGCGAGCTCTTCTTGTGTTTGGCAACAATCTTCATAGAGTAATGCTTCCAGTTCTTCATCTTCAAACTTTTTTGGCTGCCCAGGACGTTCATCGTCTTCCAAGCCAAAATCACCACTTTTAAATCGTGCAAACCACTTTTGGCACGTTCGCTCAGCTAGCGCATGTTCGCCATAAACTTCCACCAAAATACGATGACTTTCGGCAGCAGTTTTCTTCATATTAAAGTAATGAAGAAGAACTCCCCGCAAAAACACTTTTTAAGGCACAAAGTTCGACATATTTGAGTGAAAAAAAAAAAATTGTTGTTTACCCTTCAAATGAATGACATATACTGAAATGACGTACAATGACAGTAGCTTTCCAACGCATGTTCCAATGGAATAATAACAATGGAATAATACAAGTTACGCCATCTCTTAGCAAACCGCACGAATTAAGTTATTCACCCAATATGTCCCAGGATAACGAAAAGGACTACGTTATCTTAATACACACCAAACATTTTCTTTGCAATTATACTTTCAGAATTTCCACAAAAGTTGCTATAATTGTTTATGGTTCTTAAATAAAAACACTTTTCACAATACGAGTATAATAAATAAATTTCTTTTCGTGCATTTTTCACAATTTAATATAAGATGTTTAGAACAACTTAAAATATTGTAATATGCGAGCTACGGCTCGAGTAGATAAAACAATTATTCTGTGAAATTATTTCTTTATTTTCTACTCTATAGAACAATTCAAGTTCACACTATACTATTCTTCGCAAATTCTTTTCTTACAAGGTCTCTTTCCTCTCAAATCACTTTATCTCCTTTCAATTACTTAATTCACAAATCCAAACTAATTACTTTTTCTTGTTCACTCTCAACTTTCAATTTATCACCAAATTACCACTTCGCCCATTATCACTTTTCCAATCTCTTCGCCACGGTTCTAAACCAACTGTGTCTTTTTTTGATCGCCATCTGTCCTTATATAGCAGAAGTTTCTGATAGCCAGAAACTTCTAGCAAATTCTTCGACCACTGGAACAAGAGAAATAATTCTTGCAGTCATAATTCCCTTTTATCCCTAATATTATTCGTCTCTTTCGTTGACATGAGCTGTGGAGACTTCGTCCCAGACACGAACCTCGAATGAAAGGACAGTTTGAACCAAAATTCTGCCAGAATTGAAAGTCACTTCGGAATTTGCTGCATAGACATAGGAGCGTAGTTATTATTATGCTACACTGCCCCCCTCTTAGACGTGTTCGTCCCGAACAAGTGCATCCTCATTTCGGCCATTGTATCGACTCAGTCGGTCCACATGAACCACTTTCATTTTGGCCCTTGGTCCTCGCTGGATGCGGTAGACAACATCGTTGATGCGGGTTACTATTCTGTAGGGACCTTCCCAGTTCCGCTGTAATTTAGGTGATTTCCCCTTTTGGCGATGGGGATTATACAGCCACACCAGATCTCCTTCCTGGAATCCTGACGTTGTTGCCTTGGCATCATACCTGGTCTTCATGCGGTCGCTCGTCATCTTAATCTGGCTTCTAGTCCTTTGGTGTATGTCCCTAAGCCTTTCCCTAAGGTCCGCCACGTACTCTTCTTCATTTCTAGGCTCATTGGTAGGAGATCCAAATTTCACCTCACTGGGTAAACGAGCTATTCCACCAAATAAGATTTCGAACGGCGTATGTCGAGTAGTGCTATGCACGGCACTTCTATAGGCCATCAAAAACAAGGGAATCTGCCGGTCCCAATCCCGTTGGTAGTCACTTACGACCTTCGAGAGATGTTCGTCCAAAGTCCTATTGAAACGCTCCAGCATACGTCCGGCTGTGGATGAAGCGGGGTTGTCCGTGTCTTTTTTATTCCGAGTAGTTGACACATCTCTTGGAAGATTCTTGACTCGAAGTTCCGCCCTTGGTCAGAATGCAATTCCAAGGGCACACCGAATCTGCTAACCCAATTGTAGACGATCTGCTCCGCCACGGTTCTGGCTTCCTGGTTAGGGATCGGAAACGCTTCCGGCCACTTACTGAAGTAGTCCATCACTACGAGTATATACCGATTACCATTGTCGGTTTCCGGAAAGGGCCCTGCGATGTCAATGGCGATTCGTTCGAAAGGTGCTCCCACGTTGTATTGGTGCATCTTACCTCGAGTTTTGATTCTCGGACCCTTGCTAGCTGCACACACGTCGCATTTTCTGCACCAGTCTTCGATATCTTCCTTCGCTTTTAACCAATAAAAACGTTCTCGTACCTTTTCTAGCGTCTTATTCACTCCCAAGTGGCCTCCGGTCGCCCCGCCATGCATTTCCTGTAACACCTCCTTGACCCTCGTCCGCGGTACGACAAGCTGCATTACAAACGACTTTCCGTCGGAGGATTCCCGTTTTCTTCTCAGAACACCTTCTTGGACATGGAGGGAGTCCCACTGCGCAAAATATGCCTTTAAGGTCGGGCTTCTGTGAGAGATGTCCTGATGATCCGGTTTCTCCATGTTCTCCTTCCAGGCCAGAATCGGCTCGATATCCGGGTCTTCCTTCTGAGCGTTCCGGATCTCATCTACGCTCCAGCCGGCGATAGGTTCGGCTCTCATTCTTTGGATGGAAACCAGCTCCCGTTCTTCCTGACGCGCACAATGTTTACAATCCGTTCTGCATGGTCTCCGGGACAGTGCATCCGCATTAGAGTGGAGTTTTCCTTTACGATGCTGTATTTCGTAGTCGTAGATTTGCAGCCTTTCGATCCATCTTGCGACCTGACCCTCAGGACTCTTGAACTGTAATAGCCATTTTAAGGCTGCATGGTCTGTGCGAAGAACGAACTTCCTCCCGTAGAGGTATTTGTGAAAATGCTTCGTAGCCAAGATCAAAGCTAGAAGTTCCCGCCTTGCCACGCAGTAGTTCCTTTCTGGCTTAGAGAGCACCTTGCTGAAATACGCAACCACCTTCTCTTGGCCGTCATGCACCTGGGAGAGTACGGCTCCTACCCCGACATTACTAGCATCTGCATCCACAACGAACGTTTCCCCGGGAGTGGGGTAAGCCAGTATCGGGGCATCGCATAGCCGTTGTTTAAGTGCCTTGAAGCTCTTCTCGCACTCAATTGACCATTTGAATCGTTTTCCCTTTTCCGTCAACTGGTGCAGGTTCTTTGCGATCCCGGCAAAATCCTTCACGAACCGTCTGTAGTAGGTGGCTAGGCCCAGGAAGCTCCTTAGTTGGTGTTTGTCTTTGGGGACTGGCCAGTTTTTCAGTGCTTCGACCTTCTCCGGATCGGTTCTCACTCCTTTCGCTGAAATTATGTGTCCCAGGTACTTGACTTCCGCTCTAAATAGGGCGCACTTCTTGGGGTTGAGCTTCAGGTGGGCACTTCGAAGCCTTTGAAACACATCCCTTAGATTGTCTCGGTGTTGCGCAAACGTTTTTCCTACGACGATGACATCATCCAAGTATACCAAACAGGTTTTCCATGTTAACCCTTGCAGGACACATTCCATCAATCGCTCGAAAGTCGCCGGAGCATTGCACAGCCCGAATGGCATTACCGTGAATTGCCATAGCCCATTTCCTGCGGTGAAGGCGGTTTTCTCCCGGTCTTCTGGATGGATCTGTACCTGCCAGTAGCCACTCTTCAAGTCGAGAGTGGAAAACCATCGGGCTCCTGATAGTGTGTCTAGCGTGTCGTCAATCCGTGGCAGAGGGTAGCTGTCTTTCTTGGTGACGTAATTGAGCTGCCGATAGTCCACGCAGAACCGCGTGCTGCCATCTTTCTTCTTAACCAGTACAACCGGTGATGCCCACGGACTTTTGGAACTTTCAATCAGACCTTCTTTCTCCATTGCCGACACCATCTCTGCAACTTCTGTCTGCTTTGCCAATGGAAGGCGCCTAGCAGGCTGACGAATTGGTCTAGTATCACCAGTGTCTATTCGATGTTGTACCAGGTGTGTTCGGCCGTATTCTCCGTCCTGTGAGGCAAATACATCAGCGTACTCATTGATAAGATTCTCTGCCATAGTTCGCTGCTCCTGATTCAGCTCACTGGACTGGAGAATCGTCTCTCTCGCTTCCGCTGTCCAAGGTGATGGGAGAAGTTTTGGAGCATCACGTTCAGATATTGTTGCGACGGCGGTAATCGGCGTGCATTTTCCAGTCACCTCCCCTCGCCTTAGTTTGACAGTGTGTGGTCTTGCGTTCAAAACCCTCACTGGAATCATGGTGTTCTTTGGTTCGACTAACGTCTTTCCCACGATGTAGTCTTGAGAATTCTTCTCTGGGTCTGGTTCTACTATGTAGAATCGGTGGCTCCCAAGATCACCTTCCAGCTTCGTCCAAATGATTGTCTCTGAAGACGGCGGCAAAACTTCGTCTTTGCTGATGACTGTCCTGAGAGTTACGGCATTCTCATTTCCGTACACCATCGGAATCTCCACATTTCGATACCTCAGTACTTGCATCCCGATGTCCAAGATTACTTCATTTGCTTTCATGAAGTCTACTCCGATGATGCACTCGTCGCATATATCTGCCACCAGAAACGCATGGGAGAACGTCAGTCCTGCCAGAGTAATCGTAAGACGAACTTCTCCAAATACCTTCGCCATTTCCCCTGTTGCAGTCTTCAGGCAGTAGCTGTTGGTGTTGTGCAGCCAGGAGCTTTTGACGATATCTCTTCTTACAATGGAGGCAGTGGCACCTGTGTCGATGGTGGCTACGCACTTCTTCTCGTTGATTAGTGCCTCCACTGTCAGGCTCTTGTTACCCCGTTTGGTTTGCGAAACTTGAATGGTGGTCCTGGGGGCCTCGATTCCAGTAACCAACTTCTGCCCCGCGAAGTTGGTCCTTACGCATTTCCCGACTGCTGGTTTTGGGAAGTCTGACTGACAGCCAGATGCTTCCTCTCTGCTTCTCCTACTTCCGCAATGTGAACAATTTCCTCGTCTAGGTGCACTTCTGCACTGCCGTTGTAGGTGTCCGGTTTGGTTGCAATTCCAGCAACGGATTTGACTTCCGCGAGCTCTGTCTTCATCCATGACGGCTGTTCTCTGGCATGAGCATTCCACGACGGACATTTCCCTGACACGGTGTATTCCCTGGTATGCTTGGTCCGCAGCCTTCATTGACAAAGCGAATGCCAATGCCTCGGGGAGTGTTCGCTTTTCAGCCATCCTTACAGCCATTTGCAGTTGTCTGTCCTCTATGGCCTGAATAAAAGCTTCCACCGCCATTTCGTTGATAAGCTCCTCACCGGCTTTAGGGTATGAAAGATGGGCTAGTCGCTCTATATCCGCTTGCAACTGTTGGAGCGTTTCCCCCCTTTTCTGGACTCGACTACGCAGCTGAACCCTGTACACCTGCTGCATGTGTTCATCCCCAAACCGCATCTCGATAGCCTGAACCAGAGAGTCGTAGTTCTGCTGTTTATCTTCCGGGTGTGTCTGCAAGAGCTCCGCAGCTGGACCCCTCAGTGCAAGTGTGAGTGCAATAGACTTCTCTTCATCGTCCCAGCTATTGGTCATTGCGGCCGCTTCGAATTGCCTCTTATAAATTGGCCATGATGTTTGACCATCGAAGATAGGAGGCTGCATCTCCTTTCTTCTCAGACCGTCAGTGGAATATTCCCGTGCTTTCTGTCTCTTCACGTTGCTGAGCTCCTTAGCAAGATTTTCGACTTGCTTTTCTACTTTTTCAAACTGAGTCTCTATCTTCCCGAACTGAGTTTCATGTTTCCCAAAATTTTCATCGAATCTAGTTTCGACTTTTCCGAGTTGCGTCTCGACCTTCTCGATTTTCTCTTCGATCGCTTCGAATTTGGATTCCAAGTTCTTGTTTTGCTCATCAAGTTTACTTTCCAGAGCATCTAGAGAATTCTTTTGTTCGTCTATTGCTTTCTTTTGTTCGTCCAGCTTAAGTTCTAGAGAATTCCTCTGGTCGTCCATTGCTTTCTTTTGTTCGTCCATCTTAAGTTCTAGAGAGTTCTTTTGGTCGTCCATTGCTTTCTTTTGGTCGTCCAGCTTAAGTTCTATAGAATTCCTTTGGTCTTCTATTGCTTTCTTTTGTTCGTCCATGACTAACTTAAGTTGCAGGAGCAGACTTGTTATACCCGGGTCGGCTGCTGTACTTGCTGGTTCCTCTTCCACGTCAAACTCTACGTCGTGCGGATTTTCACCTTCCTGCGTTACTGCTTCTTCCAGACGAATCAGCAGGGCATCTTTTCCCCCAGTTGTGTCGAGGTTCCGCTTACTGAGTTCTGCCTTTAGTTGAGTTATAGTTAGTTTTCCCAATTTGCGACCCATTTTGCGCAACTAATTAACTCAACACAGAAATCGTTTTTTTTTTTTTTTTTGTGCAATTTCACACCACGGAAATAGTTATTCACAGAATAAGTTTTATCCCACTTCTGACACCAATGTAATATGCGAGCTACGGCTCGAGTAGATAAAACAATTATTCTGTGAAATTATTTCTTTATTTTCTACTCTATAGAACAATTCAAGTTCACACTATACTATTCTTCGCAAATTCTTTTCTTACAAGGTCTCTTTCCTCTCAAATCACTTTATCTCCTTTCAATTACTTTATTCACAAATCCAAACTAATTACTTTTTCTTGTTCACTCTCAACTTTCAATTTATCACCAAATTACCACTTCGCCCATTATCACTTTTCCAATCTCTTCGCCACGGTTCTAAACCAACTGTGTCTTTTTTTGACCGCCATCTGTCCTTATATAGCAGAAGTTTCTGATAGCCAGAAACTTCTAGCAAATTCTTCGACCACTGGAACAAGAGAAATAATTCTTGCAGTTATAATTCCCTTTTATCCCTAATATTATTCGTCTCTTTCGTTGACATGAGCTGTGGAGACTTTGTCCCAGACACGAACCTCGAATGAAAGGACAGTTTGAACCAAAATTCTGCCAGAATGGAAAGTCACTTCGGAATTTGCTGCATAGACATAGGAGCGTAGTTATTATTATGCTACAATATAAATACCGACTCCTCTCCTTCGTTGCGGTTTTGCTTTTTATTTATCTCCTTATCGTTGCTGTTGCCTTGTTTTTCCTCTTGGTTGTTGCGTTTTTTTTTTATTTTTCTGTTTATCCTCGTCAACAGTTGGATGCTAAGTTGCACGTCTTTTTTTTGAATTCAATCAAAATGAAAACAATAATTTTTATTTGAAACAACTTTATTGTTATTAAGTGTACTGCTGAAGTTGAACCGAAACTGCAAACTGGAAAAAACTGAAGGGTGAAAACATCGTATACCTCGCGTACATGAACAGACATCTGTACGTGCAGGAATGTGCTTACGTAGCACATTCTGTTCTGCTCCAGATACCGGCGCGACCCCCAGACAATCTCTTGGCTTGCAAATATGGACATGGATATACATACGAGTATGACCCTGGCATCAAGAACCACGACTTGACTACGAGTATGTGTTATATCTGTATTTGTACATGCATATTTACGAGTATTCCTGTTTACTTTGTCTCTATATGTATTTCTTTTTCTATAGTGCTGTTAACTGTCAAAAATTGTACGAATAATTAATGTTAACTGGGCTCTCATTACGTATGACGACAATCGTCTGACGATGTCGTTTCGACGACAGCAGTGCTTCATTTAATCATCAAAATCTATTATCGCCTGAACGCTATCGTTTTGACGATTGGTTGTTTCCTTCATGTAACGCGAGAAATGTCATTTTCCATCGTTTGAACGACATTGTTTGCATGAAGCAAACTGCAGACGATAGCGTTGAATGGTGTCGTCCAGACGATGATCGTCGGAAAAGTTACGTGATGAGTACCCTGTTTTTTTCCATACGCTAAATAAATAAAACATCTTTTAACTCACCCCTAATAAAGTGATGTCATAACTTTTGATGCTGATCACAAATGTATGTACTTTTGGGGGTCTAGCGTTATTATTTCTCTATGTTACAAACTATGTATTTATCAAACTTAAATTACCCAGGTTATAGGGTATAAAAAGGCTACATACTTGTGGGATTACAGGTAGAGAGGAATTTATAATTCTTATTTATTTCTTCCTCTTATACTGCGTATTGTACCCATACAGCATTTGCTTGATATTTATTTTTTTGCATTTGCTAATAAGAGGTAGCTTTTGGTATTAGTAATTGCCTTCGTTTTATTAATTTCATCTAATTTTTCGACTTTCTAAGAGGAATAGAAACTGCAATTACATATCCGAAATGGAGGTTATAAATGTATCTAGACTGTGTTGGCCGTGACTGTCATCATTAAGAATGCGCCTCGGTTTTTCTACAAGCTAAGTAAGGCTTTTTAACTCAGCAAAGGCCTTCGTGTAATCTTCAGGTATTATAAAACCAGAGTGGGGAAGCCGAATAGCATTGTGGTTATTGAAAACGCCCGCAATAATGTTGTTGCATATGTCAAATTTTGGTTAGATTTCTATTTTCAACAAAATCTCCATATACAAAAATGTGACATTTTCAAAAGCAAGATAATAAGTAAAGTATACTAAAAACCAGGTACACCATAGGTATGCCAAGTGTTATAATTTTGGGATTAGGATCAAAATTGGGACTGCGCATACATATGATGATCAAAATCCGAAGCTGTGCATTCACCCTGACGTACAAACAGATCAAATTGAAAGACCTCTTTTTAGAGTTCTTCGACAATAGTAATATAGACAAAATCTCGCGATTGAATATGAAACCAATACTTGCCCTTTAAAGGAGAACGGAAGATATACCCAAACGCCTTGTCTATCGGGTTAAATATAAATTAACTCATTTCTTATAAATACATTTTATGCTTTTTCATTTAATTTTGTTTAGATCTCTTCAGTCCGTGATGAATTAGCTGCATTAAGTGATGTTCTTATCGAAACAAAAAAAAATCGAGAATGTGTGGAAAAGCAATTAAATGAATCAACTGATATTGCCGGAAGTAATTTCAGTGCAATTAGCAATGAAATGTTAAGTGACCTGAGCGACAAATTTGGACAGAGGGAAAATGTTTTTGTAGTAAGTAGTTTAGTTTTTTTTTATATGAATTTCCATATTAACTTTATTAATCATTGTTTTTCACTTAAAAGAATCGTTCTATTGAGCTAGCTCGTAAGCAAGCTTGGTATAGATCAGTTGCTCTTGGTAACCAAAGAAGGAAACTACTCTTATGGCTTTTGAACACTACATTGCGTACATTAAGAGTAAGCAAATTTGAATACATTCCAATTTCATGCTTGTACTTATTTATGCGTTTATATTTCAGAAGTCGTCAGATATGGGCCCGTTATTCGCTTTTGTGCCTGAGGTGTATATAAACATCTTACCAATACTTCTGGATACCATTTTAGATTTCAGTTTTCATGATCTGTCTTTGCAATTTGATACAAGTGGTAATAGCGCTTAAAATGTTCAGTACTTTTCTATACAGAATATTTAAAAAAAATGGTCAATCTGCTACGTGTGGCAGGCTCCTTAAGCTGCTGTAACTGACTGAAGGTGCAAAATTTTAGTTTGAAGCTGTGATCACTCCGTAATTTTGTGAACATTTTTGAAAACGAGAGTTTGCTTAATCTTGAAATTACTTGTACAGATAAATTAAAATAAAGGGCATTTGTGGGTCGCACGCATTTACTCGTATATGCTGTTTGCAAAATTGATAAGTAGCAAAGAATTTAGAGTAATATGCAAATTACGTCCAAAATTTAAATGTAATGTTCTTACTTCGACATAAATTTCGATCAAAATCACCATAGCTATATTCAAGACATAGTTAATTTTCGCAAATCCGCCAATAATTAAAGTACCGTTCTAACTAAGTATTAAGTCTTATTGCAAACGCCAATATACTCGTAATTTTTTATCAAAATCGATAAAACTATTTTCGACTAAATTGCATTTTTTCTATAAAGTAAAGTACCGATAATTATCAAATAAATGGAAATTTCAATACTGCCTGGAGTCTGCAGACCATAGATATGAAGTTTATAAACAATCCACAAAGTCGTTTTAAGGTGCAGTCTGTCACTTTTGGAGTTTCTCTATAATAGTAATCGATCCAAATCTCGAGAAGGAACATTTTCACGAAAAAACCACTTGCTCTTTATAAGAGTATGTCCAAATTTTGACATTAGTGGCAAGCTATAACCTTTTTTGTGATTTAATGAATTCCAACGAAGCGGTAAGGTTTCTTTAATTATTAAATTTTCATTCAGCAATACTTCTGTAGAAGCCATATCATTTATATGTCGGCCGTAGCAGCAGCTAAGGGAGTATAATTCTTCTCCAGCCAACCATACAGTTTCCTTTTTTTTCATGCAAGGAACTATCCACCTGTAGATTGACCGATATTTTATTTTGAAACACCTATTATATTACTTGTTCATTCATTACTTAAAGATGCTACGGAGGAGATATCCGCTGCAGCAGCATTCCTGGGAGAGCACTCTGCAGATTCTAGAATTATTCTGGCTTCTTGCAAAGATTCTCTGCTGCAAGCTTTAGGTACTTTAATATGTCATGAGGCTGGAATTCTTGCATTAGAAACATCTCCGAAAAAAAGGTAATATTCACTTACTCTCAGTTTACACAGGACAATTTTAAGTGTATTTTTATTTATTTATAAAGACTAACAAAGTAATCTTAAATTACCAAGTTCAGTGGCACAAATTTATTAAATTAGACAAATTTACAATCTAACGTTAAGCTTGGAGATCAACTTTTGTCTTTTAACATATGGAAACTATTTTGGTTATTTTTAGATAAAATAAGGTTTGTGTGGGCTCGAAGGTGCTCGATGTTCGGTGTTTCATTGCAGCCGGAGCAGATCGGAGGATTTATCTTTTTCAGAGGGTGCTGATGGGCTAAGCAAGTGTGGCCTAAACGAAGACGGACAAAATTAGCGATGGTCTCTTATGATATTGTTCCTAGGTATATAGGTTGAACTTTGTTGATATTGATTTTTGAGTAGTGATGAGTATAAGTCGATCAGTTGTACACCTGTATGGTTTTGATTTTCGTTTTGATGGGTCTTAAAAGATCCGGTTCACTGTATTTATTAAACAAGAATGTAGGTGCTCTACTGGCAGAATTAGCAGCTTTGTCGACATATTCGTTACCCACGATGCTTATGTGGACTGGTACCCACATAATTCTCAATGTCTTTGGTGTCTTGATAATTTATCTCTAGGTTAGGTTAGGTTAGGTTAGGTTGGAGGTAAGTGCACCTAAGTGCTTATCACGGGGGCCATACGGTCCATTGTGTTTTCCTTTTTGTTGTGTGGAACGTATATTTAAAAGCTTTGTCTTGTGGTGGGTTCTGTTGCAAACCAGCCTGCGCTCTTTATGAAGCCTATCATATTCCTAAGTGGAACTTGTACGAGATCCCCTAGTTCGTCAAAAAGCCTGTTGTGGTTTTGAAGATTTGGGCAATCACATAACAAGTGTTTGATGGGTTCTGTCTCCTCTATATCTTGACAGCTCCTGCAGTGGTCGGGTGCGTTGATGCCTAGTCTGGCTCCCATTTCCCCTGTCGCACAGTGTCCTGTTAGCGCGCCTATCAAGTTTCGAATTTCTTTTTTATTCATCGCCAATAGCCTTTTTGTTCCGTCTTCATCCACTGTCGGCCATAAGCTGCGAGATATGACATAGGCGCTTCTGGCGGAAATCTATGTAGGGTATGATATAATCTGTTGTTCTGTCGAGATCGGTTATACTATACCTGTTGAGTATAGATCCGTGTCCAAATGAGTTTTGCTTCCATGAGCCCGATTGCTTGAGACGAATCGCACTTTTGGCAGCTGTGCATCGTATGTACTCATCTAGGGGAGGAATATATAGCATCATCTCTAAACCCGCTTGTGGTGTTAATCTCTATGCTCCTGTTGTGTTTATGCATGCTAATCTTTGTACCTTTGTGAGTATTTTAAGATAGCTGGTTTTGTCTGTTGCATTCCATCATACAATAATTCCGTAGGTAAGGATGGGTCTGACAATAGCCGTGTACATCCAGTTAATCATGGACATTGTTTACCAAACGATTTCTTGCACGCATAGAATGCGCAAAGTGCTTTCTTCATTCTTTCTTCCGTGTTCTTTTTCCAGGTGAGCTTTGAATCAAGGATGGTTCCGAGATATTTAGCTGTTGTGAAGAGATCCAGGGGAACTCCATTCTGTTCAAGGGGATCAAATTCATCTATTTGATATATTGGTCGTATTTAGGTTGTTAAATGCACCTTTTTCTCAATGATATAGGCGTGTTGAGTGCTACATAAATTATGCTCATTGAGAAGGCTTCCCAGGTGTAGATCAATTAATATCTCCAGTGTTTTCAAGAGAAACGAGTTAAGGCTAATTGGTCTGAAATCTTTTGCGGAATTATGAGTTGGTCTACCCGCCTTAGGGATGAAGACCACGTTTACCTCTCTCCAATAGTGCGGTACGTAACGTAGTTTTATACAGCAGCGATAAATTACTTTAAGCCAGGGTGTAATTCTATCTTTGTGGCGTTTCTAAAAGATCTTTGCCTGAGAGGATAGATGTCTGTTATAAAAAAAATTCTAAAATGGTCTGAGAAAGAGTTTTTAGGATATACTCTCCAGTTTTCTATCATAACCTGCTCATTATTACTCTTCAGGGTGAGGTCCAGAATCTCTTCCCTAATTCTATTATGAAACGTAGGATGATTACCCTTAGTACATAGTACGAGATTGGTCGAGACTGGCAAATCCAACAAGGAGACCAGTAGGGATGCAGTAAAGTGGGAGGGTTGTGATCCTTCTACTCCGGATCATAACTTCGCCGTAAGCAAAAGAAGAAGGCAAGATTGGTCGAGGGAATAAATTCGAAAATAGACTCACCCGTCTTATTGATGTCTTTACTGCCCCATTGTATACGGTGCGCATTTGCGTCTTATACCATCACCATAAATTTGTTCCTTGATTGGGCACGCTCTACCTGTTCACGAACCGTTCTCTGTGATGGATTTTCTTCTTCATGTACGCAGAAATGAGAAGAAACTTTTCTCTCTGTTTTCTGTTCACTACTGTTGTGTCTTCGTTGCTGAATCTGGGTAAAAAAAACATATTAATTGACTTTTTAGCTAAGATGCATGCTCTAATTCTACCTTAATTTGTGGTGTGAAACAGATGGTAATGTTTGGGCTTTAAACCTTGTACCTGATTGTTTAAGGTATGCGGCTCTTGGATTAAAGCCATGCCCACGATGTCCACGCTTTCTTCATTGATATGGAGCAAGAGGTCGTCAGTGGCTGCATTGGTGTGGTGCAAATTAATCTGCACTACCAACAGTTTCTGACTGTTTCTTGCAGTCTTCATTCAGGATCTTGATCCGGATCTCTCCCAGACCGAATTTGACCACGCCAAATCTACTTCTTAGCATTTCCACTGAGCTTTTCTTCACTGCCAACAAAAGCTCTTTGCCTTCCATATCTTCGTTGTTTCTTTTAAGCATTGAGTGAATCACGTTCCAGTCTTTATTGCGGATGTCACTATTCTGTACCGCCAGAAGCTTAAGAATGGAATCCATAGTTTAACATATAGGCAGCGCGGTTGCTGTGATTTATCACATTCGCTTCCAACAATCTTGACACCTTTAAGCCATCCAGAGGATCTCGTTTTCCACCAGTAACCAATTATCTAGGGTAATCTGGCCATCGGGTCTTTTAGGTCTACGATAGCCACCTTTAATTCAGTTGGGGTATTTTCGTGATCGTCTGTCTATCAATGAGATCGCTCGCCCGTTCTTGGTTGATCTTTTTAAAGATCGGTCTAGTTTTGGCAAGCAGTTCTCGATTGATAAGTGTGTTTCTCTTGCTCGCTATTTGCTTCTTGGGTGGGGCTACAACGGGAGCGCTGCCTGTGCTGCCCGAGGTTCATAGGATTGGATCGATTTATTATACTTCTTAATCAATACCTTGTGTCTTTCAGTGAGGAAGGCCTTTCTCTTCCATTTTATTCAGGAACCTTTGAAAGGACGCGATGTAGCCGCGGATCCCATCTGATTTTGGGCTTGCAGCTGGTTTCAGTGTCTAATGGGTTCCTGATTCGTTGAGCAATTCGCTCTCCGTTATGTCTCTAAGCATCATCACTGCTGGAGAACTGTTCTTCATGATAACGTGGGTGACTGAAGGGCTGCCTGTGCATACGACTCAATAACCTTTTGTGTTACATGGATATTTTAGAGCTTCGTAGACTGCAAGTGCCTCTGCAGAAAAGCCTGATGCATGTTCAGGCAGGATACCTAGCCTTAGTTATGCACTACTCTGTGCCGTTACAGCGAGAGCTATATGATTTATGACCAATCGAGTTCATTAAGGAGTTCGGAAGATTAAATTTTCATTTCATTCCCAATATAATTTCAACCGTCCAGCCGTTTAGCTGCAATCATATAGATAGGCACAATTTAAAGGGCACTTATGGCTCGTATGTACTTGTTCCATACATTGTTCGTTTGTAAATTGCTGTTGGCAAATTTAGGTAAAATTAATAAGAAATGAAGAAATGTACGTTTTCGTAAAGTGTTCTAATACCTCCTGTGGAGGTCGCGTAGAATACATTTGCGAAATCTAGAAGATCATTTGAATTTTCCCATTTGACCCCTTGTGGAAATACACTTCATATCTCTTATCGAACATGATGACAGGGCTTATATCACCGATGGGTATCATGTATAAAAGCCCTTGTTCTGAAATCATACGAAATAGTAATCCAAATTCAATTTCATCGTGCCAGACTTGGTTTGTCCTAAGCTGATAATTTTCATTGACTCCTTTGAACAGTTAAGCCCAATGGTGCTAAATTTAGTAAATCGTTTAGAGCGTCGCCAGGAGTGGTTATTATTATTTGTGTAAGGTTAACTTGCCCTGCCACCTAATGGTCTACTATGCCCCTAACGCAAGGAGTGGTGCGCAGAGTACCAATAGTTTTAATTCAAACATCACTTTGCATCAGACATCACGTCTTGCCGAACGCTCTGCAGCACTATCTGAGAGCCGGAAAAGATTTCCGCTCAATGTGTTTGTTCCACATCAACTTGCTATCTAGGATTACTCCTGATGAGTTACGCCCTTGAAAGTAGGAAAGCCAAAGTGACTTTGTCAAGGTCTTACGACTAAATAACACTAGTGTTGTTTTATTAGGATTGACAGATAGTCCATGTCAATCATCGATTTTCTCCAAAGCGGCTTGAATTTGACTGCAGGATTTTCGTGATGCAAGTACACAAACATCGTCAGAGTACGCTTGGATGTGTAGTTGCACCTCCGCGATTAGTCAATCGACAACAAAACACCATAGTAGAGGCGAAAGAACTCAACCTCAGCCGTTACTCTATCGCCCGATTTACTCTCAGCAGTTAACAGCTCTTGAGACAGCATGAAATAGATCCATTCGACTGTGGTTTCATCTACTTCATGCCTTCTAGCAGATTCACAGATGGAATTAAAGCACCCTCTATGTTGACGAACACTCCAAGAATATATGTAGTTTCTGTCACCCATTCCACTCTCGATTGCATACACAAGGTAGTGAAGGGCTGCCATTCACAGGATCTACCACTCTGATAGGCGTGCTGATGCTACTCAGATGCTTTCTTTTCAAAACTACCGATCTCACGTATTATTCTACAATGCGTTCTAATGTAAGGTACGTATGAGTACCCAGTGTACTCTATTTGTAAGGTACGTACCTATATATAACCAGTGTTCTCGGTCTACCTGAATTGAAAGGCACGGCTTATTGGTGTCTGCCATAACGAAATGAGAAGCAGTTGGTGTAGTTGCCAAAATGAATCTAAGTTTTATTATAGTTTGCACATCTTATCCGTAAGTTCCTAGACCATTTTAGTATCCTAGATCATTTTAGTATTCCCAATCTTGGTTAGATTTCTAATGTAACAATATTATTGACTACCAATAATTAATATTTAAGCTATGGAATCAAATGTTGGTATGACGCTTACGACACTTAGTGTGAGTAAATTAGTTATTAGGTACGCAACTAAGTTCTCGCTGTTTTTTTTGCAACTTTATTGTGAAAAAATGGTTACAAATGAATCATACAAAGTATTGCCCATCGCTAGCTATAACTTTTTCCAATCTTTCTGGCAGAGCTCGAATACCGTTACGGTAAAAGTGTTCATCTTTTGAGGTTATCCACGAATCAAGCCATTTTTTGATGTAGGTTTTAACGGGTTTGGCAATGTGAGGCTGAGCGTTGTCATGTTGTAGGATCACTTTTTCGTGCCTTTGCTCGTATTGTGGCCGTTTTTCGCAAAGTGCTCGGCTCAATCGCATCAATTGAAGTCGATACCGTTCCCCAGTGATGGTTTCGTTGGGTTTCAATAGTTCATAATAAATGACACCAACGTGGTCCCACCAAATACACAGCATAATCTTCACAGCGTGAATATTCGGCCGAGCCGACGACGTAGAAGCATGACCGGGCAATCCCCATGACTTTCTTTTCATTGGGTTGCTGTAATGAATCCATTTTTCATCATCCGTCACGATGCGATGAAGAAAACCGTTCCTTTTTTTGCCGCTGGAGCAGTTGTTCACAGGCGAAAAAACGACGCTCAACGTCCCTTTGCTTCAAATCATAAGGAACCCAAGTTCCTTGTTTTTGAATCATTCTAAACGCATGCAATTGCTTGGAAATGGATTAACGGGTAACTCCTAATGCTGAAGCAAGCTATTCTTGCGTTTGGCACGGATCCTAATCGAGCAATGCCTCCAATTCAGCGTCTTCGAATAATTTTGCCCTTCCTCCACGCGGACGGTCGTCAACATCGAAATCACTGTCTTTAAAGCGACGGAACCATTCACGGCACGTTGTTTCACTTAGAGCAGCATCTCCGTAAACTTTTTGGAGCTCTCGATGCGCTTCAGCCGCTGTTTTCTTCGAATGAAAAAAGAAAATCAACACTTCCCGCAAATGACTATATTTGGCACAAAATCAGACTTTTTCACACAACCAAAAGTATATGACACCAAAACAAAATCACTAATGTGTCAAAACAGTTTGTTTACCATATGTCTAAGCTCGGTTCATGACGTTTTGGATATGTCAAAATCGCCCAGCACTTACTACTGGAGCCATCTATTGACAGTTAGAGTAAATTTACTTGATCGTTTTATATTGTATTTTTTAAGACTATTATTGTAGAGTTTCTTATATTCTCCATTTATTTCCATTATCGAATTTACATTGTTTCAATGATTTTATATGGTCCGTGACAAGGACTTTATAGCTTATTTTTATGTTCTAATTTTCCTAAAACTAAATCCTTAGTTTTGAGATATTTGTATTTTTATCAGATTCTTGTTTTCTCGGACAATTTACAATTTTCTATTTGTTTATTGTGTACTTAAGTCTAATTTTAATTGCATTTGCATAGTTGTATAAATTATAAGTTGTTTTACTGTAATCAATAATGAGTTCATAAGGTGTTACTTAGAATCAATGTGTGGCGTTGTGTTATATACAAATGCATAATACGGTATCCACTAGTCCCACTCATGATCTTCTATAAAATTTGAAAACAATTCAATACCCTGTGATTTCATCCTAGAGAACGTAAACTCTGGTGGTGATAAGATGCTGAATAAATTAGTTAAATTTGTAGCATAACGTAGATATTATGCATGAATTCGTACTTGAGTTCTGTCTCATTATCTGATTTTAGCATTTTAAAACATACATATTGTAACATAATGTAGCATAATAACTACGCCCTCGAACAGGCAACAAATTCCGAAGTGTCTTTTCATTGCTTTCTTTTGAGGTTCGTGTCTGAAATTAGTCACCACAGCTCGGATAATATCGCGGATAAAAGAGAACAAGAGAGAATTATAACTGCACGAAATGATTGTCATAATTTTTAGGGATTTTGTTTTTAGGTATTTTTGCTTTTGGTCGAAGAATTTGCTAGAAGTTTCTGGCTATCAGAAACTTCTGCTATATAAGGACAGATGGCGATCAAAAAAAAGACAGTTGGTTTAGAACCGTGGCGAAGAGATTGGAAAAGTGATAATGGGCGAAGTTGTAATTTGGTGATAAATTGAAAGTTGAGAGTAAACAAGAAAAAGTAATTAGTTTGGATTTGTGAATTAAGTAATTGAAAGGAGATAAAGTGATTTGAGAGGAAAGAGACCTTGTAAGAAAAGAATTTGCGAAGAATAGTATAGTGTGAACTTGAATTGTTCTATAGACTAGAAAATAAAGAAATAAATTTCACAGAATATTGTTTTATCTACTCGAGCCGTAGCTCGCATATTACATTGGTGTCAGAAGCTGGGATAAAACTTATTCTGTGAATAACTATTTCCGTGGTGTGAAATTGCACAAGAAAAAAAAAAAAAAAAAAAAAACGATTTCTGCGTTGAGTTAATTAGTTGCGCAAAAAAAAAATGGGTCGCAAGTTGGGAAAACTAACTATAATTCAACTAAAGGCAGAACTCAGTAAGCGGAATCTCGACACAACTGGGGGAAAAGATGCCCTACTGATTCGTCTGGAAGAAGCAGTAACGCAGGAAGGTGAAAATCCGCATGACATAGAGTTTGACGTGGAAGAGGAACCAGCAAGTACAGTAGCCGACCCGGGTATAACAAGTCTGCTCCTGCAACTTAAGTTAGTCATGGACGAACAAAAGAAAGCAATAGAAGATCAAAGTCATAAGCTCGATGACCAAAGGAATTCTCTAGAACTTAAGTTGGATGAACAAAAGAAAGCAATGGATGAACAAAAGAAGGCAATGGACGAACAAAAGAATTCTCTAGAACTTAAGTTGGATGAACAAAAGAAAGCAATGGATGAACAAAAGAAGGCAATGGACGAACAAAAGAATTCTCTAGAACTTAAGATGGACGAACAAAAGAATTCTCTAGATGCTCTGGAAAGTAAACTTGATGAGCAAAACAAGAACTTGGAATCCAAATTCGAAGTGATCGAAGAGAAAATCGAGAAGGTAGAGACGCAACTCGAAAAAGTCGAAACTAGATTCGATGAAAACTTTGAGAAGCATGAAACTCAGTTCGGGAAAATAGAGACTCAGTTCGAAAAAGTAGAAAAACAAGTCGAAAATCTTACTAAAGAACTCAGCAACGTGAAGAGACAGAAAGCACGGGAATATTCCACCGACGGTCTGAGAAGAAAGGAGATGCAGCCTCCTATCTTCGATGGTCAAACATCATGGCCAATTTATAAAAGGCAATTCGAAGCGGCCGCAATGACCAATAGCTGGGACGATGAAGAGAAGTCCATTGCACTCACACTTGCACTGAGGGGTCCAGCTGCGGAGCTCTTGCAGACCATCCCGGAAGATAAACAGCAGAACTACGATTCTCTGGTTCAGGCTATCGAGATGCGGTTTGGGGATGAACACATGCAGCAGGTGTACAGGGTTCAGCTGCGTAGTCGAGTCCAGAAAAGGGGGGAAACGCTCCAACAGTTGCAAGCGGATATAGAGCGACTAGCCCATCTTTCATACCCTAAAGCCGGTGAGGAGCTTATCAACGAAATGGCGGTGGAAGCTTTTATTCAGGCCATAGAGGACAGACAACTGCAAATGGCTGTAAGGATGGCTGAAAAGCGAACACTCCCCGAGGCATTGGCATTCGCTTTGTCAATGAAGGCTGCGGACCAAGCATACCAGGGAATACACCGTGTCAGGGAAATGTCCGTCGTGGAATGCTCATGCCAGAGAACAGTCGTCATGGATGAAGACAGAGCTCGCGGAAGTCAAATCCGTTGCTGGAATTGCAACCAAACCGGACACCTACAACGGCAGTGCAGAAGTGCACCTAGACGAGGAAATTGTCCACATTGCGGAAGTAGGAGAAGCAGAGAGGAAGCATCCTGTCGGTCAGACTTCCCAAAACCAGCAGTCGGGAGATGCGTAAGGACCAACTTCGCGGGGCAGAAGTTGGTTACTGGAAGCGAGGCCCCCAGGAACACCATTCAAGTTTCGCAAACCAAACGGGGTAACAAGAGCCTGACAGTGGAGGCACTAATCAACGAGAAGAAGTGCGTAGCCACCATCGACACAGGTGCCACTGCCTCCATTGTAAGAAGAGATATCGTCAAAAGCTCCTGGCTGCACAACACCAACAGCTACTGCCTGAAGACTGCAACAGGGGAAATGGCGAAGGTATTTGGAGAAGTTCGTCTTACGATTACTCTGGCAGGACTGACGTTCTCCCATGCGTTTCTGGTGGCAGATATATGCGACGAGTGCATCATCGGAGTAGACTTCATGAAAGCAAATGAAGTAATCTTGGACATCGGGATGCAAGTACTGAGGTATCGAAATGTGGAGATTCCGATGGTGTACGGAAATGAGAATGCCGTAACTCTCAGGACAGTCACCAGCAAAGACGAAGTTTTGCCGCCGTCTTCAGAGACAATCATTTGGACGAAGCTGGAAGGTGATCTTGGGAGCCACCGATTCTACATAGTAGAACCAGACCCAGAGAAGAATTCTCAAGACTACATCGTGGGAAAGACGTTAGTCGAACCAAAGAACACCATGGTTCCAGTGAGGGTTTTGAACGCAAGACCACACACTGTCAAACTAAGGCGAGGGGAGGTGACTGGAAAATGCACGCCGATTACCGCCGTCGCAACAATATCTGAACGTGATGCTCCAAAACTTCTCCCATCACCTTGGACAGCGGAAGCGAGAGAGACGATTCTCCAGTCCAGTGAGCTGAATCAGGAGCAGCGAACTATGGCAGAGAATCTTATCAATGAGTACGCTGATGTATTTGCCTCACAGGACGGAGAATACGGCCGAACACACCTGGTACAACATCGAATAGACACTGGTGATACTAGACCAATTCGTCAGCCTGCTAGGCGCCTTCCATTGGCAAAGCAGACAGAAGTTGCAGAGATGGTGTCGGCAATGGAGAAAGAAGGTCTGATTGAAAGTTCCAAAAGTCCGTGGGCATCACCGGTTGTACTGGTTAAGAAGAAAGATGGCAGCACGCGGTTCTGCGTGGACTATCGGCAGCTCAATTACGTCACCAAGAAAGACAGCTATCCTCTGCCACGGATTGACGACACGCTAGACACACTATCAGGAGCCCGATGGTTTTCCACTCTCGACTTGAAGAGTGGCTACTGGCAGGTACAGATCCATCCAGAAGACCGGGAGAAAACCGCCTTCACCGCAGGAAATGGGCTATGGCAATTCACGGTAATGCCATTCGGGCTGTGCAATGCTCCGGCGACTTTCGAGCGATTGATGGAATGTGTCCTGCAAGGGTTAACATGGAAAACCTGTTTGGTATACTTGGATGATGTCATCGTCGTAGGAAAAACGTTTGCGCAACACCGAGACAATCTAAGGGATGTGTTTCAAAGGCTTCGAAGTGCCCACCTGAAGCTCAACCCCAAGAAGTGCGCCCTGTTTAGAGCGGAAGTCAAGTACCTGGGACACATAATTTCAGCGAAAGGAGTGAGAACCGATCCAGAGAAGGTCGAAGCGGTGAAAAACTGGCCAGTCCCCAAGGATAAACACCAACTAAGGAGCTTCCTGGGCCTAGCCACCTACTACAGACGGTTCGTGAAGGATTTTGCCGGGATCGCAAAGAACCTGCACCAGTTGACGGAAAAGGGAAAACAATTCAAATGGACAATTGAGTGCGAGAAGAGCTTCAAGGCACTTAAACAACGGCTATGCGATGCCCGATACTGGCTTACCCCACTCCCGGGGAAACGTTCATTGTGGATGCAGATGCTAGTAATGTTGGGGTAGGAGCCGTACTCTCCCAGGTGCATGACGGCCAAGAGAAGGTGGTTGCGTACTTCAGCAAGGTGCTCTCTAAGCCAGAAAGGAACTACTGCGTGACAAGGCGGGAACTTCTAGCTTTGATCTTGGCTACGAAGCATTTTCACAAATACCTCTACGGGAGGAAGTTCGTTCTTCGCACAGACCATGCAGCCTTAAAATGGCTATTACAGTTCAAGAGTCCTGAGGGTCAGGTCGCAAGATGGATCGAAAGGCTGCAAATCTACGACTACGAAATACAGCATCGTAAAGGAAAACTCCACTCTAATGCGGATGCACTGTCCCGGAGACCATGCAGAACGGATTGTAAACATTGTGCGCGTCAGGTAGAACGGGAGCTGGTTTCCATCCAAAGAATGAGAGCCGAACCTATCGCCGGCTGGAGCGTAGATGAGATCCGGAACGCTCAGAAGGAAGACCCGGATATCGAGCCGATTCTGGCCTGGAAGGAGAACATGGAGAAACCGGATCATCAGGACATCTCTCACAGAAGCCCGACCTTAAAGGCATATTTTGCGCAGTGGGACTCCCTCCATGTCCAAGAAGGTGTTCTGAGAAGAAAATGGGAATCCTCCGACGGAAAGTCGTTTGTAATGCAGCTTGTCGTACCGCGGACGAGGGTCAAGGAGGTGTTACAGGAAATGCATGGCGGGGCGACCGGAGGCCACTTGGGAGTGAATAAGACGCTAGAAAAGGTACGAGAACGTTTTTATTGGTTAAAAGCGAAGGAAGATATCGAAGACTGGTGCAGAAAATGCGACGTGTGTGCAGCTAGCAAGGGTCCGAGAATCAAAACTCGAGGTAAGATGCACCAATACAACGTGGGAGCACCTTTCGAACGAATCGCCATTGACATCGCAGGGCCCTTTCCGGAAACCGACAATGGTAAT
The DNA here is from genome assembly GCA_963082735.1 of Pocota personata. Classification (NCBI taxonomy): domain Eukaryota; kingdom Metazoa; phylum Arthropoda; class Insecta; order Diptera; family Syrphidae; genus Pocota; species Pocota personata. The sequence goes on from OY720429.1 coordinate 89,349,901, forward strand.
CGGTATATACTCGTAGTGATGGACTACTTCAGTAAGTGGCCGGAAGCGTTTCCGATCCCTAACCAGGAAAGCAGAACCGTGGCGGAGCAGATCGTCTACAATTGGGTTAGCAGATTCGGTGTGCCCTTGGAATTGCATTCTGACCAAGGGCGGAACTTCGAGTCAAGAATCTTCCAAGAGATGTGTCAACTACTCGGAATCAAAAAGACAAGGACAACCCCGCTTCATCCACAGTCGGACGGTATGGTGGAGCGTTTCAATAGGACTTTGGACGAACATCTCTCGAAGGTCGTAGGTGACTACCAACGGGATTGGGACCGGCAGATTCCCTTGTTTTTGATGGCCTATAGAAGTGCCGTGCATAGCACTACTCGACATACGCCGTTCGAAATCTTATTTGGTGGAATAGCTCGTTTACCCAGTGAGGTGAAATTTGGATCTCCTACCAATGAGCCCAGAAATGAAGAAGAGTACGTGGCGGACCTGAGGGAAAGGCTTAGGGACATACACCAAAGGACCAGAAGCCAGATTAAGATGACGAGCGACCGCATGAAGACCAGGTATGATGCCAAGGCAACAACGTCAGGATTCCAGGAAGGAGATCTAGTGTGGCTGTATAATCCCCATCGCCAAAAGGGGAAATCACCTAAGTTGCAGCAGAACTGGGAGGGTCCCTACAGAATAATAGCCCGCATCAACGATGTTGTCTACCGCATCCAGCGAGGACCAAGGGCCAAAATGAAAGTGGTTCATGTGGACCGACTGAGTCGATACAATGGCCGAAGTGAGGACACACTTGTTCGGGACGAACAAGTCTAAGAGGAGGGCAGTGTAACATAATGTAGCATAATAACTACGCCCTCGAACAGGCAACAAATTCCGAAGTGTCTTTTCATTGCTTTCTTTTGAGGTTCGTGTCTGAAATTAGTCACCACAGCTCGGATAATATCGCGGATAAAAGAGAACAAGAGAGAATTATAACTGCACGAAATGATTGTCATAATTTTTAGGGATTTTGTTTTTAGGTATTTTTGCTTTTGGTCGAAGAATTTGCTAGAAGTTTCTGGCTATCAGAAACTTCTGCTATATAAGGACAGATGGCGATCAAAAAAAAGACAGTTGGTTTAGAACCATGGCGAAGAGATTGGAAAAGTGATAATGGGCGAAGTTGTAATTTGGTGATAAATTGAAAGTTGAGAGTAAACAAGAAAAAGTAATTAGTTTGGATTTGTGAATTAAGTAATTGAAAGGAGATAAAGTGATTTGAGAGGAAAGAGACCTTGTAAGAAAAGAATTTGCGAAGAATAGTATAGTGTGAACTTGAATTGTTCTATAGACTAGAAAATAAAGAAATAAATTTCACAGAATATTGTTTTATCTACTCGAGCCGTAGCTCGCATATTACAATATCTTAAAGAGAATTGTTTTACAAGCGGTTTTGTGTCTTTGCTTTCGATAGGGTGTGCGGCAAGATGTCCTGCACGTAGTGCGTTGCGGTATACATTCATAATACCGCAACACTTGTATAGTAACATTTTCTAAGGCGAGTATTTCTAAATTCATATTAATTTTTGTGTTCGAACACATTTTACTTTGATGTCAGTTTCTCTAGAATCTAAACTATTTAGTTTCGTCAGGTCAACATTGCATCTCACTTTTTATAATAAAGGGTGTCCCAAAATTCACGCAAGATTTGAATTTTGCGCCATTTGTGCGGTAAAGTGTTGCCAACGAAAAAAAAAAAGATAGCGTGACACTGACACTTCAGGGTTATTAAAAATGGAGTGCTACACGAAAGAACAATGCGTTTTCATTGTATAATAAATATAATAAATAATGAAGGTTTGGCAGCTACAATTCCCAATTTACGTACAAAATATGGTCGCAATAGTGATTTAACTTCATTAAGAGAAGAGATTAATTCAAAAATTTAGGGAGACTGGATCAATTAGTGATCTTAGATACTCTGGCCATCCTTCAAAAAGTCGTTCAACACAAAATACGGAAGCAGTTCGTGAGAGTGTTGTTGAGAGTCCAGGAACATGCTGAGAAACAAATGCATCCACAACGTGTCACTGTTTGGCGCAGATTTTGGGCTGGAGGCATCATCGAACCATTCTTCTTTGAAAATACGGCTGGTCAGGCAATAACAGTTAATGGTGTTCGCTATCGCGACATGATAATTCAGTTTTTTGTGCCTAAAATGCAATGAGTCATTCTGGTCGTGTAATTTCCCGTTTTGGTGATCTTAATTGGCCGCCCAGATCATGCGATTCAACGCCGTTGGACTTTTTTCTTTGGGGTCTAAGGTTTATGCCAACAATCCCACGACCACCCCGCTTTGAAAGAGAAATTTGAGGGCTGTATCAACGAAATTCAGCCACATTTATGCAAAACGTTCATGGAAATTTCGACAAAAGAGTGCGTATGTGCCAGCAAAGCCGAGGAGGCCATTTAACCGATATGCTATTGCATATCAATGAATAAAACATTTACAATTTTTAATTAAAAACCTGTGTTTTCTATCAATATTACTTCTTGTGTGAATTTTGGGACCCCCTTTATAATATAAACATTTATTTACTATAAATTTCAATTTCTTCATCTATTTAGCTTCAAATCCCATACGTGAAGGTGATCAGTCTTCGGCTGAGATGTGTAGCCCTCCGTTTTGTTTATTTGTATTAATATGTATCTCATTTTAGCTGAAAAACAGGATAATCCTGCAAAAATTCGGCCTTTTACAGAATTTTTTTTTTTATAAAACAGAATAAAAGCAGGATACTTTTTTATTAGTATAAATATACGAAAATATTTATAAATAAACGAAAAACGGAGTGAATTAGATTAATATCGGAATCATTTTATTCGTCATCTTCGATATCTGAGTTGTCTTCAATTTGCTCGATTCCACCTTCGGTGTGCACAGTGTATTTCTCTTTCGAAGAAATTTGTCGGAGCATATCAGGCTGATTTTTTATGAATTCGTAAAACTCCAGACAGGTCAATTTTAAATTTATTTTCACCGTTGAAATGGCTTTGAGAGTTTCCACCTTCAATCGATATTTGTCTTCCGTCCAAGTTTTGTTCATGCTAGTGAAAACTCTCTCAACGAATGTGGTGGATCCAGGTAAATAGAGAATGTATTCGACGATTTACACAATTTGTTTATAGTCGCAGTCTTCATTTTCCAAATGTTTAAATATCTCCACTCATCGCATTGCAACTGGAACCTTATCTGTCCTCCACTGCTCCAGTTTCTGCTGTCTACAATACTTCTTCACATAGATGAACTCAGTGTGCATTTATGCTGAATTTTCTGTGTCGTACAATTTTTTATTGCTCAAATTCATCATTACTGCCTCGACTTTTTTCCATGTTGGTATTTTTCGCACTGTGGCCCATTGGAACAATTCCAATTGCTTGATCTGAGCTACCCATTTGTCGATATATTCGAGAGCATCAGCTAGAAAAATGATTGAATTTGATACGAATATATTGAACTGCTCAAAGACGAAAACAAGGAACAATATACCGAAAAATTCGCGCATTTGACAGACAGAACATCGGCGGCATAATCGGCACGAATCAAGGCCCTTTTTTCGACCAAAGTCGTTGGTGATAGGAAATCATCTTCCTGACGAGTTTTCAAGGTCATTTGCAGTTCGTTCAAATTTTTGCAGTAGACGTTCAAAATGATTTGAGTGCCTCTTCGTGTGTGGTATAAATGTAGAAATAACTATATATTTTAACGACAATGAGCTCGACATCAAAAGGCAAGACTTCGCAGGCGGATTTGAGCGAGTTGTGCAGAATATGAGCTGTACAACCAATGCCAACCAAGTGCGGCAACCACGATTTCATTCTTGCGAATACGTTGTTTTGACCTTGTCGTGTTACTCCACCGAAATTCACTTTTGCATTGTCTCCGCAATATGCTACAATTTTCTCCTTCACATCGAATTTACCGGCTGCTTTCATGATGATTCGCCCCCTTTTGAATCAGTTTTCAACACTTTTACTTGGACGCCAATGGCTGGAGTAAAATATCGAACAAGTACGGGGAATATATTCATGCTTCCGTGATTCGATGCATCTGTGTAGATAGACCCAAATTTTCTTTGAGCATTTTTGTGACCTTTGGAGCGAACACGTTGACAACAATGGGTTGGAACTTCTTCTGTGCACACGTAAAGGATTTCATTTTGTAGCACGTTCTGAAAATGCTTGACGCACAATCGGAAGATTTGAAACTGTGGTTGACATTCACCACATGATATGCTCAGGTGTCTTCAATCGCTGCGATTGTGTCATCAAAAGTCAATCAATATTTTGGCTTGTGGATGCTGCTCTCAAATCCGAGAGATGTTTCCTGGTTTTCAGATGTCGTGCAATGTCCGATTTGCCACCTGATGCGATTAAAAACTCCGACCTGCACTTTTTGCAGCAAACAACACTTTGATTTTTCGTTTTTTCAAGAAACGGATACTCAGATTTTACTTGTGCATTGAAAACACATTTGCCTTTCATTGTTTTCCGCATTTTCGTATTTTTTAAAATCAAGCACAAAAACGTAGTCGCACAAACATGGACACAAAGAACAAACAATGCTGCGCAGAAATCAAATGACGTGTTGACCGAATGTACGAGGGCAAGGTGAAAAGTTCTCGACCTGAAAGATTGCGATTTTCAGTTAAAAAATGATTTTATTTTTCTACATAATCTCCCTTGACTTCAACACACTACACTTGGTCCAGCGTTTCTCCAACATCAGTATTCCTTCTCGGAAGTGCTAGTCTGGAAGGCTGTGAAAATATTCATTTACGGCCCTCTCAACTTCTGCATTGGATGCGAAGCGCTTCCCAGAAACTAATTTCTTCAAGTGTGGGAAAAGATGGAAGTCTGAGGGTTCCAAATCAGGTGAATAGGGGGATGGCCGAGCAAATCTTCCACCCACTGCTTCGGCTGCTGTTTCATTTCTGGCGTGTAGTGGTGGTCACATGTCTCATCCATTGTGACAAATCGCCGCACCAAATCGGTCGGATCCCTATTGAATTGGTCCAAAGATTGCCGCGAAAATCGTTTGCGCATTTGCTTTTGATCGGCATTCAGCAAATACGGCACCCATCTTGCGCAGAGCTTTCGCATCCCTAAGTTTTTGTGCAAGATGTTTCGCACCCTCTCTTCCGATATACACACAGCCTCAGCTCTCTCACTCCCCTTCACTCGCCTATCGTCCAACATGATATCATTCACTTTTTCGATGGTTTCGGGTGTGGTTGCGGTTTTTGGCCGTCCTTCACGTGGGTCATCTTAGAGTGACGTGTGACCACGTTTAAATTCAGCTGCCCACTTTTTAACGGTTGACATGGAAGGAGTAGAGTCTCCGTAAATTTTATCAACTTTGGATGAATTTCCTTAACCCATCCAAAACGAAGAATTTTTCCACGACACGATATTCATGTTTATCCATTTTAATGAAAAACACGCAAGACGTCTACTGCAAAAATTCGTGTAAAGAAACTACTTGAGAGAACAAGTTGAAACTTGTCATACGAACTAACGAGAAGTGCACCCAGGCAGGAAACATAATTTTTTGCTGATTGGAACGCCATTTCTGCGTCAGGCCGAGAACTCTTCACCTTGCCCTCGTATGTGTGTTATTGGCATTCGCACACGAGAACAGAGTAATAGCTTTCTGCCGATATAAATATTCTCGTGTGCAATGGACAACTGACATTTAGATATTCCGCCACGTGTTGCCAGCGTTGCGGAGTTTGATCCCTTCTGTTTCTCATACTGACAAAATTAGAATTTTCGGTAATGAAATTTACGGTAAAACAAAAAAAAAAAAAAAAAAGTTTTACAGGATTTTAGGCGAAAACGCAGGCTTGAAAATTTCGCAGGAATTAGGTTGGGAAAGCAGGAGTATCCTGCGAAAAACGGGACATATACAATGGTTATTCATGTCCATTAAATTTCCTTTCGGATAGATAGGGTTTAAAGAAATTAATTTCCCAGTAGATAGCTAGTAAGTGCTTTTCTATTATCGGTTTATTTATATTATGTTTTTATAGAGATTTACTAGCGTATGATATCGGCAAATCGTGGCCTATTTCATCTTGTGAAGGTACGGCTCCTAGAGTGAAATATGATGCGTCAGTTGTAAGTATAAATGCATTATTAAAATTGGGATATTGTAGAATCGATGGATTTATTAGTTTATTTTTTAAGTCTGTGAACGCTAATTCATATTCTTCTGTTCAAATGATCAACATCATTTTAAGTAGGGCAATAAGGCCTGCTGCTATTTCAGCAAAATTTGGGATAATTTTCCTATTGTAATTAGTAAATGCTACCAATCTTCTGATTTCATCCGTATTTTTTATACTGGATAATTGTTTACAGTTTTATATTTCGAAGGATTTGTTTTTCTATCGTTACTTGTTATTAAGGGGTTTCAACATATTACTTCAGATTGCATGTAGCACTTACTGCCATTCAGTTGCAAGTCATATTGTTTTAATCACTCAAATACGTTTACCAAATTTTGATTATGGTGTTTCATTCCATTTAGTACTATCGTTAGCATTAGCCGGAAACTACATTATGTACTTGTAATATCTAGAGTCCAAATTCAAGTATTTTAAATTGGTAGTGTCCTTCTTGTATGGAAAATGCAGTTTGTTGTCTTGATTCGCGTTCAAGCGGTATTGGGTAGAAAGAGCTAATCACGTCAAATGTGGATAAATATTTTGTCCGTCCTAGTCTGTAAGAAAATGGCCATATATAAGCTTAAGCCCAACAAAGCTACGGGAACCGACGGCCTAGCTGACGAATTTTTCAAAGCTGGAAGAGATGACTTGGTAAGGAGCATGAACTAACTCATCTGTAAAATCTGGTCGGATGAAAGCATGCTCGATGAAGGGAATCTCAGCATCATTTGACCGATCCTGAAGAAGGGAGACCATCTGAACTTCGCCAACTATAGAGGCATAAGTCTCCTTAACGTAGCATATAACATTTTGTCTGTCGTATTACGTTTGTCCTTAAAACCGATCGTCAACAACCTGATAGGTTCTCATCAGTGATGTTTTAGGCCAGGAAAGTCTACCATCAACCAATATTTACATTACGGCTGATATTGTAAAAAACCCAGGAATTCCAAATCAATACCCACCACCTGTTCATCGATTTTAAAGTTGCTTCTTATAGCGTGTATAGAGATGAGCTGTACAGAGCCATGTGTAGTTTTGGCATTTATGCCAAACTCGTCCGACTGTGCAGGATGACAATAGAAAACTTCCGCTGTTCTATCAAAGTCGGTAAGAACACAACCAAACCATTTGATGTGAGAAAAGGCATCAACATCATACATGAAAAAATTGTACGACACTCACAAGCTAACGACGAAGGTAAAATTTATCAAGTCTGTGCAACTACTGCATATGCTGATGACGTTGACATAATCGAAAGAACTCAACTGGCCGTCAGTGGTGTATTCGTGAGTATTGAGGCGGAAGCGGGGAAGAGCGGAGAAGAGTTTAGCATCAGTGCGGAGATCAAACGAAAATTTACGCTACCAATCGCTGTTTCTACGGGCTAAGAAGGCAAATGAGCAGCAAAGCCCTCCCACGAACAACTAAGGAAACGTTGTACAAGACCCTTATCATCCCAGTTCTGCTGCATGACGCAGAAACATGGGTACTGTCAAAAGTGTATGGAAACATTCCAGGTTGCTTTGAGCGAAAAATTCTCATATGATCTTCGGTCCTGTTTGTATCGATAGGGTGTGGAGGAGAATGTTTAATGAAGAGCTGTATGGGCAGTACAACGACATAGACCTAGTTAAAAAAGTCATCGGCTAAAATGGCTAGGACATATAGTATACTCGTACAGCGTATGGATACCAACGTACCAGCCCTTACCTAAGGTGGCGTGCGTAGTTGGAAGGGGTCCTCATTCAACTCTGTGAACAAAACTGGAGGCAGCTAGCAAAGGAACGAGCTGGCTGGTGAGGAATATTGGTTGAGGCCCAGGTCTGCCCTGGACTGCAAGTGCCATATAAAGTAAAGTAGTCTGTTGAGTGCGTCTTAAATTTTTGTCAGTGGGAATACTTAAGATATCGTCTGTTGAAATTGGAAAATTACTGTCAGCTACGTGGAATTTTTGTGTTGCTATTTAATTAGCAAATTCTAACTTCTGTAGTTCTATTGTTCCTAATGAATAAATTTTTTACAAAAAGTTTGTGTTACACTTGTGTCCTTTACAAATAGATAGGTCCGGACCTTGAAGAATGTTAAATTCGTTTTCAAATTACCTACATACGTATTTGGAAACATGGTTTTTAAGACTAATGGTAATATTGAGTACTATTAATTTTGGTGTCTGGGAGTGTTACCTCCGGCATTCTCCGGATCACTTATGTCTCTTGATTTAAAAAAAATTGTTAAAACTATGGTTTCTATACTGGTTATATCTCTAGTTATTGTAATTTTGTTGTCGTTGGTGGTTGTATGATAGTTTGTTATTTTGTGGCCGTTTTTCGTACATCATTTGAGTATTATGCTGTGCACCCTCTCTTTCTAACTCAAGTGCTAAATTTACTGCTTCAGTGAGCGTTTTTGGTTAAACAGCAAGTAGTGTTAGTTCTATTTTTTCAGTCACATATTTTTCTGCTGGTGTTGCGTTATTTGGCAGATCTTTGATCTGTAGGTTGTTTAAACCTGAAATAAGGGCTAATATTTTGTCTTTATAAGTGGCTGCCGACATATTGTTTTGTGTCATATGGGAGATTGTACTTGTTTTGTTTTTTTGTAATTTGCGCGCGCCAAAGAGGATATGAATACTCTTATACTATTACAGGACACGGGCGTTGTGAAGAAGAGAGAGAGAGAAAAAAAGATTTTCAAACCACTAGTTTGAAACTCAGATGGTATTAAGTTTCTGTAAAACTCCAAGGGTAGCGTCCAGATAACTGGGGAGCTTGTTTGTTTTTCTTTTGCCGTTGCTCAAGATTCACAGTATTTTTTTCCGTCCACCTGATGTCATCATCACGATGAAGTTGCATTTTCAGCCTACTTCGTAGTAGAGATGACTTAGCTTTCGCAATTGATCGACTTTATTATTTATTTCATGCGAAATAAATAGATAATTCTTGACATCAGGATTTTAACCGTGAACCTACAGCGTGACAAGCGATGATGCTACAACCATACCACGGTCACGCTTACCTTGTTGTACCTTTCAGTTTTTTTCTTGTAATGTGTCAAAGTTCGTACATTTTGCCGCAAAACCCTAACGCTACTTTAACATTCTAACTTAGTTTAACGTGAAGTACGATTTCAGTTTCAAATATGTTATTATGTACGATTTGTACAACCGAGAAGGTTAGGACAGTTTTCATCGAGCTCTTAATGTTCAAATCCACCATTTGTTATTTTTTAAATTTTGTTTTATTATGTTTTCCATTATTTTATACTTTTCTAGAAAAAAAATTGTTATAGTTCCTAATTTAAATAGTTTTTGTATTTCTTTTAACACTTCTATTCTCTCTAGTTTGGTAAACCATCTTTCAGAACATTAAACCTAAGACTGTTACGAGGGTCTGTGGCTGTCTCGGCTGTGCCGATCAGCAACAACAACAAGAAAAAAAACATTTTTTCAAATACCTGAAACTTTATGGTATCCACCCGCAAGCAGCAAGCTCAGCAATCATCCAGGCAATTGGGCCTTCCTGTCGTCTGTCTGTTCAGTGCGTGTATAAGAACGCACAGGTCCTTATACATACACACACCCCCCTCCAGGGGTGGGTTTTTTGTTCAATTTATAATAAAATTTAAGATAAAAAGCAACGAACGAAAAGCAATGTCCATTCACAGACAAGAATCTCCCACAGCTTGTCCTCCTTTTTTTTTGTGATGTCCATCGTTCTTGATCCGACGATCCGCGCACACCCGCAGCCCAGGGGTGGGTTTTCTTTAATTGTTAAATAAAAATTCCGAAGAAATATAAATCAAACAAAAAGAAAACACAGCGATTCGCCTCGCAAATAAATTAAAAGGAAATGTCAACAATTAGCTGACATGAATGAGGGAGTTACATGCGTCCCCCTCATTCACACAAGCCCCATCCCATTCCCTCAAAATTAATAATGGCGATCGGGAGATTATTTGTGGTTCAGTTCTTAGGTAGAGAACATAGAATTCGTTTGTTCATTATTTTTATATTATATATTTATATATTTTTTTTTTGTTGTTCAAAATTTTTGTCTTAGGTTACGTAAGTAGGGTTCGTAGGTCGTGCTAGTTATATTAGGTAAGAGTGTTAGCAATATTGTATGTCAGCGTTATTGTATTTATGTATATTATCGTTCAAGATATTGTGTTTTAAACGAACATTTTTGTAACCGACAATGACGAGGCGTAGGACATTGGAAAGGGAAATTTCTCATTTCAATGTTCCGAAAAAAGGGAAAACACTACTTGCAGCTGACAAAGACAATACTCTTATATGACAAACAAAAAAGGAGAAAAGAACTAACAAAGAGAGGACAACGTCGAACAAAGGAAAAGAAGGAGACGAAAAGTAGGACAATGGGAAACAGATAACCCAGATAGATAACAACAGGTTAGAGCATCGACCCCAAGGAGATAATTTTACAAAGTCAAGTACGAGCAGTCACAGAAGATAGAAATTTTTTTTTTTTGTAGTCTAATATACAGTGAGGCGAAGACTGTAGAGAGATTATTTTTTTCTGTCAATCTTTTTTTGAGGTGAGTTTGACACAGGATAATATGTAACAATAGATAATAAAAGAGAACAATTTCCCTAGTTAGATAAACCCGGAGACGTACCGTGCAAGAAATACCTGGGAAGCAGGCACAGAAGAAGGAGAACGCAGGAGCATAAGGAGAATAAGAAATTCGCAGAGGCAGTGAGCCAAAACCGAAAAACAGCTCAGGCCTTTGCAGGAATTTTGCCAAATTGCCTTTTCCCTGCCAGGACCGTTGCAAGGAGCATACCGGTGCAACTGGACAAGACCGGTGCAGGCGATGGTAGTGGTAGCGGTAGTCTGCAATAAAAAACGGCGAGTAGAAATGCTCCCCAATAAAATTCAACGTTCCAGGAGGTGCTCTGCGGGACACAACGCTGTTAAATCTCCACAAAGAATTTCTTTTAAGTGCGAAAGCCTTCCTTATATGAACCCGTTTGGCGAGGAGAGAAAAGTTAGGTTAAGAGATAGGTTAGGTTAAGATAGTTAGGTTTAGTTTAAGGCGTTAGGTTTGTTTAGGTTTAGTTTAGGATAGGTAGGGTAAGTTTCGCGGAGTTCTTCCCAATCTTTCTCCTGGCCATGGGCACAAGCCCTTGGATTTTCCTTTTTGCTTTCTTTTCTATCTTTTTGAAGTCCGTCCGAAGTTTAAGTAGAGTAGCTTCCTTCTTTCTTTTGTTTTTTGATCAAAATGGCATGAGATTTCGTGTGCTGAGCAGGTGGTATGAAGTAAGGTGGACAAGAACCACCCCGTCCGACGAGCTGAGCCGAGCAACCGCGAGCGTGTCGCCGTCCTCCTTACTCGCACCGAAGACTCCTCCGTGGCCAACCCTAGCTCACAACAAGACAAAATCGTGATTTGACCAAAGCTATAAAGGGGCTATCAAGTTGAAAGAAGTAAGTTTTCAGTCTTCTAAAGCTGACAAATTTGAGAAAAACCGAATGAAGTTTAAACAAGCCAGAAAAAGCTGCAATGCCCGTGCAAAATTCTTACTTGACCAAAAATTGATCGAAATCCTACAATGTCCTGAAGATAGTAAAAATTGTTGGTCATTCGTCAAAAATATTAAAATTCTGCCTCGTCTGCCATAGACAAAGCCAATCTTTGTCTGCGCCATTTATGTGAGAGAGTACAATTTTCTATGGGACAGGTCCACTTTCGCACTCGTACGGTTTTGAAGAGGTGTTCTTCCACGCTGGCAAAACCTCTGTGTAAGATTTTCTATCTATCTTACTCTTCAGGGCTCTTTCCGGGTAAATGGAAAACAACATTTGTCCAGCCCGTCCCTAAAATATGAATCTTCCTCTCTGTCCAACTACCGACTCATTGCACTTACGTTCTTTCTTTCCAGGGTTATGGAACCGCTGATAAATCGTCAGCTTATGAAATATCTAGATTCACGAAAACTCCTTAATGACCGGCAGTATGGTTTTCATAGCATCAGGTTCACTGGTGATTTGATGGCATATCTCACCGAGAATTGGAACCAATCCATCACTTCGACGAAACTAAGATGGTTGCGCTTGATATTTCAAAGGCATTTGACAGAGTTTGGCATCAGGCTCTTTTGTCGAAAATCATATGGCGTCGATGAGCCTCTGCTTCAATGGATTACAAATTATCTTTCGGGGCGTTCAATGCAAGTTGTTTTGGACGCGTCTGCAATTCACCAAATAAATGCTGGTGTTCCCCAAGGCTCTGTTTTGTCTCCGACTCTCTTTCTTATTTTTATAAATGATCTCTTGTCTGCAACTTCTAATCCAATCCATTCCTTCGCTGATGATAATACCCTCAGGTTTTCATATTCGTTCCCTAACTTACGTCCTTGCTCTTCGGCCGTAGAACTGAAGTTTAAACTATGTTAAAAATATTAAATTCCGACTTCGACAGCATAATCAAATGTGGTTTAACCAACAGAGGCCAAAACACAATGCCAGAACCATTATCCATGAATGGTACTTGCATCGCTGAAACCGAAAGACTGGCTATTCTCAGTATGAGTATTAATAACCATCTTCGATGGAATGATCACTAAACGTCTAGGTTTCCTTAAGCGGTACAAGAAATATTTTACCCCGTCTGATCTGGCCTCAACATAGAAGAAATGTCTTATATCTCTCCCTGATTTATCGCTTTTTTTCACAAAAAATGCTCCAGCGAAATAGCCAGCTGCATTCCACACCTTCAAAATTTCACCCGCAATACGCGACATGCTTCGAATGCACATCAGTTCACCCTGAAGCCTAACTTCGGTCGTACTGTTAAATACGAGGGTGGGTCAATAAGTCCTTGAAAATAAAATAAGGAACACTCTTTTCGGTATAAAAACATTTTATTTTTCAACGTAGTCTCCTTTTAGCTCTATACACTTCATCCAACGTTTCTCCAATTTTTTGATGGCTCTCCAAATAATACGATTTCTTGAGCCCTTCAAAATAAGCGTTTGTTTCAGCGATGACCTCTTCGTTCGACCCAAATTTCTTACCTCCGAGCCATTTCTTCATGTTTGGAAACAAGAAATAATCGCAGGGGGCTAAATCTGGGGAATATGCTGGGTGAGGGATGAGTTCGTAGCATAACTCATGCAATTTTGATATTGCGACTGCGGACTTGTGCGCCTGGCCTGGTGAAAAATAACTTTTTTCTTCGCCAAATGCGGCCGTTTTTGCTTCAAATCGGCTTGGAATCGATCCAGCAGCTCTGCGTAATATTCAATTTCAATTTCAATTTATTTTAAAACAATCATACACTTAGATACAAAATCCATTATTGTGCAGAGTTAAACAGTGGAAGTGAAAAAAAGTTGAAAACAAATTTAAAAACTAAAATAAACATACAAATTTCATTTAAATTAATGTAAAAAAAAAAAATCCCTAGTAACCTAGCCTTAATGTTAGCTTACTCCCTTACAAAAACGACGAAGTAAACCATTGATTTTCATGTACTCAGATGCTGCTTGAACCCTCTCCTGAAGTCACCGATTCCCTGGTATCTCCGTAAATCGACTGGAAGTGAGTTCCATAGTCGCACAGCATATACAAAAAAATTGTTTTTAGGTAGTGTTATACCTGAAGGTTGGCAAAATAAAGACCCGACTTCTTTCGGAAGATGCATATTGAATTCTATGGTAAAGATACTCCGGAATTTTATTTTGTTTGAGTTTGAAAAGAAAGACTAAAACGTTGAAATCCAAATATTCTTGGAATCCTATGCCAAGAAAATTTTTAACATATCCAGAAATATGATCATGACGGAGAACATTGTACACAAATCTCACAGCGCTGTTGAATGAAACTCTTAATTTTCGTGAACTAAGGCTGCTCAAATCACAAAACACTGGGTGTGCATATAGCAACATTGGCAAAATCAAGGTCTTCACCAGTGTCGCCTTCACCCTAGTTGGAAGATTGGTACAATGTGCGTAGACCACCGTATACCTTGCCCACAGTAGTAGCCATGTGATCGTGCCAAGTTAGATTTCGATTAAAGTTTAGCCCTAAGTTTTTTACCCGCTCAGCATATACAAGGTGGACACTATCTACTTCTATAAGGGGAAAACAGAATACATCTAAGCTGGTACGGCTTATAATGATAGCTTGGCTTTTGTCACAATTGAGTTTAAGCCTGTTTGTTTGGGCCCAACGAACCACTAATCTTAAATCCTTATTTATACGTAAAGTCGCATCTTCTATTAGTCCGAGGGGGTAGCTGAGGTGCAATTGAACGTCATCGGCGTACATCTGTACTTTACAGCTATGTATGATTGAGGGTAAGTCATTATTAAACATAGAGAAAAGTAACGGTCCATAATAGATCCCTGTGGTACCCCAGCCTTCAATTCGAGAAAGTCCGACATCTTACCATTGGATTAAATAGCATGAGTGCGATTTGCTAAATAACTTCTTATCAGTTTTAACGCAATTTCATCAAAGTTGAAGTAATGTTTGAGTTTAAGTAAGAGAATCTCGTGCGGAACTATATTGAATGCTTTCGAGAAGCCGAGCAGAACTAGTGAGGTAATATGATCCCTATCCATCGCTGAGCGAAATTCGTCAACCAGATTCAGCAGGGCGGTGGTGCAGCTATGTTGTTGTCTAAAGCCTGATTGGAACGGTGAAAGCAGATCGAATTGGTTCAGGTATGTATATATTTGCATGCTCATCAGCTTCTCGAACACCTTGGAAATAAAGGAGTATGGGAATAGGACGGTATTCTTTTTCTTCGGCGACCGTGCTTTTTAAAACCGGGATTATTTTTGAAACCTCCCAGGATTTCGGGTAAGCTGAGTAGGACAACACGTTGTTGAAAATGTACATCAGGGGAGACAGTACTTCGAAGTTAATGGTCTTAAGAAATTTTGGGTGCCCACAGTCCAAACCAATTGCATCCGATTTAACGGCAAAAACCGCATTAAGGACATCCGGTAGGCAGACTCTCCAAAATTTATGGGTGTTTCGCGGGTTAGCAATGCGTTTATGACTGAGTCTTCATCTATAACATCTTGAAAGCTACATGAGGTTGAAGCAGCAAAAAATTTGACATTAAGGTCTCTGACGTCAATTTCATTATCATTCGCAGCCAGATTTTTTCCTATACCCAACTCTTTGACATTTTCCCAGGCTTTCTTTGTGCTTAACCCTGAATTAAATTTAGAGGCAAAGAACTTCGATTTAGCTAGTCGGATTTCATGCCTCGCAGAATTTCTGATCTGTGTGAATTCTTGTCTTAGTTCGGGAATTCTAAATCTTTTCCACCTTTTAAAAGCCTTGTCTCTCTTTTCAATGAGTGATTCAATTTTAGGAGTGAACCACTCACAGCTAATAAGGTCATGATGTGAGAACCCAGGGATGTCGACATGTCCGTAGAAGTTTATTCAGTCTGGTCTATTTACCAGAAAGACATCGAGGAGGGTTGAGTTAGTGGCACTGAAATGTGTGGGACTCAGGAAATTCACCGGAAAGAGATATAAAGAGTTTAAGCTATCTTTAAATTGTAAGTTGTCACTAGCAAGGAGATTTATATTAAAATCTCCACAGACTATTAAATGGTTATAATTCAACCTAATGTTTTCGAAGAGATTTGTGATGACAGTGGTATCTGTTACCTTTGGAGGCTTGTAAATAACGCCAAGTAAGCATTTATCAAGACCACACAGAATTTCAATGAAAAGATATTCAATTCTCTCGCTGTCATGTGATTTATGAGTTAGCCTACTTGGAATATTTTGTCTCACATACACCGCGACCCCACCAGAACGTCCGAGTCGATCAGCCCGGTATACCTTGTAACCCGCTAAACTAAATACTTTGTCAGAGTTAAACCATGTTTCGGAGATGCAAATAACATCAATCTTACCTCCATCAAATATTAATTTAAATTCATCCCAGTGCTTGTTCAGACTTTGGGCATTAATATGGACAACGGATAAACCAGAGAACATATTGCGAAAAACATTAAGCATCACTCGCGTTTTATGAAAGCGTTTTCGAATATTGTGGGACAAAGATAACTCACTTCCAAAACCATTGTCTTCTTCGTTTGAGTTCATGATGAAGATAAAGACACTTGAGGAGAAATCCAAGATAAGAGTGCCTGCACGAGAAATCCTACAGCAGTTGAGACAGAAATAAACAATGGTTCACTGAGATTTAAAGTGATAAATATTACTTTACAGAAGGTATTAAACGAGAAAAGTTTACAATGTAATGCGGTAGCTAGTAAAACAAAAATATCCATTAGATTATTTAGGGAGACTAACATATCGATAGGTGCGAAATTAGGGAAAAATAAAGAGCTAAGTAAACTTAAAAAAGATTTAAATTGTAAATAATAAAACGATAATAAAACTAAAAATAAAAATGAATATGCGTCGGTCGTTTTACCCTTTTCAAGGTAATCGATGTGAATAACACCGCGCGAGTTATGTACTTAGTTCTCTTCTGAGAACACCAAAAACGAAAGCAGAAGAAAGTAATTCAAAAAATAAACACTTCATTAGTATACTCTTATAATAGTCTTACATGTTGAACGGTAGAGACAAGACTATTTCTTACTTAATTCACAGTAATCATTCTCGACTGCAAAAAATTAATTTGCAGTTATTGCATTTCCTGTTTACTAAATGTTATTTGGTGTCAGCTTGATCAATTAAATAATGAAATGCTATATCAACATGTTTCATTTATGCTGTGTCGAGAATGACTTAGATTTTCTATAAAATGTTGGCATAATGTTACCGTAACTATGGGATGTAACTCCTCCCTTCCTTAACTCAGGATTCTCCTGAATTCTGTTTACAATTTTTATATTTAATTTTTTTTGTTTACAATAAAGATAAACTAAAATTACAGTTATTAATATAATAAGAGTGATACTAACACTTCCTATACCGTAACTTATAATATTGTAGCATAATAATAACTACGCGCCTATGTCTATGCAGCAAATTCCGAAGTGACTTTCCATTCTGGCAGAATTTTGGTTCAAACTGTCCTTCATTCGAGGTTCGTGTCGGGGACGAAGTCTCCACAGCTCATGTCAACGAAAGAGACGAATAATATTAGGGATAAAAGGGAATTATAACTGCAAGAATTATTTCTCTTGTTCCAGTGGTCGAAGAATTTGCTAGAAGTTTCTGGCTATCAGAAACTTCTGCTATATAAGGACAGATGGCGATCAAAAAAAGACAGTTGGTTTAGAACCGTGGCGAAGAGATTGGAAAAGTGATAATGGGCGAAGTTGTAATTTGGTGATAAATTGAAAGTTGAGAGTAAACAAGAAAAAGTAATTAGTTTGGATTTGTGAATTAAGTAATTGAAAGGAGATAAAGTGATTTGAGAGGAAAGAGACCTTGTAAGAAAAGAATTTGCAAAGAATAGTATAGTGTGAACTTGAATTGTTCTATAGACTAGAAAATAAAGAAATAAATTTCACAGAATAATTGTTTTATCTACTCGAGCCGTAGCCAGCATATTACATTGGTGTCAGAAGCGGGATAAAACTTATTCTGTGAATAACTATTTCCGTGGTGTGAAATTGCACAAAAAAAAAAAAAAAACGATTTCTGTGTTGAGTTAATTAGTTGCGCAAAATGGGTCGCAAATTGGGAAAACTAACTATAACTCAACTAAAGGCAGAACTCAGTAAGCGGAACCTCGACACAACTGGGGGAAAAGATGCCCTGCTGATTCGTCTGGAAGAAGCAGTAACGCAGGAAGGTGAAAATCCGCACGACGTAGAGTTTGACGTGGAAGAGGAACCAGCAAGTACAGCAGCCGACCCGGGTATAACAAGTCTGCTCCTGCAACTTAAGTTAGTCATGGACGAACAAAAGAAAGCAATAGAAGACCAAAGGAATTCTATAGAACTTAAGCTGGACGAACAAAAGAAAGCAATGGACGACCAAAAGAAAGCAATGGACGACCAAAAGAACTCTCTAGAACTTAAGATGGACGAACAAAAGAAAGCAATGGACGACCAGAGGAATTCTCTAGAACTTAAGCTGGACGAACAAAAGAAAGCAATGGACGAACAAAAGAAAGCTATAGACGAACAAAAGAATTCTCTAGATGCTCTGGAAAGTAAACTTGATGAGCAAAACAAGAACTTGGAATCCAAATTCGAAGTGATCGAAGAGAAAATCGAGAAGGTCGAGACGCAACTCGAAAAAGTCGAAACTAGATTCGATGAAAATTTTGAGAAACATGAAACTCAGTTCGGGAAGATAGAGACTCAGTTTGAAAAAGTAGAAAAGCAAGTCGAAAATCTTGCTAAGGAGCTCAGCAACGTGAAGAGACAAAAAGCACGGGAATATTCCACTGACGGTCTGAGAAGAAAGGAGATGCAGCCTCCTATCTTCGATGGTCAAACATCATGGCCAATTTATAAGAGGCAATTCGAAGCGGCCGCAATGACCAATAGCTGGGACGATGAAGAGAAGTCTATTGCACTCACGCTTGCACTGAGGGGTCCAGCTGCGGAGCTCTTGCAGACCATCCCGGAAGATAAACAGCAGAACTACGACTCTCTGGTTCAGGCTATCGAGATGCGGTTTGGGGATGAACACATGCAGCAGGTGTACAGGGTTCAGCTGCGTAGTCGAGTCCAGAAAAGGGGGGAAACGCTCCAACAGTTGCAAGCGGATATAGAGCGACTAGCCCATCTTTCATACCCTAAAGCCGGTGAGGAGCTTATCAACGAAATGGCGGTGGAAGCTTTTATTCAGGCCATAGAGGACAGACAACTGCAAATGGCTGTAAGGATGGCTGAAAAGCGAACACTCCCCGAGGCATTGGCATTCGCTTTGTCAATGAAGGCTGCGGACCAAGCATACCAGGGAATACACCGTGTCAGGGAAATGTCCGTCGTGGAATGCTCATGCCAGAGAACAGCCGTCAAAGCTCGCGGAAGTCAAATACGTTGCTGGAATTGCAACCAAACCGGACACCTACAACGGCAGTGCAGAAGTGCACCTAGACGAGGAAATTGTCCACATTGCGGAAGTAGGAGAAGCAGAGAGGAAGCATCCTGTCGGTCAGACTTCCCAAAACCAGCAGTCGGGAGATGCGTAAGGACCAACTTCGCGGGGCAGAAGTTGGTTACTGGAATCGAGGCCCCCAGGACCACCATTCAAGTTTCGCAAACCAAACGGGAGCCTGACAGTGGAGGCACTAATCAACGAGAAGAAGTGCGTAGCCACCATCGACACAGGTGCCACTGCCTCCATTGTAAGAAGAGATATCGTCAAAAGCTCCTGGCTGCACAACACCAACAGCTACTGCCTGAAGACTGCAACAGGGGAAATGGCGAAGGTATTTGGAGAAGTTCGTCTTACGATTACTCTGGCAGGACTGACGTTCTCCCATGCGTTTCTGGTGGCAGATATATGCGACGTGTGCATCATCGGAGTAGACTTCATGAAAGCAAATGAAGTAATCTTGGACATCGGGATGCAAGTACTGAGGTATCGAAATGTGGAGATTCCGATGGTGTACGGAAATGAGAATGCCGTAACTCTCAGGACAGTCATCAGCAAAGACGAAGTTTTGCCGCCGTCTTCAGAGACAATCATTTGGACAAAGCTGGAAGGTGATCTTGGGAGCCACCGATTCTACATAGTAGAACCAGACCCAGAGAAGAATTCTCAAGACTACATCTTGGTAAAGACGTTAGTCGAACCAAAGAACACCATGATTCCAGTGAGGGTTTTGAACGCAAGACCACACACTGTCAAACTAAGGCGAGGGGAGGTGACTGGAAAATGCACGCCGATTACCGCCGTCGCAACAATATCTGAACGTGATGCTCCAAAACTTCTCCCATCACCTTGGACAGCGGAAGCGAGAGAGACGATTCTCCAGTCCAGTGAGCTGAATCAGGAGCAGCGAACTATGGCAGAGAATCTTATCAATGAGTACGCTGATGTATTTGCCTCACAGGACGGAGAATACGGCCGAACACACCTGGTACAACATCGAATAGACACTGGTGATACTAGACCAATTCGTCAGCCTGCTAGGCGCCTTCCATTGGCAAAGCAGACAGAAGTTGCAGAGATGGTGTCGGCAATGGAGAAAGAAGGTCTGATTGAAAGTTCCAAAAGTCCGTGGGCATCACCGGTTGTACTGGTTAAGAAGAAAGATGGCAGCACGCGGTTCTGCGTGGACTATCGGCAGCTCAATTACGTCACCAAGAAAGACAGCTACCCTCTGCCACGGATTGACGACACGCTAGACACACTATCAGGAGCCCGATGGTTTTCCACTCTCGACTTGAAGAGTGGCTACTGGCAGGTACAGATCCATCCAGAAGACCGGGAGAAAACCGCCTTCACCACAGGAAATGGGCTATGGCAATTCACGGTAATGCCATTCGGGCTGTGCAATGCTCCGGCGACTTTCGAGCGATTGATGGAATGTGTCCTGCAAGGGTTAACATGGAAAACCTGTTTGGTATACTTGGATGATGTCATCGTCGTAGGAAAAACGTTTGCGCAACACCGAGACAATCTAAGGGATGTGTTTCAAAGGCTTCGAAGTGCCCACCTGAAGCTCAACCCCAAGAAGTGCGCCCTGTTTAGAGCGGAAGTCAAGTACCTGGGACACATAATTTCAGCGAAAGGAGTGAGAACCGATCCGGAGAAGGTCGAAGCGGTGAAAAACTGGCCAGTCCCCAAAGACAAACACCAACTAAGGAGCTTCCTGGGCCTAGCCACCTACTACAGACGGTTCGTGAAGGATTTTGCCGGGATCGCAAAGAACCTGCACCAGTTGACGGAAAAGGGAAAACAATTCAAATGGTCAATTGAGTGCGAGAAGAGCTTCAAGGCACTTAAACAACGGCTATGCGATGCCCCGATACTGGCTTACCCCACTCCCGGGGAAACGTTCGTTGTGGATGCAGATGCTAGTAATGTCGGGGTAGGAGCCGTACTCTCCCAGGTGCATGACGGCCAAGAGAAGGTGGTTGCGTACTTCAGCAAGGTGCTCTCTAAGCCAGAAAGGAACTACTGCGTGACAAGGCGGGAACTTCTAGCTTTGATCTTGGCTACGAAGCATTTTCACAAATACCTCTACGGGAGGAAGTTCGTTCTTCGCACAGACCATGCAGCCTTAAAATGGCTATTACAGTTCAAGAGTCCTGAGGGTCAGGTCGCAAGATGGATCGAAAGGCTGCAAATCTACGACTACGAAATACAGCATCGTAAAGGAAAACTCCACTCTAATGCGGATGCACTGTCCCGGAGACCATGCAGAACGGATTGTAAACATTGTGCGCGTCAGGAAGAACGGGAGCTGGTTTCCATCCAAAGAATGAGAGCCGAACCTATCGCCGGCTGGAGCGTAGATGAGATCCGGAACGCTCAGAAGGAAGACCCGGATATCGAGCCGATTCTGGCCTGGAAGGAGAACATGGAGAAACCGGATCATCAGGACATCTCTCACAGAAGCCCGACCTTAAAGGCATATTTTGCGCAGTGGGACTCCCTCCATGTCCAAGAAGGTGTTCTGAGAAGAAAATGGGAATCCTCCGACGGAAAGTCGTTTGTAATGCAGCTTGTCGTACCGCGGACGAGGGTCAAGGAGGTGTTACAGGAAATGCATGGCGGGGCGACCGGCGGCCACTTGGGAGTGAATAAGACGCTAGAAAAGGTACGAGAACGTTTTTATTGGTTAAAAGCGAAGGAAGATATCGAAGACTGGTGCAGAAAATGCGACGTGTGTGCAGCTAGCAAGGGTCCGAGAATCAAAACTCGAGGTAAGATGCACCAATACAACGTGGGAGCACCTTTCGAACGAATCGCCATTGACATCGCAGGGCCCTTTCCGGAAACCGACAATGGTAATCGGTATATACTCGTAGTGATGGACTACTTCAGTAAGTGGCCGGAAGCGTTTCCGATCCCTAACCAGGAAAGCAGAACCGTGGCGGAGCAGATCGTCTACAATTGGGTTAGCAGATTCGGTGTGCCCTTGGAATTGCATTCTGACCAAGGGCGGAACTTCGAGTCAAGAATCTTCCAAGAGATGTGTCAACTACTCGGAATCAAAAAGACAAGGACAACCCCGCTTCATCCACAGTCGGACGGTATGGTGGATCGTTTCAATAGGACTTTGGACGAACATCTCTCGAAGGTCGTAGGTGACTACCAACGGGATTGGGACCGGCAGATTCCCTTGTTTTTGATGGCCTATAGAAGTGCCGTGCATAGCACTACTCGACATACGCCGTTCGAAATCTTATTTGGTGGAATAGCTCGTTTACCCAGTGAGGTGAAATTTGGATCTCCTACCAATGAGCCCAGAAATGAAGAAGAGTACGTGGCGGACCTTAGGGAAAGGCTTAGGGACATACACCAAAGGACCAGAAGCCAGATTAAGATGACGAGCGACCGCATGAAGACCAGGTATGATGCCAAGGCAACAACGTCAGGATTCCAGGAAGGAGATCTGGTGTGGCTGTATAATCCCCATCGCCAAAAGGGGAAATCACCTAAGTTACAGCGGAACTGGGAAGGTCCCTACAGAATAGTAACCCGCATCAACGATGTTGTCTACCGCATCCAGCGAGGACCAAGGGCCAAAATGAAAGTGGTTCATGTGGACCGACTGAGTCGATACAATGGCCGAAATGAGGATGCACTTGTTCGGGACGAACACGTCTAAGAGGGGGGCAGTGTAGCATAATAATAACTACGCGCCTATGTCTATGCAGCAAATTCCGAAGTGACTTTCCATTCTGGCAGAATTTTGGTTCAAACTGTCCTTCATTCGAGGTTCGTGTCGGGGACGAAGTCTCCACAGCTCATGTCAACGAAAGAGACGAATAATATTAGGGATAAAAGGGAATTATAACTGCAAGAATTATTTCTCTTGTTCCAGTGGTCGAAGAATTTGCTAGAAGTTTCTGGCTATCAGAAACTTCTGCTATATAAGGACAGATGGCGATCAAAAAAAGACAGTTGGTTTAGAACCGTGGCGAAGAGATTGGAAAAGTGATAATGGGCGAAGTTGTAATTTGGTGATAAATTGAAAGTTGAGAGTAAACAAGAAAAAGTAATTAGTTTGGATTTGTGAATTAAGTAATTGAAAGGAGATAAAGTGATTTGAGAGGAAAGAGACCTTGTAAGAAAAGAATTTGCAAAGAATAGTATAGTGTGAACTTGAATTGTTCTATAGACTAGAAAATAAAGAAATAAATTTCACAGAATAATTGTTTTATCTACTCGAGCCGTAGCCAGCATATTACAATATTATGTTTTTTTCAAAATATGGATTTCTTTTAAATTTCTTTCTTGTTGGATGGTGAACTCTTCAAATTTAATATACCATTATTTTTTGTTATAATTTCATCGTTTGGAATATAAAATCTTTGTACAAATTTAAACACTTTGTTACTAAATTTTTGGTTACAAATTTCTATTGAACAGTTGGCAATATTAATAAAATAGTTCCCATTTAAAACAAATTTTCTCTCATCACAATTGCTCTTAAAAATTCTATTATACATATTATTTAATATTAAAAGATCATGATAAACTTCTGTTATTTCTTCCTCTAGCCTACTTACTGACTTACAATTTTTTTATTTTTGATTTTAACAACATATTCCAATTCTTCGTTAGTTTGCTTTTTGTTAGAGCTTACAATTGGTAGCAGAAATTTTTTGTCTGTTTTTATTACTGATGTCGGAATTTTTATGACAAAAATGAGATCTTCATTTTCGAACTTGGCTATGCCTACTTCCATGTTACTGAGTTTTTTAATGTCAATATGATATTGAATAATTTCATCATTGCTCAAAATACTTAGGTGTACCCAATACTTGGGTATACCTCTACTCTTGGGTATAATTCGCATTTGTTGTTCTAAAAAGTCTTCCCGTAATATTCTTTCTTTAGTGAGATTTTCGTTCGTATTCATTTTCTTCTAAATTTTATTTCTATCTGACTCTAAAACATTTTTTAATAAGGTAAACGAGTCATTAAAATTGTTATTTATTTTTACCTGCTGATTGATTCTATTAGTTGGTTATTTGTATTGTCGTTACTTTTTAATTGGTTTTCTATGTCGTGTTTGTTGTCTTCGTCTAACGTTCCAAAGAGCCAACTCAATCCCTTTCCTACAACATTAATCAAACCTCTGTTAGATCTATGGGGTAATAGAGTTAATACCTTATTTCTCATTACATATAATTCTGTTCTTAGAAAATTCTGTCTAAATTTTCAATACGTTTCTCTAAAGTATTGTAACATAATGTAAAAGTATGCAACAATAATGTAGCATAATAACTACGCTCCCAAAAGTATACACACATTCCGAAGTGTCTTTTCATTCGAGGCTAGTGTACGGATTATGGCTAAGACGACGTCGCAGAATTAAGAGAGAATTATAACCGCAAGAGAATTATAACCACAAGAGATTATTGGCTGCAGCTGTCATCTTGGAATTATTACATCAGAATTTTCTTGTTCTAGAAGTTTCTGGCTATTAGAAATGCGGCTATTTAAGGACAGATGGCGATCGAGACAGGGCAGTTGGTTTTGAACCGCACGAGGAGATTGGAAAAGTGATAACAGCCGAAGTTGTAATTTTGTGATAAATTGAAAGTTGAGAGTTAACAAGAAGAAGTAATTAGTTTGGATTTGTGAATTAAGTAATTGAAAGGAGATAAAGTGATTTGAGAAGAAAGAAATCTTGTAAGGAAGGAGTTTGCGAAGAATAGTATAGTGTGAACTTGAATTGTTCTAGTTCTGTCTAAATAAAGAAATAATTTCACAGAATATCGTTTTATCTACTCGAGCCGTAGCTCGCATATTACATTGGTGTCAGAAGTGGGATAAAACTTATTCTGTGAATAACTATGTTCGTAGTGTGAAATTGCACAATAAAAAAAAAAAAAAAAACGATTTCTGTGTTGAGTTAATTAGTTGCGCAAAATGGGTCGCAAATTGGGAAAACTAACTATAATTCAACTAAAGGCAGAACTCAGTAAGGTGAAAATCCGCATGACATAGAGTTTGACGTGGAAGAGGAACCAGGCCAATTTATAAGAGGCAACTCGAAGCGGCCGCAATGACCAATAGCTGGGACGATGAAGAGAAGTCTATTGCACTCACGCTTGCACTGATCATCCCGGAAGATAACCAGCAGAACTACGACTCTCTGGTTCAGGCTATCGAGATGCGGTTTGGGGATGAACACATGCAGCAAGTGTACAGGGTTCAGCTGCATAGTCGAGTCCAGAAAAGGGGGGAAACGCTCCAACAGTTGCAAGCGGATATAGAGCGACTAGCCCATCTTTCATACAAATGGCGGTGGAAGCTTTTATTCATTCCATAGAGGACAGACAACTGCAAATGGCTGTAAGGATGGCTGAAAAGCGAACTCTCCCCGAGGCATTGGCATTCGCTTTGTCAATGAAGGCTGCGGACCAAGTATACCAGGGAATACACCGTGTCAGGGAAATGTCCGTCGTGGAATGCTCATGCCAGAGAACAGCCGTCATGGATGAAGACAAAGCTCGCGGAAGTCAAATCCGTTGCTGGAATTGCAACCAAATCGGACACCTAGAACGGCAGTGCAGAAGTGCACCTAGACGAGGAAATTTTCCACATTGCGGAAGTAGGAGAAGCAGAGAGGAAGCATCCTGTCGGTCAGACTTCCCAAAACCAGCAGTCGGGAAATGCGTAAGGACCAACTTCGCGGGGCAGGAGTTGGTTACTGGAATCGAGGCCCCCAGGACCACCATTCAAGTTTCGCAAACCAAACGGGGCAACAAGAGCCGGACAGTGGGGGCACTAATCAACAAGAAGAAGTGCGTAGCCACCATCGACACATTTGCTACCGCCTCCATTGTAAGAAGAGATATCGTCAGAAGCTCCTGGCTGCACAACACCAACAGCTACTGCCTGAAGACTGCAACAGGGGAAATGGCGAAGGTGTTTGGAGAAGTTCGTCTTACGATTACTCTGGCGGGACTGACGTTCTCCCATGCGTTTCTGGTGGCAGATATATGCGACGAGTGCATCATCGGAATAGACTTCATGAAACCAAATGAAGTAATCTTGGACATCGGGATGCAAGTACTGAGGTATCGAAATGTGGAGATTCCGATGGTGTACGGAAACGAGAATGCCGTAACTCTCAGGACAGTCATCAGCAAAGACGAAGTTTTGCCGCCGTCTTCAGAGACAATCATTTGGACGAAGCTGGAAGGTGATCTTGGGAGCCACCGATTCTACATAGTAGAACCAGACCCAGAGAAGAACTCTCAAGACTACATCGTGGGAAAGACGTTAGTCGAACCAAAGAACACCATGGTTCCAGTGAGAGTTTTGAACGCAAGACCACACACTATCAAACTAAGGCGAGGGGAGGTGACTGGAAAATGCACGCCGATTACCGCCGTCACAACAATATCTGAACGTGATGCTCCGAAACCTCTCCCATCACCTTGGACAGCGGAAACGAGAGAGACGATTCTCCAGTCCAGTGAACTGAATCAGGAGCAGCGAACTATGGCAGAGAATCTTATCAATGAGTACGCTGATGTATTTGCCTCACAGGACGGAGAATACGGCCGAACATACCTGGTACAACATCAAATAGACACTGGTGATACTAGACCAATTCGTCAGCCTGCTAGGCGCCTTCCATTGGCAAAGCAGACAGAAGTTGCAGAGATGGTGTCGGTAATGGAGAAAGAAGGTCTGATTGAAAGTTCCAAAAGTCCGTGGGCATCACCATTTGTACTGGTTAAGAAGAAAGATGGCAGCACGCGGTTCTGCGTGGACTATCGGCAGCTCAATTACGTCACCAAGAAAGACAGCTATCCTCTGCCACGGATTGACGACACGCTAGACACACTATCAGGAGCCCGATGGTTTTCCACTCTCGACCTGAAGAGTGGCTACTGGCAGGTACAGATCCATCCAGAAGACCGGGAGAAAACCGCCTTCACCGCAGGAAATGGGCTATGGGAATTCACGGTAATGCCATTCGGGCTGTGCAATGCTCCGGCGACTTTCGAGCGATTGATGGAATGTGTCCTGCAAGGGTTAACATGGAAAACCTATTTGGTATACTTAGATGATGTCATCGTCGTAGGAAAAACGTTTGCGCAACACCGAGACAATCTAAGGGATGTGTTTCAAAGGCTTCGAAGTGCCCACCTGAAGCTCAACCCCAAGAAGTGCGCCCTGTTTAGAGCGGAAGTCAAGTACTTGGGGCACATAATTTCAGCGAAAGGAGTGAGAACCGATCCAGAGAATGTCGAAGCGGTGAAAAACTGGCCAGTCCCCAAAGATAAACACCAACTAAGGAGCTTCCTGGGCCTAGCCACCTACTACAGAAGGTTCGTGAAGGATTTTGCCGGGATCGCAAAGAGCCTGCACCAGTTGACGGAAAAGGGAAAACAATTCAAATGGTCAATTGAGTGCGAGAAGAGCTTCAAGGCACTTAAACAACGACTATGCGATGCCCCGATACTAGCTTACCCCACTCCCGGGGAAACGTTCATTGTGGATGCAGATGCTAGTAATGTCGGGGTAGGAGCCGTACTCTCCCAGGTACACGATGGCCAAGAGAAGGTGGTTGCGTACTTCAGCAAGGTGCTCTCTAAGCCAGAAAGGAACTACTGCGTGACAAGGCGGGAACTTTTAGCTTTGATCTTGGCTACGAAGCATTTTCACAAATACCTCTATGGGAGGAAGTTCGTTCTTCGCACAGACCATGCAGCCTTAAAATGGCTATTACAGTTCAAGAGTCCTGAGGGTCAGGTCGCAAGATGGATCGAAAGGCTGCAAATCTACGACTACGAAATACAGCATCGTAAAGGAAAACTCCACTCTAATGCGGATGCACCGTCCTGGAGACCATGCAGAACGGATTGTAAACATTGTGCGCGTCAGGAAGAACGGGAGCTGGTTTCCATCCAAAGAATGAGACCCGAACCTATCGCCGGCTGGAGCGTAGATAAGATCCGGAACGCGCAGAAGGAAGACCTGGATATCGAGCCGATTCTGGCATGGAAGGAGAACATGGAGAAACCGGATCATCAGAACATCTCTCACAAAAGCCCGACCTTAAAGGCATATTTTGCGCAGTGGGACTCCCTCCATGTCCAAGAAGGTGTTCTGAGAAGAAAATGGGAATCCTTCGACGGAAAGTCGTTTGTAATGCAGCTTGTCGTGCCGCGGGCGAGGGTCAAGGAGATGTTACAGGAAATGCATGGCGGGGCGTCCGGAGGCCACTTGGGAGTGAATAAGACGCTAGAAAAGGTACGAGAACGTTTTTATTGGTTAAAAGCGAAGGAAGATGTCGAAGACTGGTGCAGAAAATGCGACGTGTTTGCAGCTAGCAAGGGTCCGAGAATCAAAACTCGAGGTAAGATGCATCAATACAACGTGGGAGCATCTTTCGAACGAATCGCCATTGACATCGCAGGGCCCTTTCAGGAAACCGACAATGGTAATCGGTATATACTCGTAGTAATGGACTACTTCAGTAAGTGGCCGGAAGCGTTTCCGATTCTTAACCAGGAAGCCAGAACCGTGGCGGAGCAGATCGTCTACAATTTGGTTAGCAGATTCGGTGTGCCCTTGGAATTGCATTCTGACCAAGGGCGG
Organism: Pocota personata; assembly: GCA_963082735.1. Taxonomy (NCBI): domain Eukaryota; kingdom Metazoa; phylum Arthropoda; class Insecta; order Diptera; family Syrphidae; genus Pocota; species Pocota personata. Next base: position 89,378,800 of record OY720429.1, read on the forward strand.
AACTTCGAGTCAAGAATCTTCCAAGAGATGTGTCAACTACTCGGAATAAAAAAGACACGGACAACCCCGCTTCATCCACAGCCGGACGTATGCTGGAGCGTTTCAATAGGACTTTGGACGAACATCTCTCGAAGGTCGTAAGTGACTACCAACGGGATTGGGACCGGCAGATTCCCTTGTTTTTGATGGCCTATAGAAGTGCCGTGCATAGCACTACTCGACATACGCCGTTCGAAATCTTATTTGGTGGAATAGCTCGTTTATCCAGTGAGGTGAAATTTGGATCTCCTACCAATGAGCCCAGAAATGAAGAAGACTACGTGGCGGACCTTAGGGAAAGGCTTAGGGACATACACCAAAGGACCAGAAGCCAGATTAAGATAACGACCGACCGCATGAAGACCAGGTATGATGCCAAGGCAACAACGTCAGAATTCCAGGAAGGAGATCTAGTGTGGCTGTATAATCCCCATCGCCAAAAGGGGAAATCACCTAAATTGCAGCAGAACTGGGAGGGTCCCTACAGAATAGTAACCAGCATCAACGATGTTGTCTACCGCATCCAGCGAGGACCAAGGGCCAAAATGAAAGTGGTTCATGTGGACCGACTGAGTCGATACAATGGCCGATGTGAGGACGCACTTGTTCGGGACGAACAAGTCTAAGAGGGGGGCAGTGTAACATAATGTAAAAGTATGCAACAATAATGTAGCATAATAACTACGCTCCCAAAAGTATACACACATTCCGAAGTGTCTTTTCATTCGAGGCTCGTGTACGGATTATGGCTAAGACGACGTCGCAGAATTAAGAGAGAATTATAACCGCAAGAGAATTATAACCACAAGAGATTATTGGCTGCAGCTGTCATCTTGGAATTATTATATCAGAATTTTCTTGTTCCAGTGGTCGAAGAATTTTCTAGAAGTTTCTGGCTATTAGAAATGCGGCTATTTAAGGACAGATGGCGATCGAGACAGGGCAGTTGGTTTTGAACCGCACGAGGAGATTGGAAAAGTGATAACAGCCGAAGTTGTAATTTTGTGATAAATTGAAAGTTGAGAGTTAACAAGAAGAAGTAATTAGTTTGGATTTGTGAATTAAGTAATTGAAAGGAGATAAAGTGATTTGAGAAGAAAGAGATCTTGTAAGGAAGGAGTTTGCGAAGAATAGTATAGTGTGAACTTGAATTGTTCTAGTTCTGTCTAAATAAAGAAATAATTTCACAGAATATCGTTTTATCTACTCGAGCCGTAGCTCGCATATTACAGTATCTATTAAATTAACAATTTCGTTTCGGTTAATAATATGTAGTATTATGTCAAATTTATTAACTATTTCTACTTCATCGATCCTTATCTCTGCATAACCGACTTCTGAAGTGATTTTTTCAATTGTTAGGGCTGTTTGTGTTTTGGGGATGATTATTAGTATTAGTATCCATATCAGAAGGGTTTTGATATGCAAATTTAAAGATACGTTTTATGTTATTTTCGTGTATGTTTGCAAGTTTGTTTTTTCTAAATTTAGGCTCTAAGAATAATATTTGCGTGTTGAATCGGTTAACTATAGTATCTAAAATAGGAATATGGTCTTCCATATTCTGTTTCTGAGAGTGGATGGTTTGGACATTCTCGGATGCATTAACTTCTTGGCTTTCCTCATGATAATTTAACTTTTTAAGTTTTTCGTCGGAAACTCTTTAAAGACTTCATTGTTTGTGTTCAAGTTTGCAAAACTTTCTGAAGACAGCTTGATCTTGATTTGTTTCATCGTCGGTTTGGGTAATAGCGTTTATCTCTTTATTTTCAATATTTATACGACTTAAGAAGTCTGCAATAACGTCCTCCTTGCCCTTAATATAATCGATTTTTAATTGTAAAAGACATCTCTGGAGTCGAGGGTTTATATCTTTCCCAGTATACTTTGAGTGAAGCCATTTGATTGGCTGATGGTCTGTTTGTAATTCGAATTCCCTTCCAAACAAATAGAGCCTAAAGTACCTCACCCCACACTACAGCTAGCAATTTTTTATCAATGGTGGAATAATTTAGCTCATGGTTGTTCAGTGTTCTAGAGGCATAAGAAATTGGATGACCATCTTGATTCAAAACTGCTCCGATGGCAACATTGCTAGCATCTGTCACGAGTTAAACTTTTTAGCAAAATCGGGATATCTAAGAATTGGATGATTGGTTATCAGATGTTTTAATTTTTCGAAAGCGGCAATAAAACTAGGGTCATTAGTGTTTATTCGAGAATTTTTCTTCAGATATTTCGTTATCTTAGTTAATCTTAGCATAGTTCTTAATGAACTTCCTATAGTAACCTGTTACTCCTAAAAAAGATTTAATTTGTTTTTGCGTTTTTGGTAGAGCAAATTTTCGAATAACTTCGGATTTTGCGGGATTTGGGCGTACACCTTCAGGAGTTAAGATATGACCTAAATATTCTGTTTCTCTGAGGAGAAAGTTACGCTTGTCTATTTGCATTTTTAATTTTGCATCTCTCAACCTATCAAATATTTTTCGAGTGTTAGAAATGTGTTCTTCTAGTGATGTACTGAAAATTAAAATGTCATCGAGGTCAACGACACAAATTGTGTTAATGTAGTCCTTAAGGATTGAGTTCATCAATCTTTGAAAGGTTGCCGGGGCATTTTTAAGCCCGAACGGCATCCTGACATACTCATAATGTCCGTTTGGAGTAGAGAGAGCTGTTTTCCTTTGATCCTCAGGTTTGACCAGGATTTGATGGAATCCTTTCGCCATATCCAGAGTAGTGAAATATTGGGCTCTTCCCAATTTGTCCAATATATTTTCTATATTGGGAATTGGGAACTTATCTTCTATCGTAACTTCATTCAGTTTTCGAAAATCGATAACTACCCACCATTTCTTTTTCCCGGAATTATCTGACTTCTTTGGAACGATCCAAAGAGGAGAATTGTATGGGGAACTACTTTCTCTTATAATTCTTTGCGAAAGCATTTCTGAAATTTGTTTCTCTATTTCTTCTGTGGTAGTGAAAATTTCGTATTGCACTTCAGTAGAACATGTTAATTCGTTACCTTCCTTAAAAAATAATTCTTGATAATTTCGCATTAAATTCTTAATTAATTTACTTTCGTGAGCATTTAAATGATTTAAATTTATACAATTGGTACTACATCCCTCGTTAATTTCTAAGGCAGTAATTTGATTAATTTCATAGGAGTAACCATATTCAAAAAAGTTTTTGGTACCGTTTATTTCTAACTGTCTTTCCCCCAGGTCTACTTTTGCCTTTAAATATGATAACAAATTTCGGCCAATAATTGCGGCATATTTCCTACCATTCAATGTAAGTACTTTCCATGCCATTGTTCCTTTAGACAAAAATTCTTTTGGGAGTGGGGTGAAAACCTGACGATCTACCAAATTCATACCATTGATTGTAGAGTAAAATATAGGTTGTGAAAGCGTTTTTCGATGTTTCCTATCTCCATAGGCTGAATATGGTTATAGACACTAGAACTATTGTCATTATTTCTTTTTCGCGTCAAACCAGAATGAGAGTTATTTTGATAATTGCGAGATCGACCTGAATTATATGTGTGGTTAGTACCTCTAAACTGGTTGTTCTCTTTAGGCTGATTACTAATTGTACTAGAGTGACTTTAGTGACATTATAATTTCTTGTATTATTATCTTTCTTGTTGTTAGTTCGATACCTGTTCTGTTGAAAATTGCTGTAACTGTTAGTGTCGTTATTTTGTCTTCTATTATTTCTAAATGTATCGCCGTAATTTTGTGTTCTATTTCCCTGTCTATAAGTTTCAGGATTTAATTCCTTGTCACTATTTTTAACAAAAGATTTTTGACTTCGATGAACGGTACCGATAGCCCTTTCATCGTCAAGCAGTTTGAGCTCTGCGAATTTATTGTATACCTCTATCAAGGTACTATTTTTTTCTACATTACCAAGTACTAAACTATCTATGTAATTTTTCCAGGTAGTTATCGTTATTTTCTGGAGAATATATTGTTGGTTTATCACCTTCTTCTTCAAAATTATGTAATTCATTTAATTGATAATTATCTGGTCTAACTTTATCAAATAATTGTCTTAAATTTCATACCTTAAAATTTCGGCATTCATTAATTAGTTCTCTGTAGTCCTTGCGAGGTCGAAAGTGTAGCTTCAGCTCCGATTGTGCTTTTTCCCAGGTTAAACCGTCGCCAAGTCGTTGTACACATCCCTTTGCTTCACCCTGAATTCAGTATCATCTTGATGACGTATTGCTTTACTTGCTCGCTGTTACACAAGTCCAATGCGTTATTCACAGATCCGATAAATTGCATTAATGTAAAATCATTTCTGCCATTGAATGGTTCCAAGTGACGAAAATGGTTTAACACTTATCAGTTGACAGTTTGAATATATTTCCGTTGGGGTTGATTTGGTCTGCGATTGGCTTGTTCTTCATTTTGTTGCATCAGGAATTGGTTGATTTGTTCTTGCAACTGAATAATATCATTTTGCTGTTGTTGAATTGTTTGCATTAGCAATGAAATTTCTTGTTGACTGGCCATCGTATTTAATTCCGATTACTATCACTGTCACTGCCAAAATTACGATATTTATCGAACACTTCGTTTCTATTGTATTTCATAAATTTATTAACCTATAGGACACTAGTTCACTGGTTTTGTTTTATTATTTGTTTGTTACTACTCTTGCAGATAATTATTTTTTATTTTTTTATTTTTGAACAAAAATGGTTCTGTATATATTCCTTAGAATTATACTCCTTTGACTGCGCCAGTTATGTATTTAGTTCTCTTCAGAGAACACCAAAAATGAAAGCAGAAGAAAAAATAAAAAGATCGCACAAATAATTCAAAAATAAACACTTTATTAATATACTCTTATAATAGTCTTACATGTTGAACGGTAGAGACAAGACTACTTCCTACTTAATTCGCCGTAATCATTCTCGACTTTCCTGTTTAATAAATATTATTTAGTGTCAGCTTGATCAATTAAATAAATAAATGCTATATCAACATGTCTCATTTATGCTGTGTCGAGAATGACTTAGATTTTCTATAAAATGCTATATTTCCTGACTTTTCCTGTTGGCATCATGTTACCGCAACTTTGAGATGTAACTCGCGCATCCCAAAAAACTGTCGCCATGACCTTGTTTGCTGACGAACCCGCCTTGGCCTTCTTCGGCTTCGATTCACCAGGAGAAGTCCATTGTTTTGACTGTTCCTGGGTTCCTGGTGTGTTGTGGTGAATCCAGGTTTCATCCACGCTTACGAAACGGCCGAAAAACTCAGCCGAATTTTTCTGGAACATCGCCAAACACACCTTTGAAGTTGTCAAACGAATGCGTTTGTTGTCGATTGTGAGCAAATGCGGCACCCATCTTGCGGAAAGCTTTTTGTTGTCCAAATATTTATGTAAAATCGAAATCACTGAGCCATGTGATAAGCCGATCGTCCATTATCAAATTATGGATTTTGTCGACCATTTCTGGTGTGGTGACCTCAATTTGGCGTTCTGGTCGGCGTCACTTGTTCTTGAACGATCTCACCGAAATTGAGTAAACCAGTGGTGAATGGTTCCAATCGATGGTGAAGAGTCCTCATAATATTTGTCAAGCTTTTGTTTAGTTTGCGTGATAGTTTTTTCTCGCAAAAAATATTGTTTAATGAGCACTCGAAATTCACTTTTTTCAATTTTAACGAAAATGCTAGTAGGCGTCTATATAAAAGAGCTGCCACAACAAAACTATTTGACAGAACTGTCTGAAAATTTGGGTGCGTTCTTTTGAAAGATGATTCTTGACAAAAAAAAATTAAATTTAAGGTGACGACACAATTTGTGTTAATTTTCAGGGACTTATTGACCTTCATTATCCCCATCTTTTCAGACAGCCAAGCAGCAATCAAATCCTTGGAATTATCCTCAATAAATTCTTTAACAGCTCTAGACTGCCGAACGTCTTTTACAGAGATAGCGGAGCAGTTTAATATTCACATAATTTGGGTGCCGAGGAATAGGGATATTCCAGGAAATTGTAAGGCTGACGGAGTTGCCAGACAGGGAACAAAAATACCCATCCATCCAGGCAAAAGTTTACTGAGTATGCGTTAAAGCTCAATGCTATTGAAAAGACAAATTCTAGGTGGACAAGTGGTACTAGCGCCAAACAGATTTGGACTAAGCTGCATCTGAAGCGCTCTAACTCACGTCCTTGCTCTTCGGCCATAGAAGGGGAACGGCAACGTATGTTAAACACATTAAATTCCGACCTGGACAGCATAATTAAATGGAGTTCAACCAACAGAGTGGAATTTAATGCTTCCAAAACACAATGCTGTCTTCTGTCTCTCAAGCGAAACCAAAACCCTCAACCAATAACCATGGATGGTACTTGCATCATTGAAACCGAAAGACTTGCCAGTCTCGGTATGTGTATTAATAACCGTATTCGATGGAACGATCACATATTCGAGGTCGCCAAGAATGCTGCAAAATGTCTAGGATTCCTTAAACGGTGCAGGAAATATTTTACCCCGTCTGATCTGGCCTCAATTTATAAGGCCTTCATCCGCCCTAAGCTGGAATATAACGCCCATATCTGGTCTGCACCTAAGACCGTTTTGCGCATACTAGAGAGAGACATTGTGAACTCCATAAATTCATTTGGACATCGTCGAAATGTCTCATGTCTCTCCCTATTTTATCGCTTTTTTTTATAAAAAATGCCCCAGCGAAATAGCCAGTTGCATTTCTCTCCTTTAAAATTTCACCCGCAATACACGTCATGCATAGAATGCACATCAGTTTAACCTTAAGCCCAACTTCGGTCGTACTGTCAAATATAGGGACTCGTTTATAAGCGTGGAATAATCTGCCAGGCTCTGTATTTCCCCATCATTACAACCTTCAAACATTTAAAGCCAATGTGTACATGCTTCTTCTCTGTTCCTTTTCCCTATTTTCTTAAACGCTCGTGCCCTGAAACAATATAAGGGTATTCATATTCCCTTTGCCGCACAAATTATAAAAAAGAAATCTGTTTATCACACAGAATTTCAAAAATTAAATATCAGGTTCCTTAGGGCCCTTCCTCTGGGCTTGTATAGGGTGAACCGTTAAGAACGATAGGAAAATAAATTTAAATGAAACAACAACGGTGTGAGATATCGAATTGATTCTGGCTTTATTTTGAAGCTACATTCATGTCATTTTGTATGGAGTAGCGCATCTTTTAAATGGCCGCCTCGACTTAGCTGGCTGTGCTTTAAGCGGTCGGTCCAATTTTTGATGACTTGGTCCAATATGTGCGGCATTATTCCGGCAATAGCGTTTCGAATGTTGGCCTCGAGCTCGTTCAAAGTGGCCGGCTTGTTAGCGTAGACTAAGGACTTGACGTAGCCCCAGAGAAAATAATCGATGGGTGTCAAGTCGCATGATCGCGGCGGCCAATTGATGAACGCTCGCTGTGAGATGACCCAGTTGCCAAATTCCTCCTTTACCACTTCGAGCATTGCGTCGCTTGTATTTCATGTAGCGCTGTTTTGTTGGAACCACAGCTCGGATGTATCGATGTTATCGAGCTCTGGCCAAAGAAAGACGGTTAACATCGCTCTATACCGAGAACCATTGACGGTAACTGTGTCTCCATTCTCATTCTGAAAGAAATAAGGGCCGATGATGCCGCCGTGCCATAAACCGCACCAAACAGCAATTTTGCTTGTTGACATAGCCGCTGAACCAAAATCCGGATCTCCGGCCAACATTTCCAGCGCCCAATTACCGAACTCACTGCGTTGTGTGTGGTCATCCGCACAATCTTATATGGATGTAGGCCCAAATCCAACCGCAAAATAAGCCTGGTTGACTCCCTGGCGATGCCCAATTCAGCTGATGGGCGCCGAATCGACATTTTTGGGTCTTCTTCGATTCTGACCGCTACGGCGGCTATGTTTTCTTCATTTTCCACTGATCTCTGTCTGGTTGGTGGCTTAAGGTCCAAAAGAATGTACTCATGCTCAAACTTTTCCACGGTGCGACGAATTGCTGCGCACTGAAGCCATGATGACGACCGACCTCACGACGAAATTCACGTTGCGGATTTGTTGTCCCTTTGATAGACTTTACACAGCCTGGCAGTTTCTTTCATTTCCATCAACTCTCCGCAGAATTCCATATAAGAGTCGGGTTAGGTTAGGCTAGGTAACTGGGTGCCCTTTGTTGACAGGGTTGTCACCACTCACTTAGACCACTAAAAGTCCATTGTGTCTAATATTTACAACCCTGGGAACTTAAAAATTTCAATCTTCGACCGCTAGGCTAATCCACCCAGATATATATATGTGAATCTTAGGAGTTTTCTTAGCTCAATGTTACCTAGCTCATCCAGTTTTGAAAAGAAGTATCTGCCAAAAGCCCGGCTTCTTTTGGTGGCTAGAGCTGTTGAATGGATTCTATTTCCTCTACGTCTCTACAGTAGTCGTTATGAAGTAAACCTAGCCGTGCTGCGTGATTACCTATCACGCAGTGTCCTGTTACGATACCAACAGCTGTACGGATATCCCTTCGACTTAGTTCTATAAGATTGATAGATCTCTTCTTGTCGTAGACTGGCCATAATGATTTGGCTGTAGTGCGTGTATCTAATCCACACCAGCGTTCATTAGCTTCCTCATTAGACTCGATATCTATCTCCCTGTATAGGGTACTAAGCGGTACATTAGCCTCGGAAAGGGTCCGCGAAGGGCTTATAAGTGAACGTTCTCTGGCTAGTTCGTCCGCTTTTTCGTTACCGAAAATATCAATGTGGACCGGAATCCAGCACAGGGTCACCGTGTTGGCCGCTGAGATAACATCCATTCATTTTTTACAAATTTTTATGAGCTTGGATCTTGGTGATATTGACTGTAACGCCTTAATGGCTGCTTGGCTATCAACATAGATGCTGATTATTTGCCCTGAAATATCTTCCTCAATAAACATATCCACAGCTTCTTTTATTGTGGCAATTTCGGCTTGGAAGACACTGCAACCATCCTCAAGTCTAAACGAGCGATGTATTATGTGCGCGATGGCTCCAGCAGTAAGTGCTGGGCGATTTTGGCATATCCAAAACGTCATGAACCGAGGCTAGACATATGCTAAACAAACTATTTTGACACATTAGTGATTTTGTTTTGACGTCATATACTTTTGGTTGTGTGCAAATGTCTGATTTTGTGCCAAATACACTCCGTCTCACTTGATTACGAACAGGCAGTTTTTTTTGTTTTAATTTTACGATATTTTTCAAACCCTTCGCTAATCTGGGAAAAACCAATTGCACAAGGAATGAAGGATATATTATGTTTATATTGTATAAAAAGGGATTAAGTTTTCCAAAAAGGTCATAAAATTTACATGTTTTTTTTGTCTCACTTGATTACGGACAGTAGCTAAATCTACCTTTTAGAAGCTTAAAAGGTAAAAAAAACAATACAAAATTTGTTTGTATAAATAAATGTTGGTTTTATTCAAAGAGTAGCAATAGTTTTCAGTAATGAATCACTTCAAGTAGCCTGCTGTGTAGAGATTCATAGAGTGCTGTCAAATAATCTAGCGAAATTTCGGACCAGGCTCGTTTTATGACTTCAATAATCTCTTCCGTTTCATCATACTCGTATTGCCTTCCTCCTTCGTAGACTTTTCTTGAAAGCCAACCCCACACGACTTCCATGATGTTTAAGTCGTGTGAATATGGCGGCCATGCAAGTAGGTTTACATTTTGGTTCTTAATCCAGGCTTTTGTTGTCCGTGCTGTATATATCGATGCATTGTCTTGTTGGAAAGTCCATCGCTGTCCACCAAATATCTCCGAAAACTGTGGAAAAGCTCTTTCCAGTATCGATTTGTAAGTGATTGCCGTCATTTTGGAGCTTTGGAAATCCAGCTCCACAGTTCCGTAATAGCTTATTGCTCCCCATACCATTACACCACCTCCTTTGCTGTGCCGCCTTTGAAGATGTATTTCTTCTTTTCTCAAATCATGGAAATAATATCTGTATCCATCAGGTCCGTCCAAATTAATTTTTTTTTCATTAGAAAAGACGACGGTATGCCACTCTCGATTCCACCTGATGTGACTTGTTGCAAAATCAAGCCGCTGGATTTTACGTGTAGCATTCAATGGTGGTTTCCTCTTCATTTTTTCATGGCGAATATGGCTGGCCTTCTATATCACGCGATGAACAGTCGATCTGCTAGCTGTAACTCCAGTTTCTGCTTTAATTTTACTTACGGAGAGCCTTGAATTTGAAGCAACTCTCAGTATCGCCCGCCTTTCCTGACAAGTTGTTGCTTTGCTGATTCTTCCTTTGCGGTTTTTTCCATACTTCTCCGCTCGAATTTGGCTTATTTCCTCCTTGGTTAATGTCTTTCCTTTACCCATAGTTGTGGATTGTATGAAGTTATTTCTTGAACTAAGCACCCTAATACTCTAAGTATCCTTTTATTTGATTTAAAACATGGTAACAGGTAGATTTAGCTACTGTTCGTAATCAAGTGAGACAAAAAAAAACATGTACATTTTATGACCTTTTTGGAAAAAGCGTCATAAAAGTTGCATTTATCAACTTAATCCCATTTTTTTTTACAATATAAACATAATATATCCTTCAGTCCTTGTGCAATTGGTTTTTCCCAGATCAGCGAAGGGTTTGAAAAATATCCTAAAATTAAAACAAAAAACTGCCTGTTCGTAATCCAGTGAGACGGAGTGTAATCATCATTTGCGGGAAGTGTTGATTTTCTTCTTTCATTCGAAGAAAACGGCGGTTGAAGCGCATCGAGAGCTCCAAAAAGTTTACGGAAGTGCTGCTTTAAGTGAAACAACGTGCCGTGATTGGTTCCGTCGCTTCAAAGACGGTGATTTCGATGTTGATGACCGTCCGCGAGAAAGAAGGCCAAAATCCTTCAAAGACGCTGAATTGGAGGCATTGCTCGATGAGGATCCGTGCCAAACGCTAGAAGAGCTTGCTTCGGCATTAGGAGTTACTCGTCGAGCCATTTTCAAGCATTGCATTCGTTTGGAATGATTCAAAAACAAGGAACTTGGGTTCCTTATAGTTTGAAGCCAAGGGACGTTAGCGTCGTTTTTTTGCCTGTGAACAACTGCTCCAGCGGCAAAAAAGGAAGGGTTTTCTTCATCGCATCGTGACGGTTGATGAAAAATGGATTCATTAAGCAACCCAAAGAAAAGAAAGTCATGGGAACTGCCCTGTCATGCTCGGCCGAATATTCCCGAATTTGGTCGGTGTCATTTATTATGAACTGTTGAAACCCAACGAAATCATCACTGGGAAACGGTATCGACTTCAATTGATGCGATTGAGCAGAGCACTGTGCGAAAAACGGCCACAATACGAGCAGTGGCGCGAAAAAGTGATTCTACAGCATGACAACGCTCGGCCTCACGTTGCCAAACCCGTTAAAACCTACCTGGAAACGCTCAAATGGGAAGTCCTACCCCACGCGCCTTATTCCGCAGATATTGTGCCATCCGATTATTATTTGTTACGTTCGATGGCACATGGTCTGGCTGATCAGCAGTTCCGCTATGAAGACTTAAAAAAATGGCTTGATTCGTTGGTAGCCTCAAAGGATGAACACTTTTACCGTAACGGTATTCGAGCTCTGCCGGAAAGATGGAAAAAAGTTGTAGCTAGCGGTGGGCAATACTTTGAATGATTCATTAACCATTTTTTCGCAATAAAGTTACATTTTCATCAAAAAAACAGCGGGAACTTAGTTGCACGCCTAATATATTTCGAGGTTCACAGTAGACGCCGGCTCCAGTACCGGAAGTTATTTTGGATCCGTCGGTAAAGATGGCCAGTTCATTCTCGGAGCAGACTTTTCCCTCATCCCATCCCTCCCTGCTAGGAATTCTAATAGAGAACTTTCGGTTGCAGTTTGGAATGGCGTTGATGTAGTCCGTTTCCGTCCGAAGTCACAATGTATTCCATCGGTTTAGAATTGAAGCATGACCGTAGGGTTTAGCTTTCCATAGACCGGCTTCCTTTAATCTTAGTGCAGTTTTGGCTGCCGTGTTCCCGCAATATATGCCAAGTGGAAGAAGTCTCAGTATTGTTTCCAGAACTACTGTCGGTGTTGATCTTATTGATCCCGTCACCCCCAGACAGCCTGCCCGTTGAATCTTTGTAACTCTTTCAAATTGGTATTTCTTCTCGAGCGTTTTCCACCAGACAATCGCACCATTGGTCAAATGGCTCTTACTTTTTTAGGCTTAAAACCCCAAGATTTCCCGAAGGCTCTTCTACATGCATATAGTGCAACATATGCCTTCTTGATTCGATTGTCAATGTTAGCTTTCCAGTTTAATTTGGAATCCAGTATTACGCCGAGATATTTTGCAAATATTGAAATTGAGGTAACAGCTCGATACCATTCATACGAGGGTAATTGTATTTTGGTATCGATCTTCTCCTCGTGAATAGCACTAACTCGGTTTCCGCCGGATTCACTTCCAGTCCCCTGCCTTTGACCCAGTTATTCACTAGTTTTAATGCATAATTGAGTCGCTCGCTGAGTACCAGAAAAAAACATTCCGGATACCAAGATGGCAACATCATCAGCATAGGCCGCTACATTGAAACCATTCCTTTCTAATATATCTAATATCTCGTCCACTACTAGAAGCCATAAGAGTGGTGAAAGGACTCCGCCTTGTGGGGTGCCCCGCTTGACTCGCTTTCTTCCCCTTATGCCCCCTAATGTGGAGTTGATTATGCGGGTACTAAGCATTAGTTTCAATGCACCCGCATATACCCGAGTGTATTTGGGCCCTGCACAGACTGTCTACTATAGCTTCGGTACTTACATTATTAAAAGCCCCTTCGATGTCATGTAATGGACCTATCGTGCATTCCTTCACTCGAAGAGTGTTTTCTATGGTAGAGACCACTTTTTGTGAAGAGCAGTATCTACTGATTTTCCTTTTATGTACGCATTATGTGATTTTGATAAAAAGTTATCCCGAATCTCATCTCTGACTTGTATATCTATTAGCCGTTCCAGTGTTTTCACACTGAGGCAAATCCTGGAAAAGACCAATGAATTTCAAGTAGAGACTCACCACCTATTCATCGACTTCAAGGCCGCATATGATAGCATTCATCGTCGGGAGCTTTATGTGGCGATGGCCGAATTCGGAATCCCGGCAAAACTAATCCAGCTTTGCAGCGTGACGCTGGAAAACACGCGCTGCAATGTGGAATTTGGAAGTAGTTCCTCCGAACTATTCCAAACGTGTCAATCAAATTGTCGATAGTTCCTGTCTCAATGTTAACTGGCATAAATGTGATTGCCGGACAGTATGTCCCTGCCTCTTCACAGCCAGGAAAGTGGCATTTCAGGAGAGCTTCAAGCGTATTCTCGTAAGAGTCTGTCCAGCTGCCATCACAATTCTTAATAGAAAACCCATGTAATAGAGCTTTGGTGAGAACCTTCCTCAATCGAGCCGCTTCTGTGGTGCATTCAATGGAGTCACAAAAGCTTCTCCAGAAATTTGTTTTAGCGAATCTGATTTCCGTTTTGAGAAGCTTAACGTTTTCCTTATGTGTCGACCACTCAATTAGCGAGGTTCCAGCTATGTCTTGAGGTGCGCAGACGCTCTGCTATTTTCGAATTCCACCAGGGTGGGTGATTTCTTCCGCTGGCGCGTCTGACAGGACAGGCCTTATTGGTAAGATCATCTACCACCTTATCGATGTCTTCCGTGGATCTGGGGATCTCCCTAGAGTAAGATCCAAGATATCTCTCCCCAGCTCTCTTCGTTGAATCTTTTCCAGTTAGCTCTACGTGGGTTTCGAAAAGCCTTCCATCCGAAGGGGACGTCAATGCCTTCGTCGTATAGTAGGTATACCGACGACAGCGTGTATATGTTGTCCTTCCCCTTTACCTCCACCACCGTTTGATACCCCGAGCTGTAATTTAAAACTATCATTGTACCTATACACTACATTATATTTATATGACCCCAATCCTTTCATCCGATTATGAAGAATCGATGGTTCCTGGATTAGGGCCACGTCAAGCTGATCCTTACGAAGGAGCAGCATAAAGTTGACAGAGGCTCTATGATGAAGATATACTTGTACTACCTTCATTGGGGGTCACTGGGAGACCACTGGGCATATTAAAAGATGTACAACCTAGTGCAGCATATTGCGAATTGGGAAAAGAAACTTCCATGGTTGGTTGGTTGGTTTAAGAGGGTGAGCTCATGCTCTTCACTTAGGCCTCCACTGGGCCTGTTGTGTTCCCCTCGTCTGACGAGCTGTTGGAAAAGTAATGTAATTAAGTGATGAGAGAGGATGCACATATTGGGATCGTGGGAGTATCAAAAAGGAGATTATGTCATATAGTGATCGGGAAATCGTCTTGTTCGTCTAGCGAACTCCATTATATCACCGATTTCTTTCTTACTGAGGTGTGTTAGATCCGGTATACTTGGGGATCCCAGTATCTTCAGTCTTAATCTTGCTGTTGCAGGGCAGTGGCAGAGGAAGTGTTCTATATCTTCCTCATCCTCACAGTTGGCACAGATTGTTGTTTCAGCTAGTCCGAGTCTGAAGGAGTGTTTATTGAGATTGATGTGCCCTGTTAAAAGTTCCACCATCGCTCTTAACTGTATTCTGCTTGAGTTAAAAGCTCTTTTAGCTGTGTTGTTACTCGGTTCTGTTACCACTGATCTGGCCATTTTATACGTGTCTAGATTCGTCCAGTAGTTATTGAACTCCTGTCTAATCTTTTCATTGATTATTGTTTTAATAGTTGTCAGAGAGACCTCTATAGTCTTAACTGGATTTAGTTCTGTGTCACTCGCTTCTTTCCTTGCTAGTTTATATGCCTTTTGATTACCCGGTACACCTTCGTGCCCCGGTACCCATATAAGACAGGAAAGTGGCATTTCAGGAGAGCTTCAAGCGTATTCTCGTAAGTGTCTGTCCAGCTGCCATCACAATTCTTAATAGAAGACCCATGTAATAGAGCTTTGGTGAGAACCTTCCTCAATCAAGCCGCTTCTGTGGTGCATTCAATGGAGTCACAAAAGCTTCTCCAGAAATTTGTTTTAGCGAATCTTATTTCCGTTTTGAGAAGCTTAACGTTTTCCTTATGTGTCGACCACTCAATTAGCGAGGTTCCAGCTATGTCTTGAGGTGCGCAGACGCTCTGCTATTTTCGAATTCCACCAGGGTGGGTGATTTCTTCCGCTGGCGCGTCTGACAGGACAGGCCTTATTGGTAAGATCATCTACCACCTTATCGATGTCTTCCGTGGATCTGGGGATCTCCCTAGAGTAAGATCCAAGATATCTCTCCCCAGCTCTCTTCGTTGAATCTTTTCCAGTTAGCTCTACGTGGGTTTCGAAAAGCCTTCCATCCGAAGGGGACGTCAATACCTTCGTCGTATAGTAGGTATACCGACGACAGCGTGTATATGTTGTCCTTCCCCTTTACCTCCACCACCGTTTGATACCCCGAGCTGTAATTTAAAACTATCATTGTACCTATACACTACATTATATTTATATGACCCCAATCCTGTATTCTATTACACCTGGCAAGTAGGTTCAATCTAATTTTTTCACTCCTTTATTAATCGTAGTTTTGACACAGGGTTTTGTGATTACGCTAATTGTTTCTTTGCTGTCCGGGCAGATGTCTATTTGCCTATTTTGCTGCTGGTGTCTTCTGCGAGTACTTCTGTTGCTTTCATAATTGCAAGAACTTCCGCTGGGAACAGGGTTACAAATGGTTCTAGATGAATAGCAAGTTTAATCGGTGGG
This sequence comes from Pocota personata, assembly GCA_963082735.1. Classification (NCBI taxonomy): domain Eukaryota; kingdom Metazoa; phylum Arthropoda; class Insecta; order Diptera; family Syrphidae; genus Pocota; species Pocota personata. Next base: position 89,394,680 of record OY720429.1, read on the forward strand.
TTAGCACTGAAGATGCCAGTCCCTAATTTCCCTGATATTTTAGTGCCGTCTGTATATACCGATGACGCGTTAGAGTTTCTTGTCGTCCTTCCTTTCGTCCAAGATTCTCCTGTGGAGAAAATTGTTTCGAAGCTGTTGGTGAACGTATAAGATTTTTCAACAACAACATAACTGGGACAATCGATGAGTGGTGTCATTTTCTTATCATTTTGGTGATTTTCCGATGCCCCGTGTTAGGGTTTCGGGGTGCACTGTTAGGATGTTTAAAATCGCTTCTATGACCGCTGTTGGTGTTGAGGATTGTGCTCCTGTAATGCCCAAGCAGGCCATATGCTGCACCTTTGTTAACAAGTAACTTGCGTTCTTGTGTCACTAGCCACCATACAACTACTCCGTTGAAGATGATAGGTTTTATTATACATTCGTATATCCAGTGGACCTGTTTCCGTTTCAGGCCCCATGTCTTCCCGATGGCCCTCCTGCATATCCAATATGATCTTTTAGCTTTGCTAACTCTTTCTTCCAGGTTCTTTTTTCAGGTCAGTTTCCTGTCCAATAATATGTCCGGGTACTTGACGCTGTCACGGAGTTGCAGTGACGCTCCTCCAAGTTGTGGAATTTGAAAGTCACTAGTTTTGGTTTTCTTTGTGAAGAGAACCAGTTCCGTTTTATTTGAATTTATTCCTAGTCCACTCTAGTGTCTTGCATAAGCTCTCCTATGATGTTCAGGTGCCTCCGTCTTATCAAAACGGCTAAATCATCTACGCATTTTGCACAGGTTCCATCTAGTGCTTTTAGAAGGTTGTCCATTGTGAGCATCCACAGAAAAGAAGATATTATCCCCCTGTGGTGTCCCCATACGAACTGTTGCCCTTCTTCTTTCGTCTCCCAGTGAAGCTGTGATGATGCGATTTGATAGCATGTGTTCTAGCCAATTGATTATTATTTGATTTTTACAGTATATCGAGAGTGCATCCATAATTTTTTGAGTTTTGACATTATTGAAAACCGCCTACGACTGATTCCTTCGTTTCAAACGCATCTTCTATTGTGGATATAACCTGGTGTAGTGCTGTCTCAACTGATTTCCCTTTGAGGTGTTGATTGGGGCACACCCGAGGGTTTGAAATTTGTGTGCTGATATAGTTATCACAGATTCTCTCCATTGATTTTAGTAGGAATGACGTTAGACTCATAGGTCTATAACCCTTCGCCGTCGATAAATCTTTCCCGGGTTTTGGTAGAAACACCACTCTCACCTCTTGCCATTGTGTTAGCATGCATCCTAGATATAGGATCCCTTAAAGATATTAACCAGGAATTCTTTAGGGTGTCTAATTCTATTCCTTTTTATAAAAAGATGGGAAGTATTCCGTCCATAGCCTGTGATTTATATGGTGCAAATGTGTTAATAGGCCACTTTATCTGCATCAACTAGGCTGTCAGTATCTTCCCATTTGGTTTCAATACGAGTAAGCTCACACTTGGAAGGTGTGGCTGCCTCATTGAAACAGTTTGGGAAGTGTGTGCACATCAGCGTCTCCAAGGTATCGGCTGCGGTTGCCAAGTTGGTGCCCGCCTGTAGAAGCTGATAACTTAGTGGTTCCTTGGATAGGATTTTCTTTAATCGCGCTGCTCCATTGTTGTCACATACGTTGGTGCAGAATGTTTTCCATGATTTTCTGTTGGCAGCCCTGGTGAGCTTCTTGAAGCTTCTTTTACTTTCTTTATAAGATTTCCAGTCTGCTCCTTCGCTTAGTCTTAAAGCTTTGTTTAGGCGTTGTCTAGCAACCCTCCTTGTAAGGAAGGAATATTTTCCGCTGGGCTTACCGATATCCAGTACATCAAGCTGTAGACCATTTCGTGAAGTCCCGCTGAACTGAATCGTTGTGTTGGCCCTTTTCCTTTTAGTTGGGTTATTTGTTTCTTCCTGGGATCGTTCTCTTTTGGAAGCAATCTCCTTGCTATTTGTTTTTCGATGGCGCTGGTGTTCTGCCCTTGCCCGCCTTAGCGACTGCGGTTTTGAGTTTTCTCCCCGGATCCACCTTAGCGGCTTCGATCCTTGATATTGGTTTCCGTTTTTCACCAGCGCTACGCATCTTGTTTCCCGCCTTCTTGGCTTCGGTTCCATGCATCTCCCCGGATCCGCCTTAGCGGCTTCGATCCTTGGTATGGCTTTCCGCCTTTCACTAGAACTAAGCATCTTGATTCCGCTGGAACCCGCCTTCTTGGCTTCGGTTCCATGCACCTTTGAAGCTACATGCTGCGTTATTTTTATTTTCCGCCTTTGGTCTCGTCAAGTCGTCTTGTTCGATGAATTTTTCTTTCTCCAAGTCGGAGAGTGAGGGGATGCCTTTCTCCTCCAGTATGCGCTTCAAGTGTCCGGCTTTTTTGTACAGCCTAAGCCTCTGCATACCTTCGGAGAGGCCTCTTTTCTTTTTCGCTATTTGGCTGCCAACTATAGAAGATAGGGCTTCTAAACGTTTGATCACTTAGTTAAATTTCTATTTTTTACTTCATTGTTCAAATTGTTCACAAATTTTCTTTTTTCCACCTTCAAATATTATATATCATTCAAATTTAATATATTGTACATTAAACCTTTAATCATATAAACGAACTTATATTAAAATAATTATCATGATCACATTTACGTCATATAGATACTTCTTTGTAATCTTTGTAAATGTTTGTTAAATTAATCAATAAAATACTAAAATACTAAATACTTGGCATTCTCCTCTTTCGCGATGTCAGTTTGGACTGTTTCCTCGGGGTCGGAAAGCAAATGCTCCTCCATCTCCTTCGAGATCTCCTCGTTCATCCTGACGGCCTCAGATGCAATGGATTTTTGGTTTCTACCATTGCCTCTCGCGACAGATCATCGGTTTTGCAGTTTGTTTTTTGGGTTTGTTTTATATTTGTTTTTGGAATGTTGTTACCACGAGTATGGACGGAAATGAAAGTATGCTCCTACAGAGCAGCCGCGTATCGGAGTAAGGCTAAATACACTTAGGCCTCGCCTAGGCACCTACGAGAGCTCGTTAGAGTTGGATTAGCCCCCAACCTTCCATTGATTAAGTAATTTCGGCTCGGATTTCGATATATTGGTAATCTTTCTTTGAATCGAAAGAAAAAAATATTTTTCAGAATACACCACTCTGTGATCGAAGTTACACTTCTCTTCAGAAAGAGTTAGATCAATCACTTCCTGCTCGTGATAAAAGTCGGCCGTCAGACGACGTGATGATTTCTACCAACTCCTCACCCCTGGTGTTACTTTTACTGCTATCCCATAAGGTATGCTCGAAATTACCGTCACACTTATTATCAGCTCGAAATTGTTAGATTCTGCGTAGCTCATAACTTCCATCAGTTCATTCGACGGAATAAGGCTGATAGAGTTGTAGTTGAATGCTTTCCCTAACTACGATAAGATACTTAAGTTGCTACGACAGCTTGACTACGATCCACCATTCTCGTGGCCGTTCAGTTTCTTCAAGATAAGGGAATTCCCTCCAGGTAATCTTACTCAAACCGCTAATATATTTGTTAGATATCCACACTTCTTGTAGTAAGATCACTTGAGGGAATGTGTGCATCCTCGCATGACTGTGTTCTACTATATTCGATTTTTCGGATTGAGAAAAAAAAAAAAAAAAAAAAACATACGGGAAAGTTACAACCCGTCCTCCCTCTTTTAACTCACCTCTAATAAAGTGAGCATGGTGTTGCGAAATTTTTAAAAGAGGCGCAATGATATATTCCCAAAAAGACTTTTGGGAATCTTTCAATCCACATTGTGGCGAATTTTGCGTAAAGATCTTGGTCTAAACCCTTACAAGATTAAATTAACTCAAGAAATGAAGCCTCTTGATCATTTGAATCGTCGAAACTTCTCCGATTGGGCTCTGCAAAAGTTTGAAAAAAATCGTCTTCAGCGATGAAGCTCCATTTTGTCTTAATGGTTTTGTCAATAAGCAAAATATGCGTTATTGGATAGCAACAAACCCACATGTGGTTCACAAACAGTGGCCGTGTGGTGTGAATTTCATGCCGGAGGTATGATTGGACCGTATTTTTTCGTCGATGAAAATGATCGCCATATTACGGTCAATGGATGTGATTTAACGCCGACGGATTTCTTTTTATGGGCTTACGTTAAGTCGTTGATTTATGCCAACAACATTAGAGGAGGTCAGGAACAACGCGAACGCGAAGTTGTCAACGTTCCGGCAGATATGTGTGGAAGAGTGATGGAAAATTGGCTCCAAAGAATCAATCGCTGCAAACGTGCTCGCGGTAGTCATGAATAAGATCGAATTTCATACTTAAATTTAACATGTGTTCTACAACTGGAATAAATTTCAGCCCGATATCTCAATTATTCTGTGTTTTATTTAAATACAAAATTGTTATTTCCTTATTGAGAAACCCTTTATACATACTAACTTTTGCGGGTCTATCGTATTTTGAATTGGTTAGGAGATAGGAGATATGGCATCATATGATCCGTTCCATACGGATTGTAACTTTCCTGTATGTTTATACCCTATCCCATAGGGTATATTAATTTTGATAAATAGTTTGTAGCATAGAGAAATAATATTGACCCAAAAAAGTATGAGGTGTCCGTTTGTCACCACTTTTTGCTCCTTATATTTTTAGCTACGAAGACGAAATTTGGTACATAATCTTCTTAGGACTCGAAGTAGTACTAGTTGTTGAAGTTGGCGATGAGTTGGCAGAAAAGAAAACACGTACGAGAAAGGTTTAACAGTAAGTTTATTAGTTTCGTTTTTCTTGAGCAGAGGCAACTTGGCAGTTTTAGATGTTGAACTACACTGACTCTGTCGTTGTTCCTCATGCTTCCCCCATGTCTTTCGTTTTCCACTTACCCACTTACTCATTATGCACTCTATGGGTCAACGAAGTAATCGGATCCATGCAACGTATTCCTGCACTCGTTTGTTTATATAAGTGGTCGCAAGAATAAGTAACATTTGATATTGATACTTCATTGATTTATTGCGGGCACTTGAGTAAGTCAGTGTGACCTGTTTGCACATGTGCTTGCGGGCTCAGGAATTGGGTTATCGGCGGTTGGGCGTTGATGTAAGGGGGTGTAATAGGATTCAGTGACTAATGTCACTGAATTGGCGTCTTGTGTGGGCACAACAGTGTGTGTGGGTACAACACAGTGTAATCATATTCGAAATCCGTCCTATTTTTTTTTTGCAAAAAAAGCCTTAAAAATCAAGAGGAAATCATCTGAGTAGAAAGATTTCGTTGCATTTGAACCAAAAAGTTTGCATCACCATGCCCACATTACGCGTATTAGGGATGGATTAGAAGATAAGGAATGGATATCTTGGAGTTGCCCGTGGTATAGTGCTAACATCATCGCTTGTCACGCTGTGGGTTCACGGTTCAAATCCTGATGTCAAGAACCATCTATTTATTTCGGATGAAATAAATAAAAAAGTCGATCAATTGTGAAAGCTAAGTCAACTCTACTGCGAAGGCATAACACTGGCATTAGGGTGACTCTATGGCTCAAAATGCAAGTTGATCGTGTTGATGACATCAGGAGAATGGAAAAAAAAAAACAGAAGAAAACAGTTTACAGAAACTTAATAACACCTGAGTTTCAGACCACTACATCAATCTTTCTTTCTCTTTATGTCTTATAAAAGCCCGTGCCCTGCGATAATATAAGGGTATTCATATCCCCTTTGGCGCGTTTTAATTAAAAAAAACATTTATCATACGATCCGCTCCAGATGGATTGTAACTTTTTTGCATGTTTTTTTTTTTTCTAGCTCTCTTAGAAATTACGGAAATATCCTCAGGGTTTGAAAACATGCATCATTGCATTGGATTTACAAATTTTATAACGCGTTGTTGGTCCGCTCCAGACTTATAGTAACTTTCCTGTATGTTTATTATTTGTATTCTGTGTTATTTGGTTTTGAGTCGTGGGTCCGTTCATCCCCTACAATAAGTCATTTTGCTTTTTATTGGCCCTCTTTTGATGTCTCGTGCAAGATATTTGGCGAGTGTTGAATGAGTTGTTATTCCATTGTTGATTTGGTTGGTTGCATTCTCTCGTTGGAGTTTCCGTTTTAGGTATCTCGGTTCTGTCTCTTTGCTAGTCTTCTGGGACACCCCGCTCCCTTTCTTTATGTATTCGCTGCTCATGTTAAAATCGTACTTGGAGATTTTAATGTAATAATTGGAAATGAAGTCATCTTTGGAAACACAAAACTGCACGACGAATTTGCGGCGCCGCGAAACATCCTGTAGATGGCACACGATTTCCGTACCTCAATTTTCATAATGGGACCTGGCGCTGTCAGGATCAACTAACTGTCAACCAAATTGGTCACCTCGCGATTGTTGCCAGGCAATTGAGTAGCACAGGCCTCCCACCGACAACTGAGGTGACTTTATATAAGACCCTCATCATCCCAGTTCTGCTATATGGCGCATAAGCATGGACGTTATCAAAGGCGGATGAAAACACCCTTGTTGAAAGAAAAATTCTTCGAGTGATTTTTGGTCTTATTTGTATCGACGGGAAGGGGAAGATACAACAACAAACTCTACCGGTTTTTCAGCGACATGAACCTAGTCAGATGGATTAAAATTCTTCGCCTAAGATGGCTAAGACATGTAGAGCGAATGGACATCAACGCTCAAACAACTTCGTGTGTACAACTGGAGACGTCTAGCACAAGATTGAGCTAGCTGGAAACGTTTAGTGGGGGTTTGCGTCTCTTCACGTCAGTCTCCATGGGACTAGCTTGCTCTAAAATGCGGACGTTACTTCTAAAAAAAAAAAAAAAAATTGATTGGCTCTAATAAGCCTTATGGACTTAATCTTCATCAGGTGCATTGTGATATGGTTTAAGGTCTTTCGTAGGCGACTTTCCGCCATATCTAATGTAGGCCATATCTCCTAAACTGTTTTCCTAACGTAGAAGAATCCTGATCCCTATCACCATGACCACTCACGATTTAGCGGTAGCCGACCTCAATGGAAACAATAAAGGAGACTTTGAGAAATAATTGGTCACGGTGAGAATATATTTAATTCCTAACTTCTCCGTCATTAATCCAGCTGTCTTTTTGTTCACTGATTTCACTTGTTGGCAAACTTTACAATTCCTAAGATACCTTTTTATATCCGCCCTTTGTTGGGCCAATAATACGAACGTCTTCCTAACTTCCATGTCCCCTTCCCTACTACTAACTTCCACTCATCATTGCTCTCAAAAACGAGCACGATTCGCTTTCACACACATGTAGAGCCTACCCTTCACTACCCTCCATGCCAAATAATCTAGCGGGTTTCACTCCACATCCCTAATCATTTTAGACATCAAAGTGTCTATATCTGCATACTAGATCTCGGCCACTACCGGAACTAATTGCAGAAGTGTGCTCCTTTCCCTTTCTATGAACGATCTCAAAATCGAATTGTGAAACCTCGCTGCCCAGCATGCTAATCTTCTCTGCGGTCCCTTAACATTACTGAACCAAACCAGAGAATAATGATCCGCTGCGACAGTGAACCGAAAACCTTTTCTAAACGGTCGCAAATTCTCTATTGCCCACAAAACTGCCAAACATTCCTTCTCCGTAGTACGATCATACCTATTTAACGACATAGTAGTAGTTTCATTTTATTCATTTCGAATTTTAACAATTTTAAAATAATTTAAGAAGAACAAATTTTTAAGTAATAGTCTGCCAGATTAACAACAATTAAAATAGTAATAGAGTGATAATTAATTTATCGATACAACTTACTTATTGACTTATTTAGGTTGCGCTACAGTTCGGGATGAACCTGGGCGTCAACCAACAAACCTCTCCAGTTAGCCCGGTCCTTTGCCAACTGCCGGCAGTTGCGCTCTTGTGCTTTTTTTTTGGTTGTCGGGATCGTATACATCACAGATATGGAATTTATCATAGCCTCAAACTTGCAAAAAATCTTTGAAAAAAATTATGGTGTCCAATCTGAAACTATGCATGATGAATCTCTATCGAAAAACAAATTGTTTCGTGTACTTGGCAGAGCGACAGGCCGGGCGCAAGGGTGTGGCAGAACCTCCGGAACACGACACAGAAATATAAATTTTCAAGTTATTTTGTCCAGGCTCAAATTTTGATATATCATCTAGTACATCCTATTGAATCTACAATTGAAACGGCGGAGCGAAATTCCGGGCATAACACCTTGGCAGAGCGCGCCAAAGTGCATTGTGCGTAGGGGGCCTTTTCAATGCCTCCTATGAAGAATTATTCTATTTTTTTTTTTTTTTTTTTTTAATGCATTTTATTGGGTAATTCATTATAACTTACATGCTAGACAAAAAAAACGCTTAAAACTAGCTTAACTAACTTAACTATTCTTATTCTAACTTACTGGCCCTATGCGGGCGCCCTAAGTTAAACCTAATACTTAAAACTATGTCTTTCGACGTAACGAACTTAAAAATTGTGTTTAGTTATTTAATTTTTTTTAATTTTTATTGTTACTAAGAAAATTACACAAAAAACTTAGTATATGAACTTTTTTTTTTTTTTTAATGTTCTTATAAATAAAACTTACAATCTACCTTAAAATAAATCTTAAACTATCTTATTCTAAATTACCCTATCTTATTCTATGTTACGTATTTTCTACGTAAATTTTTTTTTTTTTTTTTTTTTTCATCGAGTGCTGTTTTTTTTTTTTTTTTGTTTTTTTTTTTTTTTTTTTTCATCCAAGTGCTGTGGATATATATTTTTTTTTTTTTTTTTTTTTTTTTTTTTTTTTTGCTTTAAATTATTACCAACACCTACCTAAAAAACTACCTAAACCTAAACTATGTAAGTCGGCCATGGGCAAAAACAGCCAACTTTCAACATCAAACAGGCTACCCTGGATTAGGAGGAAACGACGAAGGAGTTTCCTCTCTTTCGGCCAGCCACCAGAAATGACCGTACTGACGTTGTACGTCATCAACATCCCGACCCGATACCGCCCTACTAAACCGGAGACGCTCCACACTACCGTGTGCAACGTCTCTGTCGTAGTTGAGTCGCCTATCCACAGCTGTCCGAGCAACGTGGAAGATTAGCGGCACTGCCAATCTGTCCTGGATCAGACCTTTCTTATCCAAATAGAGGAACGCCTCTGGGGGAACAAAGCCGTTAAGGCGCACTCTCTCATGATACTCGGAATTGGGTTAATAAGCCCCGAAGATCAGGTTGTTCGTCGAGCTCATTGCTCTTGCAATGTGCCTTCGAATCAGCTTGATAACGAAATTATCCACTCTTATTAGATTAGCCCTGTTGTATAGGACCTCATTGGGATAGAATTTTATGTACTGGGACTCCGGTGTTCTGTATAAATGAAGGCAAGCCCGAAGGCAAGCCCTCTCAAACACCCGAATCTTTTCCAACAAGCTTGCTCCCACGTTGAACCACACGGGACATCCATATACGAGCATGGGCCGGATGAGGGCCATGTAGCAGATTACCTTTACCCTTGCATCGAGTTGCTTGCTATAAAAAAGGCTCTTTGTAAAGGCAAAAGCACCTTTGGCTCTGGCCAGAGCAGCATCTATATGTTTGTTAAAATATAGATATTGGTCTAACCAGAGCCCTAGGTATCTGACTACACTTCGACTCGCAAGTGGCTGTCCGTGCGGTCCCACGATTGAGAACTTTCGCCAATTCTTTCTGGTATCCCTAGAGGCCCCAGACAACGGCGTCCTAAAAAGAATGGTTTCCGATTTCTGGAAGTTGATCTTCAACTTCCAGTCATCGCAATATCGCTGAATCTTATCGAAGTCACGTTGCAAGAGAATTGCAATGACCTCGATTTTTGGTCCTGATCTGTACGCGATCAAGTCGTCTGCGTACGCTATGGCATGGTGAAGTGATCCTATGAGATCGCTCGTGTAAATATTGAAAAGGTGAATTAACCGCACCTTGTTGCAGACTGTTTTTAATTAGAAATGTTCCAGCAGAAGACACATTGCCATTTTTGACAATGAACTGTCTACTGGTGAGCATGTTATGAAGTATATACAGCAGTGGTTTGCTTATGCCCAGCCTGCTTAGCTTGTAGAAGAGTCCCTCTAACCATACGGTGTCGAAGGCTTTCTCCAAGTCAATCAGGCAGGCACCCGTGCACTGTTTCTTGCTTTTGTTCCATTGGATATCCGATACCAGTTTAGATGCGGCATGTATTGTATCATGCCCCGCCTTAAAACCGAATTGGTTATCCGGAATTATATTACTGTTCTCAGTCCACTTAAGCAGGGCCCTATTGATCACTTTCTCGAATACCTTGCTGATGTTTGGAAGGAGACTTATCGACCGGAGATTTGCCGGATTGGAAGTGTCCTTACCCCTTTTGGGGATGGGTTGTATCACTGCTGTTTTCCAATGCGCTGGATAATGTGCATTATTCAGCGCATTGTTAAACAGAGTGGTGTAAATGTCCACCGCTTCTAGAGGGAGATGTCGAAGCACAATGTTCGACACTCCATCGATTCCCGCAGATTTCTTCCTTCTCAATGAGTCGAAGATCGCTTGGAGCTCCACCTTCGATATGAACGGGGGATGTACCCTTTCATCGGCGATGACAGTATTTGCCATGTTATCGTCATTGAACTCGGTAAAACCTATGTTCTCGGATCGCCAGTGCTCTATATCATTTCGAAGGTAGAAGTTGTGCACAAGGACGCGATTTTCCAGGTCGTGGTTCGGGCAAATGGTATCATTCACCTTGTACACTTCCTGGAAAGTCGCCCCTATAACCTCTACCTTCTCCTGCGGATCTTCGATCACAAAGAAGTTGTCATCCTCTACTGCGTTATCTGGATCTATACCTGCTGTTATAAGTATTCGTCCATTGTTCGTCGTTCGGGGGATCTTAAGACACGGAAGGTCGTTTTGATTATTCCTCCGAAATATTTTATTTATTTGCGGGAACATACTCGGGTTGTTGGACTTTACATCCCGAATTTTGTTGTTCCAATGCAAATTTACAGAAAGTCTGTAATTTTCTTTAATTAATTTCTGGAGGTTTTTAATCAACGACTTCAGCGTCCTAACCTCCGAGTTTTGTCTGTCAGTAAACTGTCTGTACAAGGTTTTTAGTCTCGACAGCAGTCTACTTTTGTGTTGATGTAGTGCGTTAATTGTTGCATTGCGGAATATGTCTGCGTTGTCAGTATGTTGATACCGAGGTATCGTATTGTCCATAGTTCGTTTAATTGTCTCGTCCATTTGTTTTAGGTACCAGTCAATCTCCTCGTTTGACAGATTCCTATTGGACGGTGGGTAGAGCGAATTCGAGGAGAGTGCTCTTGTCAAAGTTCTTGAGAAGCGAGTCCAACGCGTCCTACTATAATTGTAGGAGTACGTTTGGACAAACTCCTCCAACTCCGCAATTTCGTTGGGAATCTTTATTACGGCACTGAGTCCGCAATGGTCACTGTCATACACAAATGTGTGCAGGCAGTTTATAGTTTGTCGGTCCATGTCGGTCAGTTGTAACCGTACGTCGAACAGCATAAGATCCAGATAGGAACCGCTTCTAGGAAACGACGGACTATCTGTAGCTTTCAAATCGAGTTTATACTCGACACTGTGCCGACCCCACCAATTGAATAGTAGGTTCCCTCTAGGATTTGGTGTGTTATTTCCCCAATCTCTATGTTTAGCATTGAGATCTCCGGCCATGATGAAATAATTCTCCTCCGACTCCAGCCTTAGGTATCGAAAAAGTGTCTCGAGCTCTGAAATAAATAAAGTAGATTGAGTAACTTCAGGTGCATAGAGTGCGACCAAGTACATCCTCTTTCCACTACGGAGAGGGATGCACACGATACACGCTTCCAGCACCTGGAACCTTCGCACTTCACCGCTGTACATAACTCTAAATTGCAGTTGTTTGCGTATGAAGATCGCAACACCTCCTCCTTGTGTGGAGTTGGGTCGGTCTCTTCTGACAATATTGTATTTATTGTGCCCCAATTTGTGCTTCTGGGATAGCTTTGTTTCGCTAACCATAAGCACATCAGGGGTTTGGTCTTCAAGCAACTTAAAGAATAAGGCTCTTCGCTCGATCCTAATCAGTGAATTCACATTCACCGCAAGGATCTTCAAGGATTGCTCCTCCATGTTCGTACCCATTACGACTGAAGGTGCGTTAAGCCCGGCAGAAGTGCGTAGATCTGGTCCACCCGCTTCGCCTGCTCCTGTACCTGACGTTGAAGTTGCTCCATCTGCCCTTGGATAGAGAGCAAGATGGCCAGCAAGTCAGTTTGAGCCTCCGGTGCTCTAGGCGCTGGGGCCTGAGAAGCAACCTTCGGTCTTTTCTGTTCCGCGTTTCCCCGACCTGCCGCCATTTGGGCGTAGGTCACTTGGGGAGTGACGGATGGTGTTTGAATTGGAGCAGGTGGACGTTTCACTACGACCTTCTCCTGGCGAAATAGATTTACTTTCTTAATGTACTGGAACTTAGGACAACCCCGATAGTTTGCGGTGTGTCCCGAGTTCCTGCATAAAGCACACGAGAGCTGGCTCTTATCTGCAACTCCATCCTTACCTAGAGTGCATTCCTCTGCTTTGTGGTTCTTTCCACACTTGACACATCGAGGCTGCATTTCGCAGTTCGACGCGGCGTGACCGAATCTTTGGCAGCGAACACATTGTAAAATGTTTTCGCTCCTTCTTAATTTTTCCCAGGCGACAACCTGGTAGTCTAGGACTTTAATACTTCTTAGACCATCCAGCTTGCTATTGGGTGAAAGCTGAACCAGGAAGAACGGCAGTTTCCGCTTCTCCCTTTTTGCCTTAGCTGTGGTGAATGGCTTGACCCCTACGAATTCGAGCTCGTTGCACTCTTTCTCTTTAAGCAGCGCAAGGAGCGTCTCCGGATCAGTAGACGGGTCTATCCCCCTCAGCAGCATTGTTTGCCGCTTTTCCCCCTTCGGGGTGAAGGAGAAGAACTCCGTCGTCGTGTCCTTTAACAAATCTTTAATTTTTTTATATTGCTCCACTGTATTACAGTGGATAGCGTGCCTGTCTTCATTTAATCGTTTAATAGAAAAATTGTTGCCTATGGCCGACTTACATAGTTTAATGGTGTCCATAAGCTCAATCTTGTAGGTGTTGATTGGCGGTACCCTCGCTTTTGCCGTCATCTTCGGTTGCTGTTGGTTTTGCTGCGGTTGTTGTTGTTTCTGCTGCTGCTGCTGTTGCTGCTGTTTCTGCTGCTGTTGTTTCTGCTGCTGTTGTTTCTGCTGCTGCTGCGGTTGTTGTTGTCTGTCCTGCTGCTGTTTTTTCAGCTGTTGTTGTTGCTGCTGCTTCTGCTGCAGTATTTGCGGATGAACTTGGCTTTGCCGCTGGCTTTCTGGCGGCTGCTTCTGTAGTTGTTGTTGTTGTTGTTGTTGAGCGCGCTGTAGCTCTAGCTGCCGCTCCCTCTCTCGCCTGGCCACTTGTTTGGCCTTTATGGCACGCACCCTTTGTTCGAGCTGCCTGATGCTTGTTGTCAGACTCTCCACTTCTTCTTCTTCGTCATCCGATTCGGAAGCCGCCAGAACTGCGAAGCTGTTGTTTTTGTCTCCAACGTAGTGGCCTTCCCCACCGTCGGAGACGTATGCTAATTCGACAGAGTCATCTGACCGCTGCCGCTTTTTCTCTGCTGCTACTGTTGTTGCTGTGGTCGGCGCCCCTTCCCTTACTCCACCTGGCAGCTGTACAGCTGAAGCTGATGTGGAGGGGCGCTTTATCAAATTGGGAGACGGTTTCAACTTCCTTCTCCGCTTAGATGTACCATCTGCAGCCACTGTTACTGGGTGGCCTGTTTTGACTGGCTCATCGGCTGATACTTCCTTATCAGCTGGTCCCGCTAATGGGAGCGCGGACCGCTCACTTTCCATCGCCTGATTCTTCTTTGTTTTTAATTTCGTATACACTATTGTATTTAATTAAAAAAAAAAAAAAAAAAAAAAATGAATTCTTTCCTGGCTGGGAATTGAACCCAAGCCCCCGGGTTGACGGTTCACTACCACTCCTACTAGGCTAACTCGCCACTTGAAATGCTACTGTCTAATTTTCTACTTTAAAAATACCACGATTTTAACTGAGAAGCCGAAACACATGCGTACTCTCTGAAAGTCTGTGAACGACTGAAGAATTATTCTATATCTTCGAAAGTATGTGCACGATTAAAAAAAATTAGCTGATTCTAAAAGCTCAGTTTAGTTCTGACGTTTATACTTTTGAAAATATTTGACTTTGAATCCCAACATTTCTAGGTGATCCAAATACATTTTGAGTGTATGGTGTTGAGTATTTTTGTCTTTATTTTTAGTAAGTTCAATCAATACTTATTAAATCTGCAACTAAGAAAAAGTATATAGGTACATACTAAACTTTACAATAAGTCAAAGCATCATTCAATATGACAAAGGTCATATTGAACTATGCGTAAAGTGTGGTATCATCAAACAGTTTTCCTTTTAATATCACGTATTTTTTTTTTATCGGTTGTAAGAATTGGTAGTCAGCAATTGATTTGTTTATTACTTACGGTAAAGCCTGTGCACCGTTCTTCAGTGAATGATACAATGAGATTTGTTCGTGTTTTGCTCTGGTTGTTACTATCCTATCGACATTCTTGACTTAGTTGATCAGATATTAGTAGATCAAGCTTTATTTCGTACGACACTACCCATTGTAATCACTTCAATTATGCCACTGTCGAAGTTAATTTGTTTTTGCAAGAATATGTGCTTTTCCTTCTTGTGTGACATAAGCTGTGCCAAGTGATTTAAGTGGAGGGATATTACAGTTCTTTTTTTTAATAACTTTAGCTACCTTCCAGAATGGTTTAGAACCTTTGGAGAAGCTAGATAATAACGAATTCCAGTATCTATTCCGGAACATGCTAATTTCATTATTAATTTGAATATTCAGCATCGTATATTCAGCTCTATAAAAATGTTGCCTATACCTCATCCATTTTCTTCTAGCTGAATTTCGTAATCGTATAAGGTGTATTATATACTGCGGCAGTAAAAGCGTTTGATGACATTGGGGTGAAGTTCTCGGAATTGAGTTGTCAGCCGCAGCTGTAATAGTTTTTATGAAGTTTTCAATGTGAGTATCAATTTCTTGTGACACGTTAGTAGTTGATAATGAAAGATTGTCAATGTTTATGTTATTAGAAATATATGCCCGAAATCTATTCCAATTTGCTGTCTCAAATTTATACCTGCCAACATAGCTATTTGCTGAAACAGATAAATTAAGAGTGGTGCAAACTGGAAGGTGGTCTGAGCTAAGAGAACTTAAGGCAATAGGTTGTGAGAAAAAGTTATAAGCATTTGTTATAAAGACATCAAGGGTGGATGGATTTTGAGTAGCATTACTTGGGATGAAGGTTGGTTCCGTAGTATATAATAAGGAAAGTCGACTGTGTGTGGCTAGTATATCATTTAAGATATTACCCCAACAGTTGGCTCTCAAACAACCCCATGATTGGTGCCTGCAATTGAGATCACCACCGATCAAGAAGTTGGAATTTTGTCTAAGAAGTTTCAAAAAGTCTCTTCTAAAATTGATTCTTCTCTCGCTAGTACTTGTCCTACCAGGGAAGTAAGCTGAACAAATTTTAAATTTTGAAGAGTCTTCTACAATTATCTCAACGCACAAGGCTTCAATCACATCTAGCTTAGGCATATTTATAACGGAATGTTTGATATTTTTATTGATCACTATAGTAACACCGCCACCTATAACAGATTCCCTATCCTGCCTATACATGCATAGTTACCATGTGAGAAACGTATTTCACAAGTCAGCCAAGTTTCATTAATCATTGCTATGTCAATTTTATTTCTTTGCAAAAAATCAAAAAATTCTATTTGCTTATGGCGAATGCCTCTTGCATTCCAAATTACAATTTTAAGATTATTATATTGTTACTATCCTATCGACATTCTTGACTTAGTTGATCAGATATTAGTAGATCAAGCTTCATTTCGTACAACACTACCCATTGTAATCACTTCAATTATGCCACTGTCGAAGTTAATGTGCATTTTTTGTAATGATAATGTCGGAAAAATTTTATTCTTTAGTGAAGAAAATCTGAAAAAAATGTGATGAGTGTCTTAAAACTCGTGCTGAGTTAAATTTTACATATTTGAATGTTGTTTTGCCCTCGTCTATGTGTAACACCAAAGGCTACCATGCGAAGTGCTACATGTGTTTTACAGCATTAAAAACAAATGTCCCTAACAGATTCGGATTCTCCATTTCAGTGTTGCGATGCGAGTATTAAAACTAACAAAACCAGCTCTGATGTTGAAGCTAGTTCGGATGCTGGCCAGCTTAATGTTAGGAACTGTGATAGTAGTGGCAATATCCCAATTGCTAAAGAGACTATTGACGCTGGAGAAAGTACTGAACAAAATCCAAGGGGTAATAATTTTTGCATATTTTGTAATAAGAAGCAAAGGAAACACAAAAATCGCATTCAACCCATACGTACTTTTGAAATAAATACAATTACGTCAACTATCATATACTCGTAGTATGCGAGTGCATTAAATGATGAAAGATTGTTGCAAAAAATTGCTGAGAACAAGTTGTTTGGAGTTGAACTCAAATACCATCCTTTATGCAGACCTTATTACCAACATAACTTCAAAGCAGTTCACGAGTCAAAAACATCCATTTGGCATATAATTAGGCATTGTAGTCAAAAGGCGTTTAATGAATTGTGTTCTTTTATTGAAGACCCAATTATTAAAAAGAAGCATTGTGTTTTCATATTCTTTTTATGCAATCTTTACAATGCCTGTATAGAAAGAACAAATGTTGAAAACAAGATGACTCCATAGTGCAGTATTTCGTACATTCATCGTACGCGCCCAATACGTAACTTGCATTTGGAACAACGAAATGGAAAATGTCACACTAACTTCGACGGTGGCATAATTAAAGCTATTACAATGGGCAGTATCACACGCAATGAAGCTTGATCTACTAATATCTGATCAACTAAGTCAAGAATGTCGGTAGGTTAGGAACAAACAGAGAAAAGCACGACAAAACCTCACTGCATCATTCACTGGAGAACGGTGCACAGGCTTTACCGTAAGTAATAAACAAATCAATAGATTGTCGACTACAAGTTCTTACAACCGATTAGCAAACTACGTGATATTAAAACGATTAATGTGATCTGTTTGATGATACCACACTTTATGCATTTTCGTAAAGAAATTTGTTTGAACGAAACCAAATAATGAAATCCTGAGTTGCTTTTCCGTACTGCCACCGTTCCCCGTTTACACATTTTTTTTCTCGTATCACCTGCTCAGTAACTACCTATTCAAGACCTAGCTAATTACACATAAGAACATTTCTAAATTATCTCTTAGTATTTTCGACGGAACACGTCGGTCTTTTTACTCAGCCAAACAAAAGGTGCCTTGTTTCCCAGGCAAATTGTGCCAAATCATGGCTTGTTTGCAGTTCTGCGCTCATTTTCTGAAGCCTGCTACCAGCGTTGGCGCACAGAAAATGTATCCGAATTTTTTGAAAAACATACCCAAAAGTATCAAAAGTATCGTAAAAGAAAATAGTAAAATCTTAACATAAAGGGAGACCAGATAAGAACGATAAGAAAAGAAATTTAAATAAAACAACAACGGTGTGAGATATCAAATTGATTCTGGCTTTATTTTGTAGCTACATTCATGCCATTATGTATAAAATAGCACATCATTTAAACGACCGCTTCGGCTTCGCTGATGACTCTGTCCAATATGTGCGGCGGTATTCCGGCAATAGCGTCTCGAATGTTTTCCTCGAGCTCGTTCAAAGTGGTTGGTTTGTTAACGTAGACTAAGGACTTGACGTATCCCCAGAGAAAATAATCGAGAGGTGTCAAGTCGCATTATCGCGGTGGCCAATTGAAGAACGCTCGCCGTGGGATGACCCAGTTGCCAAATTTCTCCTTCACCATTTCGAGCGTTGCGTCGCTTGTATGGCATGTAGCGCCGTCTTGTTGGAACCACAGCTCGGATATATCGATGTTGTCGAGCTCTGGCCATAGAAAGTCGGTTAAATCGCTCTATACCTAGGGCCATTGACGGTAACAGTGTCTCCTTCCTCATTTCGAAAGAAATAAGGTCCGATGATGCCGCCGTGCCATAAACCGCACCAAACAGTCAATCTTTGTGGATGCGTTGATGCTTTGTCGAACACTTGTTAATTGTGGTCGCTCCAGTAAAGAAATTTTACTTGTTGACATAGCCGCTGAGCCAAAAATGAGCCCGAGAAGATGATTTGTTGGCTAAAATCCGGACCTCCGGCCAACATTTCCAGCGCCCAAGTAGTGAACTCACGGCGTTGTCTATGGTCGTCCGGCTTCAATTCTTGCGTCAGCACAATCTTATACGGATGTAAGTCCAAATCCAACGGGAAAATAATCCTGGTCAACTCTCTGGCGATGCCCAATTCAGCTGATCGGCGCCGAATCAACATTTCTGGGTCTTCTTCGATACTGGCCGCTGCGGCGGCTATGTTTTCTTAACTTCGCACCGATCTCTGCTGGTTGGCTTAAGGCCCAAAAGAATGTACTCATGCTCAAACTTTTCCACCGTGTGATGAATTGCCTGCACACTCTGAAGCCATGCTGACGACCTACCTCACGACGGAATTCATGTTGCGTATTTACAACTGGAATTTTGACAATATTTTTTAATAATTTCACGTTCGAGAAACGTCAAACGATACATGATGAAATGGCAAACCTTTCTGAATATCTTGACATTGGTAGCTTTGACTGAAACATAACAATTGGAAAAACTGTCATTAGTATCTGGTCACCCTTTATTTATTTTTAAAAGTGGACGTGTTTGTGATGAATTTTAACAATTTTTACACTTGTACTGCTTTGGATTCTAGAAAGTTTATGTACCAAATTTCATATTCCTTTCTCAAAATTTGAGGTCCAAAATGTGGTGATATACGGACGGATGGACAGACGGTTAAGGCACACTCTCTCGTGATGCTCGTAATTGGGGTAATAAGCCCCGAAGATCAGGTTGTTCGCGAGCTCATTGCTCTTGCAATATGCCTTCGAATCAGCTTGATAACGAAATTATCCACTCTTGTTAGGTTAGCCATGTTGTATAGGACCTAATTGGGATAGAATTTCATGTACTGGGACTCTGGTGTTCTGTACAAATGAAGGCAAGTCCTCTCAAACACCCGCATCTTTCCAACAAGCTTGCTCCCACGTTGAACCACACGGGACATCCATATACGAGCATGGGCCGGATGAGGGCCATGTAGCAGATTACCTTTACCCTTGCATCGAGTTGCTTGCTATAAAAAAGTCTCTTTGTAAGGGCAAAAGTACCTTTGGCTCTGGCCAGAGCAGCATCTATATGTTTCTTAAAATATGGATATTGGTTTAACCAGATCTGAGTACACTTCGACAGGCAAGTTGCTGTCCAATTCTTTCTGGTATCCCCCTCTGGTAGAGGCCCCAGACAACGGCGTTTTAAAAGAATGGTTTCTGATTTCTGAAAGTTTATCTTCAGCTTCCAGTCATCGCAATATCGCTGAATATTATCGGAGTCAAGTTCAAGATCTCGATTTTCGGTCCTGATCTGTACTCAATTAAACCGTCTGCGTATGCTATGGCATGATGAAGTGATCCTATGATATCGCTCGTGTAAATGTTGAAAATAATTCGCGAATTAACCGCACCTTGTTGCAGACCGTTTTTAATTAGAAATGTTCCAGCAGAAGTCACATTGCCATTCTTGACAATGAACTGTCTACTGGTGAGCATGTTATAAAGTATGTACAGCAGTGGTTTGCTTATGCCCAGCCTGCTTAGCTTGTAGAAGAGTCCCTCCAAACATACGGTGTCGAAGGCCTTCTCCAAGTCAATCAGGCAGGCACCCGTGTATTGGTTCTTGCTTGTGATTCATTGGATATCCGATACCAGTTTAGACGCGGCATGAATTGTATAAAACCGAATTGGTTATCCGGAATTATGCAGGGTGGCGCACCAATTGTGCTACAATAAGAAATTCAAATAACTTTTTTTTTAATCAATGTATTTCATTTTTTTTTTTTTTATTGTATAGAAAATTCAATTTTATTTTATATAACTAATTGTTTTTGAAGATGACAGACCGTATTTTTTTAATTTTTAATTTTGGTGGGGGCGAAAGCCCACATTTATTTGGCTTATTACAAGCTACAACTAACTTAAGGCTAATACTTAAACATAAAACTTAAAACTAAAACTTAAAACTAAGACTTAAAGTTAAGGAGAATGGTGAAGGAGCTCGGTTTTGAGGCAGGAAGTGGTGAGGTTAAAATCAAACTGGATGAGGTTTGAGTTCACTTTTCGCAGCATTCGGGAAATTGGTTCATTAGATCCATATGAAGTGCGGTGGGACGGTAGATAGAAAAGACGAGGGCATCGTGAATTTCGTGGGTTGGTATTGAAAAAAATTGAATTATAAAGAGATGCGCAATCGACAGAGCCTGAAAGAAGTCGATGAATGAAAATAATGTCTGCAACATCTCTGCGTTTCTCTAGAGTACTCAGGTTGATGAGGTTGAGGCGGTCTTGATAGGGAGGGAAGATAAATGGATCGTTCCAAGGAAGACCTCGAAGGGCAAATCGAAGAAATTGACGTTGAACATTCTCGATTCTGGTCACATGAACTTGCTGAAAGGGTGACCACGCTTGACTGGCATATTCAAGGAGGGGGTGAACAAGGGTAATGTAGAGGGATCTGGTCACGTAAGGGTCGGAGAATTCTTTTGACCATCGTTTGACAAAGCCAAGTGATGAGTTAGCTTTACGAATTATCTCATCAATATGTGAACGAAAATTTAGTTCCCTATCGTACAATATTCCAAGATCGCGGAGAGATTGAACGATGGATATAGGTTGACCATGGAGAAGGTAAAGGCGGGCGGAGGACACGTGGTGCTTACGTGATAAGGTAATGGATTGATATTTGGCGATATTGAGCTCTAAGCGATTTTGTAGGCACCAGTTCGATAAACTATCAAGGTCTTGTTGAAGGAGGCAGTAGTCATGTGGTGAAGAGATGGCTTTGAAAAATTTGGTATCATCAGCGTACAGAGAGAGGGAAGAGTGCTTAATAACCCTCTCGACATCGTTTATGGTTAGAATGAAGAGAAGGGGACCTAGATGGCTGCCTTGCGGAACACCAGAGGTGGCCAAGAAGGGAGTCGATAAGATGGATCTTAAGCGAACTCTGTAAGAACGGTTTTCCAGGTAAGAAGATATCCATTTTAACAATATGGGTTCGAAACCGAGGGCAGACAATTTGAAGAGGATTGAGTTATGAGATATCTTATCAAGAGCCTTACTAAAATCAGTTGCAATAACGTCGACTTCTTTGCCATTCTCTAAGGCAGACAGGGCGAAGGACACGAATTCGACTAAGTTAGTGGTAGATGATCTACCTTTCAGAAAGCCGTGTTGGGTGGGAGAGATAAGAGACTTGCACTGAAAGCTTAAGGCTTCGTATAAAATACTTTCGAAAAGTTTGGGTAGATGAGAAAGTTTAGCAATGGGGCGATAGTTTGTTACCTCGTTCTTTGATCCCTTTTTGTGAATGGGGGTTATGAAAGAGGTCTTCCAAATCTGAGGGAATTCTCCTAGTGATAGAGACAAACGGAAGAGGTGAGAGAGTGGGAGGAAGAGAATGGAAGAGCATTTTTTAAGAAAAATGGCAGGGAGACCATCTGGGCCGGGTGAGAATTCATCATTAAGATTTTGTAGTTTATTTTCAGTTAGAGCAGGATCAAAAGGCAGGGACAGAAAGGGGCCAACGGAGAAGTTAAGAAAGTGAGTGAAGTAAGAGGGGTCTGGTTCAAAAGAGTTGTCGGCGAAGGATTGTTTAAAATAGGTGGCAAAAAAGTCAGCAATGGTTTGCGGATTAGTTGAAGATATGTTTTCAAAAGAGAGGGACGGAGGGTAACCGTCAGATTTTTTTTTATAGTTGACGAATTGAAAAAATGACTTAGGGTCGTTTATAAGATTTGCTTTCGCGTTGATTAGGTGCTGGTAGAGAAAGTTATAAAGATGATTGAATTGAAGGTAGGAACCTAGATAGTTGGAATACTCGAAAACAGAATTGGTACGAAGGAAAGCTGCCCATAACTTGTTTCTCTTGTTACGTAAGGCGCGAAGTTTGCGATTATACCAAGGGGAGGATGAAGATGAAGTTTTATGACGAGAAATGACATAAAGAGAAATAGAATTAAACATTTCTCTGTAAAAAATTGTGAGGCCTTCGTTTAAGGATAAGTTAGCAAACTCAAAGGAACATCTACTCAGATAGGCATTTATTTTGCGGAAATTAGCTTTATGAAAGTCGTAAGAAGTGTGAAATGCAGGAGGTGTAGATTGAAGTGGAGAATTGAGGAAAAGTGAAAGAAGAAGGGGAGGATGAAAGTTATCAATAGTTGACAGAGTTAGGGGACAAAGCGAGATTGAGGAGTTAACGGGATCAGTTGTGAACATAAGGTCTAATTGCCTTCCCATGTAATTTAAGACATTACTAACTTGACATAGACTTGAATCAGTTAGCCGGTATATGATGAGACATTCCTTAGTGGAGTTGGCATTTGAAGCGATGAAAAAGGATTCATCATCGGAAGGACTCCACTGCAGCAGAGGTAGATTAAAGTCGCCAAAAATGAGGATGTCATCGAGGGAATCAGATAGATCGATTATTTGATCAATCGCGTCTACAGCAAGTTGGTAAGATTCGATAGATTGATTTGGTAGAATGTAGCAACACATAATGTACAGGGATCGGTGTGGAAAAGTTATTTTTATTGTAATAAAGTCGACCTTAGAAGAGGAAGAAATGGCAATGAGAGAAGAGTCAAGGTCATTATGAATGGCCAGTGGCACGCCTCGAGAGGGATAGTCAACCAAGGGTTGGGTAGGGTCGTCGTCTCGAAAAACATTAAAAGTAGGGGGAATAATTCTTGACTCTTTGTCGGGGATCAGATTGGTTTCAGTCAGAGCATAGATATCGAAAGGGAGAGTATGGGATTGGCGCAAAACAGCTTGGGTTTTCGAGCGTAGGCCTCTTACGTTCTGGTAGTAAAATGTTAGAGGAAGATTGTTGTGTAGAGACGAAGGGGAAGGCAGTTGAAGTGCTGATGATAGTGGTAGTTTATGAACCAAAAAAATTGTTGTGGTCACTTCGGCTCCGTTGGAGATGTTGCGTTCTTTTAGAGTGTACATAGTTGCCAAAAGCAGCAGGTCATCTGCTACTTTTTGATGAGACAAATTAAAAATCTCGTGGAACTTGATATAGATTTTCTTGAGACTGTCTATTTCAATGGGGCGGCCTTCCTGCTGAATGGAAACCATGACACTTGCTTTGGTTTTACCCTCATAGCAAACTGAGTCAGATTTGTCATGAAGATACGCGAGAAAGAGACGTATATTCTCGTAAACCCTTTTTTCTCTTAGCCTGTAGAGTGCGTAGCGACATTCTGTGGTGTCGATGGTTTGCTCTGTTAGTTTAACTAGAGGCAGTAAAACCGTATCAAGACTGGGAGCAGTGGAGGAAGAGATTGAAGAGAAAGGTGTATTAGATGAGACATTAGCTGTGGGGTTCAGAATATGAGAGCTGATAAAGTTAGGGTATTTGGCTCCAGTTGTGAGATTGAAATTAGGGAAAGAATTGGTGGTGAGGGCAGGTGGTGCGGAGGGTTGTGCGGTTGAGAGGAGCCACTGTGAGAAGTTGGGTTTAATTTAAACGAAACTCGCTTGTGCGTGGGCTTCGGTGGGGCGGCGACATTAAGTGCATTTAAAGAAGAAGAAGAAGACGTTTGTTTAGGTATGGTAGGGGGGCTAAATTTCGGGAATAATTTAGTTTTTAGGAACCAGTTAGTGTCAGATTTGGTTCGGGAGTTGGAAACAAGTTTTGGATGCTTATTACTAATCTTAGATTTATTTACAGTCTTATCATTAATGCAGAGTTTATCGGTCGATTTGCTGATGAGCATCTTACCAAGCTTGAAATCAGTACCAGTAGAGCTTTGAAATACCGATTCGTATCGAGACGGTAAGTCGAATTTGAAATTTCGATTACTCTTGCGGCTGGATGGCAGGAGCATTATGCATTGGTGGATGGTAATACCAAATCTCTTTTTGAAAAATTGTGTAATCCATGGGACATCCGCGTAGTGAGGGGCTCCTTTGATGAGGAAGGTAGTGACCATCTGGTTCTCCATCCTTAGCTTGTCCAATCTGCGCTGCCACTCAGAAGGTGTCCATGTAGTGCCAAACTGTTTGTTGAGTTTACGTGGGGCGACAGCGGGAGGAGACAACGTTACCGTGACTTCCGATTGGTGAGTTGTAACGCTTGCGTTGGAGTTATCCGTTTCAACCATCCGTTGGAGACAGGAAGGTGGAGATGAGGGCGGATCCACTTCGGTATCTAATAGTTCAGCCAAGATTGACGTATTGTACTGAACAATTGGGTGATGCTGAGTATGGTTTGATACTTGATCAATTTTGCTGCATATTGTTCCAATGCTATCCTCAATATCAGAAAAAGTCGACCGAACCACGGTTAATTCGTCGCCGACATCACTAATTTTATCGAAAATCACTTCGAGCATAGGATCAGGTTGCTTGGGAGATGGTTGATTGATCGAGGGGCTTGGAAATGGAAATCTAAGTCTTCACGCATTGTGTTAATAATCTCGCACGTATTTTGGTGTGCGATAATTTGCGCATCCGATTTTGTTTTCAGATCACTTATCACAGGTGACACAAGGTTGTTTCATCGTTACTAGATCTTGTGAAACCCAACTCAAAAAGACCAGCAATTTCTTTCTCAATGTCAACAAGTTTGGATTTAACTGCGTCGTTTGAAGACTGTACCGCAACGCCTACTTCTTCAACACATCTTACATTATTTTCAAGGCTGGACAGTTTTTCTGTTATTTTTTTAATGAGACTTTTATGGTGGTTTTCATTAGATTCACTAAGGCATTTTATCGCGTGTCGCACGTGCGACAGCGATATGTCCTTACACTCATCACAGAAGAAAAGGAGGTTAGCCGATATTTCTTTAATGAAAACCGTGTTTCTTTTGTTAAGCCCGACACAAATGGCATAGAAAGATTTGCCACAGATGTCATTACAAGCAATCCAATTACTATCATCGATTAGGCAATTCGACATTCCACAAGACATGGCAGAAAATAAGTCGTTGCGTAAGGTCACGAAAAAGTAGGTCAACAAATTAAAGGGTGCGTCAGCGAACAGTTATACAATCGCGAAGTGGGTCAAAAAAATAAGCGGGAAATTGCTTATGCGGCGAAAAATGACAAATTAACAATGAATTAATTTGCGGGGCAAAAAGAAAAATGTGACTGAATACGGCGGCGGTTGAATAACATTAAATGTAAATGACCTCCACGCTCATCCACGCATATGCGACACCTGATCAGAAAATTATTCATTGCGGGAAGTCGGGATCGCCCCAATTATTGTTTTAATGGACTGCTTCAATTCAGTCAAATTCCTTGATTTCATTTTGTACACCTCTTGCTTGACATAACCCCATAAAAAAAAGTCTGGTGCAGTCCGGTCAGGTGACCTTGCAACAGTCTAATGTAAAAGATACAAAGTTTATAAATACTAAAAAATTCTTTGTACGGAAACAAGTTTAAGTCATCATGAATTATCCGTTGTAATAACCGTCTGCTAACTCGAAATTTGCGCCTAGTTTCGAGTCGAAACGCTTTGATTTGCCTGAATTGGCGATGCTACAGCCGCGATTGTGTCTTGAACCCGAACAAAGGGATCTCGATGGTACGGTCTTCGTGCGATGCTTCCAGATTTGGCAAACATGTTTACCAGCCTCATAATGGTCCATCTACTCGGGGGAGTGCCTCCAAACTCCCGCCTAAATTTTCTTTGGACGGAAATGAAGGACTGCAAAGCATGGTACCGCTGTACTATCCAAATCCTCTTTTCGATATCTCAAGCATTCATTTTAATAAATCTAAATAGTAGCCTGAAAAATAAAAAAAATAAAAATAAGCCGATTACTCACACAGAAAAAAAGTTATTACGTTTTGTTTTTGTAGCACGTTTTTGTAGCACGCAGGGCTCTATTATTGATCACTTTTTCGAATATCTTGCTGATGTTCGGAAGGAGACTTATCGACCGGAGATTTGCCGGATTGGAAGTGTCCTTACCCCTTTTAGAGATAGGTTGTATCACTGGTGTTTTCCAATGCGATGGATAATGTGCATTAGATGTCCACCGCTTCTAGACGGAGATGCCGACGCACAATATTCGACACTCCGTCGATTCCCACAGATTTTTTTTTCCTCAGTGAGTCGAAGATCGCTTGGAGCTCAACCTTCGATATGTACGGGGGATGTACCCTTTCATCGGCGATGACATTATTTGGCATGTTATCGCCATTGAACTCGGTAAAACCTATCTTCTCGGATCGCCAGTGCTTTATATCATTTCGAAGGTAGAAGTAGTGTACAAGGACGCGATTTTCCAGGTCGTGGTTCGAGCAAATGGTATCATTCACCTTGTACACTTCCTGGCAAGTCGCTCCTATAGCTTCTACCTTTGCCTGCGGATCTTCGATCACAAAAAAGTTATCTTCTACTGCGTTATCTGGATCTGTACCTGCTGTTATAAGTATTCGTCCATTGTTCGTCGTTCGGAGGACCTTAAGACATGGAAGGTCGTTTTGATTGTTCCTCCGAAATATTTTATTTATCTGCGGGAATATACTCGGATTGTTGGATTATACAGCCCGAATTTTGTTGTTACAATGTAAATTTACAGAAAGTCTGTAGTTATCTCTGATTAATTTCTAGAGGTTTTTAATCAACGACTTCAGCGTCCTGACCTCCGAGTTTTGTATGTCGGTAAACTGTCTATACAAGGTTTTTAGTCTCGGCAGCAGTCTACTTTTGTGTTGGTGTAGTGGGTCAATTGTTGCATTGCGGAAAATGTCTGATTTGCCAGTATGTTGATACCGAGGTATCGAATTGTCCATAGTTCGTTTAATTGTCTCGTCCATTTGTTTTAGGTACCAGTCAATCTCCTCGTTCGAGGAGAGTGCTCTTGTCAAAACTCTAGAGAAGCGAGTCCAACGTGTCCTACTATAATTGTAGGAGTACGTTGGACAAACTCCTCCAACTCCGCAATTTCATTGGGAATCGTTAGTACGGCACTGAGTCCGCAATGGTCACTGTCATACACAAATATGTGCAGGCAGTTTATAGTTTGTCGATCCGTGTCGGTCAGTTGTAACTGTACGTCGAACAGCATAAGATCCAGATAGGAGCCGCTTATAGGAAACGATGGACTATCTGTAGCTTTCAAATCGAGTTTATACTCGACACTGTACCAACCCCACCAATTGAATAGTAGGTTCCCTCTAGGATTAGGTGTGTTATTTCCCTAATCTCTATGTTTGGCGTTTAGATCTCCGGCCATGAGGAAAAAATTCTCCTCCGACTCCAGCCTTAGGCATAGAAAAAGTGTCCCGAGCTTTGAAAAAAATAACGTAGATTGGGTAGTCTCAGGTGCATAGAGTGCGACCAAGTACATCCTATTTTCACTACGGAGAGGTATCCACACGATACACGCTTCCAGCTCCTGGAACCTTCGCATTTCACCGCTGTACATGACTTTAAATTTCAATTGTTTGCGTATGTGGAGTTGGGTCGGTCTCTTCTGACAATATTGTATTTACTGTGCCCCAACTTGTGCTTCTGGGATAGGTTTGCTTCGCTAACCATAAGCACATCAGGGGTTTGGTCTTCAAGCAACTTAAACAATACGGCTCTTCGTTCGATCCTAATCAGTGAATTCACATTCACCGCAAAGATCTTCAAGGATTGCTCCTCGATGTTTGTACCCGTTACGACTGGATGTGCGTTAGGCTCGGCAGAAGTGCGTAGATCTGGTCCACCCGCTTCGCCTGCTCCATCTGCCCTTGGATAGGGAGCAAGATGGCGAGTAAGTCAGTTTGAGCCTCCAGTGCTCTAGGCGCTGGGGCCTGAGAAGCAACCTTCGGTCTTTTCTGTTCCGCGCTTCCCCGACCTGCCGCCATTTGAGCGTAGGTCACTTGGGGATTCACGGATTGTGTTTAAATTGGAGCGGGTGGACGTTTCACTTCCACCTTCTGCTGACGAACCAGATTTACTTTCTTAATACTCGTATACTGAAACTTAGGACAAACCCGATAGTTTGCGGTGTGTCTCGAGTTCCTGCATAAAGCACACGAGAGCTGGCTGTTATCTGCCACTCCATCCTTCCCCAGAGTGCATTCTTCTGCTTTGTGGTTCTTTCCACACTTAACATATCGAGGCTGAACTTCGCAGTTCGACGCGGCGTGCCCGAAGCTTTGGCAGCGAACACATTGTAAAATGTTTTCGCTTCTTCTTAATTTTTCCCATGCGACAACCTGGTAGTCTAGGACTTTAATACTCCTTAGACCATCCAGTTTGTTATTAAAAGCTGAACTATTAAGAACGGCAGTTTCCACTTCTTCCCTTTGGCCCCAGCTGTGGTGAATGGCTTGACCCCTACAAAATTGAGATCGTCGCACTCTTTCTCTTTAAGCAGCACAAGGAGTCTCCGGATCAGTAGACGGATCTATCCCCCTCAGCAGCATTGTATGCAACTTTTCCACCTTCGGGGTGAATTAGAAGAATTCCGTCGTCGTGTCCTTTAACAAATCTTTAATTTTTTTATATTGCTCCACTGGGTTGCAGTGGATAGAATGCCTGTCTTTATTTAAACGTTTAATAGAAAAATTGTTGCCTATGGCCGACTTACATAGTTCCATTGTGTCCTTCAACTCCACCTTGTAGGTATTAATTGGCGGCACACTAGTCTTCGTAGTCGTCTTCTGTTGCAGTTGTTGCTGCGGTTGCTGGTGCTGTTGTTTCTGCTGCTGTGTCTGCTGCTGCTGTTGTTGCTGCTTTTTCTACTGCTTCTGCGGTTGTTGCTGCTTTTTCTGCTGCTGCTGCGGTTGTTGCAACGTTTTCTGCTGCTGTTGTTGTTGCTGCTTATTCTGCTGGTGTTGTTCTTGCTACTGCTTCTGCTGCTGCATTTGCGGCTGCTTTTGTTGATGTTGTAGCTGGCCTTCTGGCTGCAAATTTACAGAAAGTCTGTAATTTTCGCTCTACCCACCGAGGAGAGTGCTCTTGTCAAAGTTCTTGAGAAGCGAATCCAACGCGTCCTACTGTAATTCTAGGAGTACGTTTGGACAAACTCCTCCAACTCCGCAATTTCGTTGGGAATCGTTATTACGGCACTGAGTCCGCAATGGTCACTGTCATACACAAAAGTGTGCAGGCAGTTTATAGTTTGTCGGTCCATGTTGGTCAGTTGTAACCGTACGTCGAACAGCATAAGATCCAGATAAGAGCCGCTTCTAGGAAACGACGGACTATCTGTAGCCTTCAAATCGAGTTTATACTCGACACTGTGCCGACCCCACCAATTGAATAGTAGGTTCCCTCTAGGATTAGGTGTGTTATTTCCCCAATCTCTATGTTTGGCGCTTAGATCTCCGGCCATGATGAAATAATTCTCCTCCGACTCCAGTCTTAGGTATCGAAAAACTGTCTCGAGCTCTGAAATAAATAAAGTAGATTGAGTAACTTCAGGTGCATAGAGTGCGACCAAGTACATCCTCTTTCCACTACGGAGAGGGATGCACACGATACACGCTTCCAGCTCCTGGAACCTTCGCACTTCACCGCTGTACATGACTTTAAATTGCAGTTGTTTGCGTATGAAGATCGCAACACCTCCTCCTTGTGTAGAGTTGGGTCGGTCTCTTCTGACAATATTGTATTTATTGTGCCCCAATTTGTGCTTCTGGGATAGCAGGGGTTTGGTCTTCAAGCAACTTAAACAATACGGCTCTTCGCTCGATCCTAATCAGTGAATTCACATTCACCGCAAGGATCTTCAAGGATTGCTCCTCCATGTTCGTACCCATTACGACTGAAGGTGCGTTAAGCCCGGCAGAAGTGCGTAGATCTGGTCCACCCGCTTCGCCTGCTCCTGTACCTGACGTTGAAGCTGCTCCATCTGCCCTTGGATAGGGAGCAAGATGGCCAGCATGTCAGTTTGAGCCTCCGGTGCTCTAGACGCTGGGGCCTGAGAAGCAACCTTTTTTTTTGTTTTTTAATTTTTTTATTTTTTCTTTTTTTTTTTTTTTTTATCGAGTGCTGTTTTTTTTTTTATTTTTTTTTATGTTTTTTTGTGTTTTTTGTGTTTTTTTTTTTTGTATTTTTGCATCCAAGTGCTGTGGATTTATATTTTTTTTTTTTTTTATTAAAATATAACTTACAACCTATTTACACTACCTAGACCTTAAACTATGTAAGTGGGCCATGGACAGCAAACAGCCAACCTCAAATATGCAACAGGCTACCCTGGATTAGGAGGAAATGACGAAGGAGTTTCCTCTCTTTCGGCTAGCCACCAAAAACGACCGTACTGACGTTGTACGTCATAAATATCGCGACCCGATACCGACCTACTAAACCGGAGACGCTCCACACTGCCATGTGCAACGTCTCTGTCGTAGTTGAGTCGCCTATCCACAGCTGTCCGAGCAACGTGGAAGATTAGCGGTACTGCCAATCTGTCCTGGATCAGACCTTTCTTATCAAAATAGAGGAACGCCTCTGGGGGAACAAAGCCGTTAAGGCACACTCTCTCGTGATACTCGTAATTGGGGTAATAAGCCCCGGAGATCAGGTTGTTCGTCGAGCTCATTGCTTTTGCAATGTGCCTTCGAATCAGCTTGATAAAGAAATTATCCACCCTTATTAGATTAGCCCTGTTGTATAGGACCTCATTGGGATAGAATTTTATGTACTGGGACTCCGGCGTTCTGTATAAATGAAGGCAAGCCCGAAGGCAAGCCCTCTCAAACACCCGAATCTTTTCGAACAAGCTTGCTCCCACGTTGAACCACACGGGGCATCCATATACGAGCATGGGCCGGATGAGGGCCATGTAGCAGATTACCTTTACCCTTGCATCGAGTTGCTTGCTATAAAAAAGTCTCTTTCTAAGGGCAAAAGTACCTTTGGCTCTGGCCAGAGCAGCATCTATATGTTTGTTAAAATATAGATATTGGTCTAACCAGAGCCCCAGGTATCTGACTACACTTCGACTCGCAAGTGGCTGTCCGTGAGGTCCAACTATTGAGAACTTTCGCCAATTCTTTCTGGTATCCCTAGAGGCCCCAGACAACGGCGTCCTAAAAAGAATGGTTTCCGATTTCTGGAAGTTGATCTTCAACTTCCAGTCATTGCAATATCGTTGAATCTTATCGAAGTCACGTTGCAAGAGAATTGCAATGACCTCGATTTTTGGTCCTGATCTGTACGCGATCAAGTCATCTGCGTACGCTATGGCATGGTGAAGTGATCCTATGAGATCGCTCGTGTAAATATTGAAAAGGATCGGTGAGTTAACCGCACCTTGTTGCAGACCGTTTTTAATTAGAAATGTTCCAGCAGAAGTCACATTGCCATTTTTGACGATGAACTGTCTACTGGTGAGCATGTTATGAAGTATATACAGCAGTGGTTTGCTTATGCCCAGCCTGCTTAGCTTGTAGAAGAGTCCCTCTAACCATACGGTGTCGAAGGCCTTCTCCAAGTCAATCAGGCAGGCACCCGTGCATTGGTTTTTGCATTTGTTCCATTGTATATCCGATACCAGTTTAGACGCGGCATGTATTGTATCATGCCCCGCCTTAAAACCGAATTGGTTATCCGGAATTATATTACTGTTCTCAGTCCACTTAAGCAGGGCTCTATTGATCACTTTTTCGAATACCTTGCTGATATTCGGAAGGAGACTTATCGACCGGAGATTTGCCGGATTGGAGGTGTCCTTACCCCGTTTGGGGATGGGTTGTATCACTGCTGTTTTCCAATGCGCTGGATAATGTGCATTATTCAGCGCATTGTTAAACAGAGTGGTGTAAATGTCCACCGCTTCTAGAGGGAGATGTCGAAGCACAATGTTCGACACTCCATCGATTCCTACAGATTTTTTCCTCCTCAATGAGTCGAAGATCGCTTGGAGCTCCACCTTCGATATGTACG
The DNA here is from genome assembly GCA_963082735.1 of Pocota personata. Lineage (NCBI taxonomy): Eukaryota > Metazoa > Arthropoda > Insecta > Diptera > Syrphidae > Pocota > Pocota personata. The sequence goes on from OY720429.1 coordinate 89,426,934, forward strand.
GGGGATGTACCCTTTCATCGGCGATGACATTATTTGCCATGTTATCGTCATTGAACTCGGTAAAACCTATGTTCTCGGATCACCAGTGCTAGAGCACCTCATTTCGAAGGTAGAAGTTGTGCACAAGGACGCGATTTTCCTGGTCGCGGTTAGGGTAAATGGTATCATTCACCTTGTACACTTCCTGGAAAGTCGCTCCTATAGCCTCTACCTTCTCCTGCGGATCTTCGATCACAAAGAAGTTGTCATCCTCTACTGCGTTATCTGGATCTATACCTGCTGTTATAAGTATTCGTCCATTGTTCGTCGTTCGGGGGATCTTATGACATGGAAGGTCGTTTTGATTATTCCTCCGAAATATTTTATTTATTTGCGGGAACATACTCGGGTTGTTGGATTTTACAGCCCGAATTTTGTTGTTCCAATGCAAATTTACAGAAAGTCTGTAATTTTCGCTCTACCCACCGAGGAGAGTGCTCTTGTCAAAGTTCTTGAGAAGCGAATCCAACGCGTCCTACTGTAATTCTAGGAGTACGTTTGGACAAACTCCTCCAACTCCGCAATTTCGTTGGGAATCGTTATTACGGCACTGAGTCCGCAATGGTCACTGTCATACACAAAAGTGTGCAGGCAGTTTATAGTTTGTCGGTCCATGTTGGTCAGTTGTAACCGTACGTCGAACAGCATAAGATCCAGATAAGAGCCGCTTCTAGGAAACGACGGACTATCTGTAGCCTTCAAATCGAGTTTATACTCGACACTGTGCCGACCCCACCAATTGAATAGTAGGTTCCCTCTAGGATTAGGTGTGTTATTTCCCCAATCTCTATGTTTGGCGCTTAGATCTCCGGCCATGATGAAATAATTCTCCTCCGACTCCAGTCTTAGGTATCGAAAAACTGTCTCGAGCTCTGAAATAAATAAAGTAGATTGAGTAACTTCAGGTGCATAGAGTGCGACCAAGTACATCCTCTTTCCACTACGGAGAGGGATGCACACGATACACGCTTCCAGCTCCTGGAACCTTCGCACTTCACTGCTGTACATGACTTTAAATTGCAGTTGTTTGCGTATGAAGATCGCAACACCTCCTCCTTGTGTAGAGTTGGGTCGGTCTCTTCTGACAATATTGTATTTATTGTGCCCCAATTTGTGCTTCTGGGATAGCAGGGGTTTGGTCTTCAAGCAACTTAAACAATACGGCTCTTCGCTCGATCCTAATCAGTGAATTCACATTCACCGCAAGGATCTTCAAGGATTGCTCCTCCATGTTCGTACCCATTACGACTGAAGGTGCGTTAAGCCCGGCAGAAGTGCGTAGATCTGGTCCACCCGCTTCGCCTGCTCCTGTACCTGACGTTGAAGCTGCTCCATCTGCCCTTGGATAGAGAGCAAGATGGCCAGGATGTCAGTTTGAGCCTCCGGTGCTCTAGACGCTGGGGCCTGAGAAGCAACCTTCGGTCTTTTCTGTTCCGCGTTTCCCCGACCTGCCGCCTTTTGGGTGTAGGTCACTTGGGGAGTCACGGATGGTGTTTGAATTGGAGCAGGTGGACGTTTCACTACGACCTTCTCCTGGCGAACTAGATTTACTTTCTTAAGTTGTTATTCAACCGCCGCCGTATTCAGTCGCATTTTTCTTTTTGCCCCGCAAATTAATTCATTGTTAATTTGTCATTTTTAGCCGCATAAGCAATTTCCCGCTTATTTTTTTGACCCACTTCCCGATTGTATAACTGTTCGCTGACGCGCCCTTTAATTTGTTGTCCTACTTTTTCGTGACCTTACGCAACGACTTATTTTCTGCCATGTCTTGTGGAATGTCGAATTGCCTAATCGATGATAGTAATTGGATTGCTTGTAATGACATCTGTGGCAAATCTTTCTATGCCATTTGTGTCGGGCTTAACAAAAGAAACACGGTTTTCATTAAAGAAATATCGGCTAACCTCCTTTTCTTCTGTGATGAGTGTAAGGACATATCGCTGTCGCACGTGCGACACGCGATAAAATGCCTTAGTGAATCTAATGAAAACCACCATAAAAGTCTCATTAAAAAAATAACAAAAAAACTGTCCAGCCTTGAAAATAATGTAAGATGTGTTGAAGAAGTAGGCGTTGCGGTACAGTCTTCAAACGACGCAATTAAATCCAAACTTGTTGACATTGAGAAAGAAATTGCTGGTCTTTTTGAGTTGGGTTTCACAAGATCTAGTAACGATGAAACAACCTTGTGTCACCTGTGATAAGTGATCTGAAAACAAAATCGGATGCGCAAATTATCGCACACCAAAATACGTGCGAGATTATTAACACAATGCGTGAAGACTTAGATTTCCATTTCCAAGCCCCTCGATCAATCAACCATCTCCCAAGCAACCTGATCCTATGCTCGAAGTGATTTTCGATAAAATTAGTGATGTCGGCGACGAATTAACCGTGGTTCGGTCGACTTTTTCTGATATTGAGGATAGCATTGGAACAATATGCAGCAAAATTGATCAAGTATCAAACCATACTCAGCATCACCCAATTGTTCAGTACAATACGTCAATCTTGGCTGAACTATTAGATACCGAAGTGGATCCGCCCTCATCTCCACCTTCCTGTCTCCAACGGATGGTTGAAACGGATAACTCCAACGCAAGCGTTACAACTCACCAATCGGAAGTCACGGTAACGTTGTCTCCTCCCGCTGTCGCCCCACGTAAACTCAACAAACAGTTTGGCACTACATGGACACCTTCTGAGTGGCAGCGCAGATTGGACAAGCTAAGGATGGAGAACCAGATGGTCACTACCTTCCTCATCAAAGGAGCCCCTCACTACGCGGATGTCCCATGGATTACACAATTTTTCAAAAAGAGATTTGGTATTACCATCCACCAATGCATAATGCTCCTGCCATCCAGCCGCAAGAGTAATCGAAATTTCAAATTCGACTTACCGTCTCGATACGAATCGGTATTTCAAAGCTCTACTGGTACTGACTTCAAGCTTGGTAAGATGCTCATCAGCAAATCGACCGATAAACTCTGCATTAATGATAAGACTGTAAATAAATCTAAGATTAGTAATAAGCATCCAAAACTTGTTTCCAACTCCCGACCCAAATCTGACACTAACTGGTTCCTAAAAACTAAATTATTCCCGAAATTTAGCCCCCCTACCATACCTAAACAAACGTCTTCTTCTTCTTCTTTAAATGCACTTAATGTCGCCGCCCCACCGAAGCCCACACACAAGCGAGTTTCGTTTAAATTAAACCCAACTTCTCACAGTGGCTCCTCTCAACCGCTACAACCCTCCGCACCACCTGCCCTCACCACCAATTCTTTCCCTAATTTCAATCTCACAACTGGGGCCAAATACCCTAACTTTATCAGCTCTCATATTCTGAACCCCACAGCTAATGTCTCATCTAATACACCTTTCTCTTCAATCTCTTCCTCCACTGCTCCCAGTCTTGATACGGTTTTACTGCCTCTAGTTAAACTAACAGAGCAAACCATCGACACCACAGAATGTCGCTACGCACTCTACAGGCTAAGAGAAAAAAGGGTTTACGAGAATATACGTCTCTTTCTCGCGTATCTTCATGACAAATCTGACTCAGTTTGCTATGAGGGTAAAACCAAAGCAAGTGTCATGGTTTCCATTCAGCAGGAAGGCCGCCCCATTGAAATAGACAGTCTCAAGAAAATCTATATCAAGTTCCACGAGATTTTTAATTTGTCTCATCAAAAAGTAGCAGATGACCTGCTGCTTTTGGCAACTACGTACACTCTAAAAGAACGCAACATCTCCAACGGAGCCGAAGTGACCACAACAATTTTTTTGGTTCATAAACTACCACTATCATCAGCACTTCAACTGCCTTCCCCCTCGTCTCTACACAACAATCTTCCTCTTATATTTTACTACCAGAACGTAAGAGGCCTACGCTCGAAAACCCAAGCTATTTTGCGCCAATCCCATGCCCTCCCTTTCGATACCTATGCTCTGACTGAAACCAATCTGATCCCCGACATAAAGAGTCAAGAATTATTCCCCCCTACTTTTAATGTTTTTCGAGACGACGACCCTACCCAACCCTTGGTAGACTGTCCCTCTCGAGGTGTGCTACTGGCCATTCATAATGACCTTGACTCTTCTCTCCTTACCATTTCTTCCTCTTCTAAGGTCGACTTTATTACAATAAAAATAACTTTTCCACACCGATCCCTGTACGTTATGTGTTGTTACATTCTACCAAATCAATCTATCGAATCTTACCAACTTGCTATAGACGCGATTGATCAAATAATCGACCTATCTGATTCCCTCGATGACATCCTCATTTTTGGCGACTTTAATCTACCTCTGCTGCAGTGGAGTCCTTCCGATGATGAATCCTTTTCATCGCTTCAAATGCCAACTCCACTAAGGAATGTCTCATCATATACCGGCTAACTGATTCAAGTCTATGTCAATTTAGTAATGTCTTAAATTACATGGGAAGGCAATTAGACCTTATATTCACAACTGATCCCGTTAACTCCTCAGTCTCGCTTTGTCCCCTAACTCTGTCAACTATTGATAACTTTCATCCTCCCCTTCTTCTTTCACTTTTCCTCAATTCTCCACTTCAATCTACACCTCCTGCATTTCACACTTCTTACGACTTTCATAAAGCTAATTTCCGCAAAATAAATGCCGATCTGAGTAGATGTTCCTTTGATTTTGCTAACTTATCCTTAAACGAAGCCCTCACAATTTTTTACAGAGAAATGTTTAATTCCATTTCTCTTTATGTCCCCTTTCCTCGTCATAAAACTTCATCTTCATCCCCCCTTGGTATTATCGCAAACTTCGCGCCTTACGTAACAAGAGAAACAAGTTATGGGCAGCTTTCCTTCGTACCAATTCTGTTTTCGACTATTCCAACTATCTCGGTTCCTACCTTCAATTCAATCATCTTTATAACTCTCTCTACCAGCGGCACCTAATTAACGCGAAAGCAAATCTTATAAACGACCCTAAGTCATTTTTTCAATTCGTCAACTATAAAAAAAAATCTGACGGTTACCCTCCGTCCCTCTCTTTTGAAAACATATCTTCAACTAATCCGCAAACCATTGCCAACTTGTTTGCCACCTATTTTAAACAATCCTTCGCCGACAACTCTTTTGAACCAGACCCCTCTTACTTCACTCACCTTCTTAACTTCTCCGTTGGCCCCTTTCTGTCCCTGCCTTTTGATCCTGCTGTAATTGAAAGTAAACTACAAAATCTTAATGATTAATTCTCACCCGGCCCAGATGGTCTCCCTGCCCTTTTTCTTAAAAAATGCTCTTCCATTCTCTCCCTCCCCCTCTCTCACCTCTTCCGTTTGTCTCTATCACTAGGAGAATTCCCTCAGATTTGGAAGACCTCTTTCATAACCCCCATTCACAAAAAGGGATCAAAGAACGAGGTAACAAACTATCGCCCCATTGCTAAACTTTCTCATCTACCCAAACTTTTCGAAAGTATTTTATACGAAGCCTTAAGCTTTCAGTGCAAGTCTCTTATCTCTCCCACCCAACACGGCTTTCTGAAAGGTAGATCAACTACCACTAACTTAGTCGAATTCGTGTCCTTCGCCCTGTCTGCCTTAGAGAATGGCAAAGAAGTCGACGTTATTGCAACTGATTTTAGTAAGGCTTTTGATAAGATATCTCATAACTTAATCCTCTTCAAATTGTCTGCCCTCGGTTTCGAACCTATATTGTTAAAATGGATATCTTCTTACCTGGAAAACCGTTCTTACAGAGTTCGCTTCAGATCCATCTTATCGACTCCCTTCTTGGCCACCTCTGGTGTTCCGCAAGGCAGCCATCTAGGTCCCCTTCTCTTCATTCTAACCATAAACGATGTCGAGAGGGTTATTAAACATTCTTCCCTCTCTCTGTACGCTGATGATACCAAATTTTTCAAAGCCATCTCTTCACCACATGACTACTGCCTCCTTCAACAAGACCTTGATAGTTTATCGAACTGGTGCCTACGAAATCGCTTAGAGCTCAATATCGCCAAATGTCAATCCATTACCTTATCACGTAAGCACCACGTGTCCTCCGCCCGCCTTTACCTTCTTCATGGTCAACCTATATCTATCGTTCAGTCTCTCCTTGATCTTGGAATATTGTACGATAGGGAACTAAATTTTCCTTCACATATTGATGAGAAAATTCGTAAAGCTAACTCATCACTTGGTTTTGTCAAACGATGGTCCAAAGAATTCTCCGACCCTTACGTGACCAGATCCCTCTACATTACCTTTGTGCGCCCCCTCCTTGAATATGCCAGTCAAGCGTGGTCACCCTTTCAGCAAGTTCATGTGACCAGAATCGAGAATGTTCAACGTCGATTTCTTCGATTTGCCCTTCGAGGTCTTCCTTGGAACGATCCATTTATCTTGCCTCCCTATCAAGACCGCCTCAACCTCATCAACCTGAGTACTCTTGAGAAACGCAGAGATGTTGCAGACATTCTTTTCATTTATCGACTTCTTTCAAGCTCTGTCGATTGCGCATCTCTTTATAATTCAATTTTTTTCAATACCAACCCACGAAATTTACGATGCCCTCGTCTTTTCTATTTACCGTCCCACCGCACTTCATATGGATCTAATGAACCAATTTCCCGTATGCTGCGAAAAGTGAACTCAAACCTCACCCAGTTTGATTTTAACCTGAGCTCCCCCTGCCTCAAAACCGAACTCCTTCACCATTCTCCTTAACTTTAAGTCTTAGTTTTAAGTTTTAGTTCTAAGTTTTAGGTTTAAGTTTTAGCCTTAAGTTAGTTGTAGCTTGTAATAAGCCAAATAATTGGGGGCTTTCGCCCCCACCAAAATTAAAAAATTAATGTACTGGAACTTAGGACAACCCCGATAGTTTGCGGTGTGTGCCGCGTTCCTGCATAAAGCACACGAGAGCTGGCTCTTATCTGCAACTACATCCTTACCCAGAGTGCATTCCTCTGCTTTGTGGTTCTTTCCACACTTGACACATCGAGGCTGCTTTCTCCAAGTCAATCAGGCAGGCACCCGTGCATTGGTTCTTGCTTTTGTTCCATTGGATATCCGATACCAGTTTAGACGCGGCATGTATTGTATCGTGCCCCGCCTTAAAACCGAATTGGTTATCCGGAATTATATTACTGTTCTCAGTCCACTTAAGCAGGGCTCTATTGATCACTTTCTCGAATACCTTGCTGATGTTCGGAAGGAGACTTATCGACCGGAGATTTGCCGGATTGGAGGTGTCCTTACCCCGTTTGGGGATGGGTTGTATCACTGCTGTTTTGCAATGCGCTGGATAATGTGCATTATTCAGCGCATTGTTAAACAGAGTGGTGTAAATGTCCACCGCTTCTAGAGGGAGATGTCGAAGCACAATGTTCGACACTCCATCGATTCCTACAGATTTCTTCCTCCTCAATGAGTCGAAGATCGCTTGGAGCTCCACCTTCGATATGTACGGGGGATGTACCCTTTCATCGGCGATGACATTATTTGCCATGTTATCGTCATTGAACTCGGTAAAACCTATGTTCTCGGATCGCCAGTGCTCTACATCATTTCGAAGGTAGAAGTTGTGCACAAGGACGCGATTTACCTGGTCGCGGTTCGGGTAAATGGTATCATTCACCTTGTACACTTCCTGGAAAGTCGCTCCTATAGCCTCTACCTTCTCCTGCGGATCTTCGATCACAAAGAAGTTGTCATCCTCTACTGCGTTATCTGGATCTATACCTGGTGTTATAAGTATTCGTCCATTGTTCGTCGTTCGGGGGATCTTAAGACACGGAAGGTCGTTTTGATTATTCCTTCGAAATATTTTATTTATTTGCGGGAACATACTCGGATTGTTGGATTTTACAGCCCGAATTTTGTTGGTCCAATGCAAATTTACAGAAAGTCTGTAATTTTCTCTAATTAATTTCTGGAGGTTTTTAATCAACGACTTCAGTGTCCTAACCTCCGAGTTCTGTCTGTCAGTAAACTGTCTGTACAAGGTTTTTAGTCTCGACAGCAGTCTACTTTTGTGTTGGTGTAGTGCGTCAATTGTTGCATTGCGGAATATGTCTGTGTTGTCAGTATGTTGATACCGAGGTATCGTATTGTCCATGGTTCGTTTAATTGTCTCGTCCATTTGTTTTAGGTACCAGTCAATCTCCTCGATTGACAGATTCCTATTGGACGGTGGGTAGAGCGAATTCGAGGAGAGAGCTCTTGTCAAAGTTCTTGAAAAGCGAGTCCAACGCGTTCTACTATAATTGTAGGAGTACGTTTGGACAAACTCCTCCAACTCCGGAATTTCGTTGGGAATCGTTATTACGGCACTGAGTCCGCAATGGTCACTGTCATACACAAATGTGTGCAGGCAGTTTATAGTTTGTCGGTCCATGTCGGTCAGTTGTAACCGTACGTCGAATAGCATAAGATACAGATAGGAGCCGCTTCTAGGAAACGACGGACTATCTGTTGCTTTCAAATCGAGTTTATACTCGACACTTTGCCGACCCCACCAATTGAATAGTAGGTTCCCTCTAGGAGTTGGTGTGTTATTTCCCCAATCTCTATGTTTGGCATTGAGATCTCCGGCCATGATGAAATAATTCTCCTCCGACTCCAGCCTTAGGAATCGAAAAGTGTCTCGAGCTCTGAAATAAATAAAGTAGATTCAGTAGCTTCAGGTGCATAGAGTGCGACCAAGTATATCCTCTTTCCACTACGGAGAGGGACGCACACGATACACGCTTCCAGCTCCTGGAACCTTCGCACTTCACCGCTGTACATTACTTTAAATTGCAATTGTTTGCGTATGAAGATCGCAACACCTCCTCCTTGTGTAGAGTTGGGTCGGTCTCTTCTGACAATACTGTATTTATTGTGCCCCAATTTGTGCTTCTGGGATAGCTTTGTTTCGCTAACCATAAGCACATCAGGGGTTTGGTCTTCAAGCAACTTAAACAATACGGCTCTTCGCTCGATCCTAATCAGTGAATTCACATTCACCGCAAAGATCTTCAAGGATTGCTCCTCCATGTTCGTACCCATTACGACTGAAGGTGCGTTAAGCCCGGCAGAAGTGCGTAGATCTGGTCCACCCGCTTCGCCTGCTCCTGTACCTGACGTTGAAGCTGCTCCATCTGCCCTTGGATAGAGAGCAAGATGGCCAGCATGTCAGTTTGAGCCTCCGGTGCTCTAGGCGCTGGGGCCTGAGAAGCAACCTTCGGTATTTTCTGGTCCACGTTTCCCCGACCTGCCGCCATTTGGGCGTAGGTCACTTGGGGAGTCACGGATGGTGTTTGAATTGGAGCAGGTGGACGTTTCACTACAACCTTCTCCTGACGAACCAGATTTACTTTCTTAATATACTGGAACTTGGGACAACCCCGATAATTTGCGGTGTGTCCCGAGTTCCTGCATAAAGCACACGAGAGCTGGCTCTTATCTGCAACTCCATCCTTACCTAGAGTGCATTCCTCTGCTTTGTGGTTCTTTCCACACTTGACACATCGAGGCTGCATTTCGCAGTTCGACGCGGCGTGACCGAACCTTTGGCAGCGAACACATTGTAAAATGTTTTCGCTCCTTCTTAATTTTTCCCAGGCGACAACCTGGTAGTCTAGGACTTTAATACTCCTTAGACCATCCAGCTTGCTATTGGGTGAAAGCTGAACTAGGAAGAACGGCAGTTTCCGCTTCTCCCTTTTTGCCTTAGCTGTGGTGAATGGCTTGACCCCTACGAATTCGAGCTCGTTGCACTCTTTCTCTTTAAGCAGCGCAAGGAGCGTCTCCGGATCAGTAGACGGGTCTATCCCCCTCAGCAGCATTGTTTGCCTCTTTTTCCCCTTCGGGGTGAAGGAGAAGAACTCCGTCGTCGTGTCCTTTAACAAATCTTTAATTTTTTTATACTGTTCCACTGTACTGCAGTGGATAGAATGCCTGTCTACATTTAAACGTTTAATTGAAAAATTATTGCCAATGGCCGACTTACATAGTTCAATTGTGTCTTTCAACTCTACCTTGTACGTGTTAATTGGCGGCACCCTGGTCTTCGTACTCGTCTTCTGTTGCTGAAGTTGCTGTTGCTGTTGTTTCTGCTGCTGCTGTTGCTGCTTTTTATGCTGCTGCTGCGGTTGTTGCTGCTTTTTCTGCTGCTGCTGTGGTTGTTGCAGCGTTTTTTGCTGCTGTTGTTGTTGCAGCTTATTCATCTGCTGTTGTTCTTGCTGCTGCTTCTGCTGCTGTATTTGCTGCTGCATTTGCGGCTGCATTTGTTGTTGTTGCAGCTGACCTTCTGGCTGCTTCCGTTGTTGTTCGGAAGGGCGCTGGAGCTCTAGCTGCCGCTCCTTTTCTCTTATGGCCATTTGTTTGGCTTTAATGGCAAGCACCCTCTGCTCTAGCTGTCTGATGCTGCTAGTCAGACTTTGGACTTCCTCCTCTTCATCATCCGATTCGGAGGAAGCCAGAACTGCGATGCAGTTGTTATCGTCTCCGACGTAGCGCCCTTCCCCTCCGTCGGAGATGTACGGGAAGTCGACAGAGTCATCCGACCTCTGCCGCTTCTTATCTGCTGCTGCTGCTGTTGCTGTACTCAGCGCCCCTTCCCTCGCTCCACTTGGCAGCTGTTCAACTGTAGCTGATTTGGAGGGACGCTTTACCAAGTTGGGAGAAGGTTTTAGTTTTCTTCTCCTTTTCCCCATACTTGCAGTTGAGACTGTTGCAGGCTGGCCTATCTGTACTGCATCGGCTGATGCTGTCACCCCACCAGCTGGTCCCGCTATTGGGAGCGCGGACCGCTCACTATCCATCACCAGATTCTTGTTGTCACACTTTATTTAATTATTAAAAAAAAAAAAAAAGTTCAAATTTTTCCTGGCTGGGAATTGAAACCAAGCCCCCATGTTGACGGTTCACTACCACTCCTACTAGGCCAACTCGCCACTTGAGATCTTACTGTCTAACTTTCTACTTTAAAAACACCACGATTTTAACTGAGAAGCCGAAACACATGTGTACTCTGTGAAAGTCTGTGAACGACTGTGAGCGAAGGCATAACATTTTCATTCATTTTTAATGCATTTTTATTAAATTCATTGTAACTTATTTGCTAGACGAAAAAACGCTTAAAACTAGCTTAACTAACTTAACTATTCTTATTCTAACTTACTTAAAACTATGTCTTTCGACGTAACTAACTTAAGATTCTTTATTTATTTATTTTATTATTCTATTGGCTATTACTATTAAGAAAAATGTTTAATCAAATGAAAAAACTTAGTATATGAACTTTTTTTGTTTTTAATGGTCTTATATATAAAACTTATAAACTACCTTAAAATATATCTTAAGCTATCTTATTCTAAATTAGCCTATCTTATTCTACGTAAATTTTTTTTGTTTTTTTTTGTTTTTTATTAATTTTTTTTTTTTTTTATCGAGTGCTGTTTTTTTTTTTTATGTTTTTTGTGTTTTTTGTGTTTTTTTTTGTATTTTTGCATCCAAGTGCTGTGGATTTTTTTTTTTTTTTTATTTTTTTTTTATTTTTTATTTTTTTTTAATAATACTTACAACCTATTTACATAACACTACCTAAACCTTAAAACTATGTAAGTCGGCAATGGACAACAAACAGCCAACCTCAAATATGCAACAGGCTACCCTGGATTAGGAGGAAACGACGAATGAGCTTCCTCTCTTTCGGCTAGCCACCAAAAACGACCGTACTGACGTTGTACGTCATAAATATCGCGACCCGATACCGCCCTACTAAACCGGAGACGCTCCACACTGCCATGTGCAACGTCTCTGTCGTAGTTGAGTCGCCTATCCACAACTGTCCGAGCAACGTGGAAGATTAGCGGTACCGCCAATCTGTCCTGGATCAGACCTTTCTTATCAAAATAGAGGAACGCCTCTGGGGGAACAAAGCCGTTAAGGCGCACTCTCTCGTGATACTCGTAATTGGGGTAATAAGCCCCGGAGATCAGGTTGTTCGTCGAGCTCATTGCTCTTGCAATGTGCCTTCGAATCAGCTTGATAACGAAATTATCCACTCTTATTAGGTTAGCCCTGTTGTATAGGACCTCATTGGGATAGAATTTTATGTACTGGGACTCTGGTGTTCTGTACAAATGAAGGCAAGCCCGAAGGCAAGCCCTCTCAAACATCCATATACGAGCATGGGCCTAATGAGGGCCATGTAGCAGATTACCTTTACCCTTGCATCGAGTTGCTTGCTATAAAAAACGCTCTTTGTAAGGGCAAAAGCACCTTTGGCTCTGGCCAGAGCAGCATCTATATGTTTGTTAAAATATAGATATTGGTCTAACCAGAGCCCCAGGTATCTGACTACATTTCGACTCGCAAGTGGCTGTCCGTGCGGTCCAACGATTGAGAACTTTCGCCAATTCTTTCTGGTATCCCTAGAGGCCCCAGACAATGGCGTCCTAAAAAGAATGGTTTCCGATTTCTGGAAGTTGATCTTCAACTTCCAGTCATCGCAATATCGCTGAATCTTATCGAAGTCACATTGCAAGAGAATTGCAATGACCTCGATTTTTGGTCCTGATCTGTACGCGATCAAATCGTCTGCGTACGCTATGGCATGGTGTAGTGATCCTATGAGATCGCTCGTGTAAATGTTGAAAACGATCGGTGAATTAACCGCACCTTGTTGCAGACCGTTTTTAATTAGAAATGTTCCAGCAGAAGTCACATTGACATTTTTGACAACGAACTGTCTACTGGTGAGCATGTTATGAAGTATGTACAGCAGTGGTTTACTTATGCCCAGCCTGCTTAGCTTGTAGAAGAGTCCCTCTAACCATACGGTGTCGAAGGCCTTCTCCAAGTCAATCAGGCAGGCACCCGTGCATTGGTTCTTGCTTTTGTTCCATTGGATATCCGATACCAATTTAGACGCGGCATGTATTGTATCATGCCCCGCCTTAAAACCGAATTGGTTATCCGGAATTATATTACTGTTCTCAGTCCACTTAAGCAGGGCTCTATTGATCACTTTCTCGAATACCTTGCTGATGTTCGGAAGGAGACTTATCGACTGGAGATTTGCCGGATTGGAGGTGTCCTTACCCCGTTTGGGGATGGGTTGTATCACTGCTGTTTTCCAATGCGCTGGATAATGTGCATTATTCAGCGCATTGTTAAACAGAGTGGTGTAAATGTCCACCGCTTCTAGAGGGAGATGTCGAAGCACAATGTTCGACACTCCGTCGATTCCTGCAGACTTTTTCCTCCTCAATGAGTCGAAGATCGCTTGAAGCTTCACCTTCGATATGTACGGGGGATGTACCCAGCGAAGGCATAACACTGGCAGTTGAGTGGTCATATATCTGAAAATGCAACTTGATCGGGATGATGACGTCAGGAGGACGGTAAAAAATACTGTGAATCATGAGCAATGACAAAAGCAAAGGCAAACAAGCTCCCCAGTTATCTGGACGATACCGTTGGGGTTTACAGAAACTTAATACCATCTGAGTTTCAAACCACTACACTATATCTTTCTTTCTCTCTCTTTCTCTTCTTCACAACGCCCGTTTCCTGTAATAGTATAATATAAGAGTATTTATTTGGCGCGCAAATTATAAAAAAAAAAATGTATTGAAATGTCAGAAAAGTTTAATTTTATTGTTCTTTTTTGTTTAAACAAATATAAATATTAAAAGTATTCGTAACTTTTTTTTTTTAATTATCATTTGTCGCTTGAAAGGCTAAAAAATGATTTTTTTAATTGATGATCTCATCGACCGAATTGCACACATAATCCTAAACCGATTCAATGGAAAATGTGGCTGCCGCAGCAGTAGCGAATGGCGACAAAAGGGTAAAGCTATTTTTCCACTTGTCGATTTGAAATTGAGAAATAACGTATTTTTACGTCAATTAGAAAATTGGCAAGTAGAAATAATGAAAAACTGCTTGTCATTGAATTGGCTAACAGCACCTGTCAATGTCTGACAAAGAATTTGCATGACAAGTGGAAATAGCTAGTTGTCAAAAAAAAAAATGCTGTTTGTCTTTAATTGACAGTGAAAATTAATTGGCATCATTTTCAAATGTTTGTCAATCAAAAGACACATTTTGGTATAAAAGGTATTTAAATTTATCTTTTCTCTAACCGAAAAAATTAATTAAATAAATAATTTCCATTTGTAAAATATGTAGAAAAATGAATATTCCAAACGAATATCATCGAAAGATGTTTCAGAGGAAGGACGTGGAGAAGATAAAAAAAAAGAATTAGGAAGGCATCTGTGGAATGAAACGTGGAGTCCATCCACGAAGTGGAACAATTTGAAATCATTTTGGACTCCAACTCCAAATACTACAAAAACCTATTTAAAAAACTCGCCTTTTAATGTATCATATATAATCGGGCAAGTCATAAGAATAATCCGATACACTGTTGTAGGTGATAGGCGAAAAACATCCGACATGACCTGCATACCATACATACAATGGCAGTGGTGTCGTTTAATGACATAAACGAGAGGTATCAAACTTTGTCAATTGAATGACATGTGGAGACCCACCTTAAAGTTATATGTGCGACACAACAGCTCGGCCAATCTGATAAACGCTGGCCGCCTCGATCAGCGGAAACAAATATTGCAGTACAATTCAATACAAAATACAATACTAAAATTAGGAAACAGTTCAATATTTAAGGACTTCCTTCAATAGCAAAGAATTTATAATTAACAAATCATTTAGGTACGTTACTCGTCAAAATTCAAATCAAATTGTTCTTCTTCAGTTGAGTGTTGCTCATTGAACTCACCGTCTTCAACCAGTTCCATGCTCCGACAATCGGCCCAGCGGCGCATGTGCGACGACTCAATTATGCCGTCATACGGTTTTTGCATGACTTGATTATTTTCAATATCTCGAATTACGTACCTGTCATTTGAAAGCACCCTATGCACAATGTATGGCCCCCCGAATTTCGCAACAAACTTCTTACTCGTCCCCACAGTAGTATCGATATGTTTGATAACAACGAAATCACCCTCCTCATACACTTTAGCTGGTCTGTGTTTTTCCTTATGGCGCTGCAGACTTTTCTGCTGCGATTTCACAATGGCATTCGATGCCTGTTCGCGCATGGCAGTCACATCTCGTCCGTTTCGATCAATAAATTGTTCATCCAGGTATTCTCCCAACCAATCAATATTTCCACCACGCTGGCGAATCCCGAACAACAATTCGCTTGGTGTGTACTTTTGATGAACCGAATCCGCATTCTGAATTATTTCGGTCAATTTGCCTAGCATTGTGTGAGCACTCGATTGACACGTTCTACCTGGCCGTTTGCCTGAGGTGAGGCAGCCGCCACTTTGAAATGCTTAATATTTCGCTCAGAAAGGAAATTTTTAAATTCATCGTACTGAAAAGCACTTCCGCGATCACTTACAATGCACTTTGGCCGACCATAGTATTCGAAGTGTTTTCCCAACCTCTTTTGTGTCGGTTGACACCACCGGATAGAGTTTCACATATTTTGTGAAGCCGTCCACCACTGCCAGTACATGCTTACGCTTTGAAATTATAGAGGGGAGTGGACCATAATGATCAAAATGCACCGCATCAAATGGCACAGCCAGTTTCGGAATGCTATGTAAATTGCGATCATTTGTCGGAGCCGAATACACAATACACTTTAAACAATTCTGCATAAATTGCATCACTTTCTGTTTCGTATTCGGAAACCAGTTACGTAATTTGATTTGATCAATGGTCTTAACAATTCCGCTGTGTGCAATGCTCTCATGAGTTTCTCATATGACGTTTTCTTTCAATTCTTGAGGAACGTAGAGCATTAATCGCTCATCGGAATCTCGACGATAAACCAAACCGTCATACAATACAAATGGGTCGCAAGCCTCGCTTTCTAATTGGTTTCGGATTCGAACAATATTCGCATCCCGCACTTGAGCAATCAGTAATCGTGTATCAACGTCGTCAGCCTCAATTGCTGCGACCGCATGACATCTGCTCAATGCATCCACGTGTCCCATATTCACACCACTTCGGTGAATGATCTCACAATTATAGGTACGCAACTCCATAACCCAACGAGCAATTTGTGGATTTGGATTCTTTTTAATCAATTTCATGACCAATGAATTGCAGTCAGTAATAATGCGGAATGGAATACCATGCAAGTATACATGAAAACGTCTTAGTGAATAAATTATTGCTAATGTTTCTAAAACAAAACTGTGATACTTCGCCTCTGCTTCAGAAGTTCTACGTGAATAATACGCAACCGGATGAAATACCATCTTCATGTTGCTGCATTAATACACCACCAAAACCATGCGAACTTGCATCGCAGTGCAATTCAGTTTCTCGAGTCGGATTGTAGATGGCCAATATTGGCGCCATTGAATTTAATGGAATTGTTTGCGATCTTTACTTCGTGAAAGCCGCTCTTTCAAATCTAAGATCGTAAAATACTTTTTACCCTCCAAATATTCCAAGCAATCTTCAATTAATGGAAGCGGATAATTATCACGAACAGTCAAATTATTCAATGCTCGGAAGTCTTCACACAATCGAGTAGCTCCGTCTTTTTTTTTTCACCAATAGAAGCATATGGCGAATTGCTTGGTTGGACAATACTTTGTGCCTGCAACTCGGCAACAATTCGTTTTACTTCGGTCTTATCAAATACGGAAAGTCGTCGTGGAGCAAAGTGAAAAGGGATATCTGAAGTAAGCTTTACTTCCATTTCGAAATCGTGCGTTGTCTCAGGAATATTAGACCAATTTAAATAATTATTCTTTACAGTGTCTACAAGTGATTCTCGCTGCGGCTTATTCAACTGTCGATCAATATCAATATCGATACTACAGGGATCAATATCTAAATCAATCGCGAACACATCAGGCAATTCATCGGCACAAATACTTACATTAGAATGAACAGTTGTATCAAGACATTGTGATTGCAATGGCAGTTCAACCGATTTACGTTCGTCTAAACATGTCCGTCTAAACATGTCACTAGCTGAAACAATTAAATTCAAAAATATGGTTGAGTCATGTGCACAGAAACAACAGTATGTCGACCCGATTTCTGGTAATTCATTATAAAATACTTTATTCAGTTTTGCTCGTTCCATATCAATTCGCTTCGTGACATCTCCATCCTTAAATTATATTTCGAAAAATTACAATATTTATCAGTTAAATTACTTTTTGGAATTACTTTACTATTAACATTTGTTTGGATTAATTCGATGCCAAATGCATCCATAAAATCACGCCCCAGCAATAATGGCACCGGCAATATATCATCTGCAATTATGAAGATGTCAATAGAGCCTATTTGATTTCTAAATTTAATTTCAATTGGCACTCGGCCATAACAGAATAGTTTAACATTATCACTTAATTCTCTAGGTGCCACGGATCTACGGACGAAGCTAACCGGACTACCCGTATCAAACAAAGAAAACAATCGATGAAAATGTGCACGTACTCGTTTACCAATTTGAAAAGCAACACTCATCAAGTTTGTTGCAGTTAGAGTAGCTGCTGCCTCGTTGATGTCTACATCTAGATCTTCGGAATCGTGTTCGGCAATCATTGCGACACGACGAAAACTTTCGGACAATTCTCTGCTGTACCTGCCATTAGCCGTCTCGCACACAGCAATGTAAAGTGTTGATCGTGATTCACCGACGCTGTTGTATTTTCGAGATCGTCGATCCATTCTTTAACCGAGTCGCCGCTGAATTTCGCTATTGTGCCTTCAATTTGGCAATAATCGAACCGCTGAACATGTGGTTGAGCTACGGCATTATACAGCACTTGCGCGGCTGGCTGTGCAGGTCCGACAGTTCCTACAGCATTTTCCAATTCCGTGATTTCGTGTCGCAACCGCAAAATTCGGCAACGCAGTTCCAGCCGCTCCTCTTCAAGATCGTCTTCGGATTTTAGCGTATTTGCATATTTATTCGTACCATCGACATCTCGCTCTGAACCGATTTCGGAAGAACTAGCACAACTCTTACCATCATCTTCATCTTCAGCAGCTGCTCCCTTCAAGTCAACGTTTGCGGCCATTGTACTGTTCTTTGCCCTCAAATGTTCACCATACAATTTTCGCAATTGTGGTATTTTGCGCCCCTTGAATATTCGACTCCTTCGGCCGTCAAAGGCCAATTGTTTCTTCGTCAGTCGTAAATATGCACTCATTTTGAACAGTAATAATAATAAGCAAAATTCAATAGACAATCTCAATATTTTAGCAATCAATTTACATCAAATTCAATAGACAATCTCAATATTTTAGCAATCAATTTACCCCAATTTTCGTTGTTTTTTTTTTCGACCCCACATCTGAAGTTGAAATGCCACAAAAGTGTAATTTTATTGTTCTTTTTTTGTTTAAACAAATATATATATTGTAATATGCGAGCTACGGCTCGAGTAGATAAAACAATTATTCTGTGAAATTATTTCTTTATTTTCTACTCTATAGAACAATTCCAGTTCACACTATACTATTCTTCGCAAATTCTTTTCTTACAAGGTCTCTTTCCTCTCAAATCACTTTATCTCCTTTCGATTACTTAATTCACAAATCCAAACTAATTACTTTTTCTTGTTCACTCTCAACTTTCAATTTATCACCAAATTACCACTTCGCCCATTATCACTTTTCCAATCTCTTCGCCACGGTTCTAAACCAACTGTGTCTTTTTTTGATCGCCATCTGTCCTTATATAGCAGAAGTTTCTGATAGCCAGAAACTTCTAGCAAATTCTTCGACCACTGGAACAAGAGAAATAATTCTTGCAGTTATAATTCCCTTTTATCCCTAATATTATTCGTCTCTTTCGTTGACATGAGCTGTGGAGACTTCGTCCCAGACACGAACCTCGAATGAAAGGACAGTTTGAACCAAAATTCTGCCAGAATGGAAAGTCATTTCGGAATTTGCTGCATAGACATAGGAGCGTAGTTATTATTATGCTACACTGCCCCCCTCTTAGACGTGTTCGTCCCGAACAAGTGCATCCTCATTTCGGCCATTGTATCGACTCAGTCGGTCCACATGAACCACTTTCATTTTGGCCCTTGGTCCTCGCTGGATGCGGTAGACAACATCGTTGATGCGGGTTACTATTCTGTAGGGACCTTCCCAGTTCCGCTGTAATTTAGGTGATTTCCCCTTTTGGCGATGGGGATTATACAGCCACACCAGATCTCCTTCCTGGAATCCTGACGTTGTTGCCTTGGCATCATACCTGGTCTTCATGCGGTCGTTCGTCATCTTGATCTGGCTTCTGGTCCTTTGGTGTATGTCCCTAAGCCTTTCCCTAAGGTCCGCCACGTACTCTTCTTCATTTCTGGGCTCATTGGTAGGAGATCCAAATTTCACCTCACTGGGTAAACGAGCTATTCCACCAAATAAGATTTCGAACGGCGTATGTCGAGTAGTGCTATGCACGGCACTTCTATAGGCCATCAAAAACAAGGGAATCTGCCGGTCCCAATCCCGTTGGTAGTCACCTACGACCTTCGAGAGATGTTCGTCCAAAGTCCTATTGAAACGCTCCACCATACCGTCCGACTGTGGATGAAGCGGGGTTGTCCTTGTCTTTTTGATTCCGAGTAGTTGACACATCTCTTGGAAGATTCTTGACTCGAAGTTCCGCCCTTGGTCAGAATGCAATTCCAAGGGCACACCGAATCTGCTAACCCAATTGTAGACGATCTGCTCCGCCACGGTTCTGGCTTCCTGGTTAGGGATCGGAAACGCTTCCGGCCACTTACTGAAGTAGTCCATCACTACGAGTATATACCGATTACCATTGTCGGTTTCCGGAAAGGGCCCTGCGATGTCAATGGCGATTCGTTCGAAAGGTGCTCCCACGTTGTATTGGTGCATCTTACCTCGAGTTTTGATTCTCGGACCCTTGCTAGCTGCACACACGTCGCATTTTCTGCACCAGTCTTCGATATCTTCCTTCGCTTTTAACCAATAAAAACGTTCTCGTACTTTTTCTAGCGTCTTATTCACTCCCAAGTGGCCTCCGGTCGCCCCGCCATGCATTTCCTGTAACACCTCCTTGACCCTCGTCCGCGGTACGACAAGCTGCATTACAAACGACTTTCCGTCGGAGGATTCCCATTTTCTTCTCAGAACACCTTCTTGGACATGGAGGGAGTCCCACTGCGCAAAATATGCCTTTAAGGTCGGGCTTCTGTGAGAGATGTCCTGATGATCCGGTTTCTCCATGTTCTCCTTCCAGGCCAGAATCGGCTCGATATCCGGGTCTTCCTTCTGAGCGTTCCGGATCTCATCTACGCTCCAGCCGGCGATAGGTTTGGCTCTCATTCTTTGGTTGGAAACCAGCTCCTGTTCTTCCTGACGCGCACAATGTTTACAATCCGTTCTGCATGGTCTCCGGGACAGTGCATCCGCATTAGAGTGGAGTTTTTCTTTACGATGCTGTATTTCGTAGTCGTAGATTTGCAGCCTTTCGATCCATCTTGCGACCTGACCCTCAGGACTCTTGAACTGTAATAGCCATTTTAAGGCTGCATGGTCTGTGCGAAGAACGAACTTCCTCCCGTAGAGGTATTTGTGAAAATGCTTCGTAGCCAAGATCAAAGCTAGAAGTTCCCGCCTTGTCACGCAGTAGTTCCTTTCTGGCTTAGAGAGCACCTTGCTGAAGTACGCAACCACCTTCTCTTGGCCGTCATGCACCTGGGAGAGTACGGCTCCTACCCCGACATTACTAGCATCTGCATCCACAACGAACGTTTCCCCGGGAGTGGGGTAAGCCAGTATCGGGGCATCGCATAGCCGTTGTTTAAGTGCCTTGAAGCTCTTCTCGCACTCAATTGACCATTTGAATTGTTTTCCCTTTTCCGTCAACTGGTGCAGGTTCTTTGCGATCCCGGCAAAATCCTTCACGAACTGTCTGTAGTAGGTGGCTAGGCCCAGGAAGCTCCTTAGTTGGTGTTTGTCTTTGGGGACTGGCCAGTTTTTCACCGCTTCGACCTTCTCCGGATCGGTTCTCACTCCTTTCGCTGAAATTATGTGTCCCAGGTACTTGACTTCCGCTCTAAACAGGGCGCACTTCTTGGGGTTGAGCTTCAGGTGGGCACTTCGAAGCCTTTGAAACACATCCCTTAGATTGTCTCGGTGTTGCGCAAACGTTTTTCCTACGACGATGACATCATCCAAGTATACCAAACAGGTTTTCCATGTTAACCCTTGCAGGACACATTCCATCAATCGCTCGAAAGTCGCCGGAGCATTGCACAGCCCGAATGGCATTACCGTGAATTGCCATAGCCCATTTCCTGCGGTGAAGGCGGTTTTCTCCCGGTCTTCTGGATGAATCTGTACCTGCCAGTAGCCACTCTTCAAGTCGAGAGTGGAAAACCATCGGGCTCCTGATAGTGTGTCTAGCGTGTCGTCAATCCGTGGCAGAGGGTAGCTGTCTTTCTTGGTGACGTAATTGAGCTGCCGATAGTCCACGCAGAACCGCGTGCTGCCATCTTTCTTCTTAACCAGTACAACCGGTGATGCCCACGGACTTTTGGAACTTTCGATCAGACCTTCTTTCTCCATTGTCGACACCATCTCTGCAACTTCTGTCTGCTTTGCCAATGGAAGGCGCCTAGCAGGCTGACGAATTGGTCTAGTATCACCAGTGTCTATTCGATGTTGTACCAGGTGTGTTCGGCCGTATTCTCCGTCCTGTGAGGCAAATACATCAGCGTACTCATTGATAAGATTCTCTGCCATAGTTCGCTGCTCCTGATTCAGCTCACTGGACTGGAGAATCGTCTCTCTCGCTTCCGCTGTCCAAGGTGATGGGAGAAGTTTTGGTGCATCACGTTCAGATATTGTTGCGACGGCGGTAATCGGCGTGCATTTTCCAGTTAC
Source organism: Pocota personata (assembly GCA_963082735.1). NCBI lineage: Eukaryota > Metazoa > Arthropoda > Insecta > Diptera > Syrphidae > Pocota > Pocota personata. The sequence goes on from OY720429.1 coordinate 89,448,904, forward strand.
CTCCCCTCGCCTTAGTTTGACAGTGTGTGGTCTTGCGTTCAAAACCCTCACTGGAACCATGGTGTTCTTTGGTTCGACTAACGTCTTTCCCACGATGTAGTCTTGAGAATTCTTCTCTGGGTCTGGTTCTACTATGTAGAATCGGTGGCTCCCAAGATCACCTTCCAGCTTCGTCCAAATGATTGTCTCTGAAGACGGCGGCAAAACTTCGTCTTTGCTGATGACTGTCCTGAGAGTTACGGCATTCTCATTTCCGTACACCATCGGAATCTCCACATTTCGATACCTCAGTACTTGCATCCCGATGTCCAAGATTACTTCATTTGCTTTCATGAAGTCTACTCCGATGATGCACTCGTCGCATATATCTGCCACCAGAAACGCATGGGAGAACGTCAGTCCTGCCAGAGTAATCGTAAGACGAACTTCTCCAAATACCTTCGCCATTTCCCCTGTTGCAGTCTTCAGGCAGTAGCTGTTGGTGTTGTGCAGCCAGGAGCTTTTGACGATATCTCTTCTTACAATGGAGGCAGTGGCACCTGTGTCGATGGTGGCTACGCACTTCTTCTCGTTGATTAGTGCCTCCACTGTCAGGCTCTTGTTACCCCGTTTGGTTTGCGAAACTTGAATGGTGGTCCTGGGGGCCTCGATTCCAGTAACCAACTTCTGCCCCGCGAAGTTGGTCCTTACGCATTTCCCGACTGCTGGTTTTGGGAAGTCTGACTGACAGCCAGATGCTTCCTCTCTGCTTCTCCTACTTCCGCAATGTGAACAATTTCCTCGTCTAGGTGCACTTCTGCACTGCCGTTGTAGGTGTCCGGTTTGGTTGCAATTCCAGCAACGGATTTGACTTCCGCGAGCTCTGTCTTCATCCATGACGGCTGTTCTCTGGCATGAGCATTCCACGACGGACATTTCCCTGACACGGTGTATTCCCTGGTATGCTTGGTCCGCAGCCTTCATTGACAAAGCGAATGCCAATGCCTCGGGGAGTGTTCGCTTTTCAGCCATCCTTACAGCCATTTGCAGTTGTCTGTCCTCTATGGCCTGAATAAAAGCTTCCACCGCCATTTCGTTGATAAGCTCCTCACCGGCTTTAGGGTATGAAAGATGGGCTAGTCGCTCTATATCCGCTTGCAACTGTTGGAGCGTTTCCCCCCTTTTCTGGACTCGACTACGCAGCTGAACCCTGTACACCTGCTGCATGTGTTCATCCCCAAACCGCATCTCGATAGCCTGAACCAGAGAGTCGTAGTTCTGCTGTTTATCTTCCGGGATGGTCTGCAAGAGCTCCGCAGCTGGACCCCTCAGTGCAAGCGTGAGTGCAATAGACTTCTCTTCATCGTCCCAGCTATTGGTCATTGCGGCCGCTTCGAATTGCCTCTTATAAATTGGCCATGATGTTTGACCATCGAAGATAGGAGGCTGCATCTCCTTTCTTCTCAGACCGTCAGTGGAATATTCCCGTGCTTTCTGTCTCTTCACGTTGCTGAGCTCCTTAGCAGGATTTTCGACTTGCTTTTCTACTTTTTCAAACTGAGTCTCTATCTTCCCGAACTGAGTTTCATGTTTCTCAAAATTTTCATCGAATCTAGTTTCGACTTTTCCGAGTTGCGTCTCGACCTGCTCGATTTTCTCTTCGATCACTTCGAATTTGGATTCCAAGTTCTTGTTTTGCTCATCAAGTTTACTTTCCAGAGCATCTAGAGAATTCTTTTGTTCGTCTATTGCTTTCTTTTGTTCGTCCATTGCTTTCTTTTGTTCGTCCAGCTTAAGTTCTAGAGAATTCCTCTGGTCGTCCATTGCTTTCTTTTGTTCGTCCATCTTAAGTTCTAGAGAGTTCTTTTGGTCGTCCATTGCTTTCTTTTGGTCGTCCAGCTTAAGTTCTATAGAATTCCTTTGGTCTTCTATTGCTTTCTTTTGTTCGTCCATGACTAACTTAAGTTGCAGGAGCAGACTTGTTATACCCGGGTCGGCTGCTGTACTTGCTGGTTCCTCTTCCACGTCAAACTCTACGTCGTGCGGATTTTCACCTTCCTGCGTTACTGCTTCTTCCAGACGAATCAGCAGGGCATCTTTTCCCCCAGTTGTGTCGAGGTTCCGCTTACTGAGTTCTGCCTTTAGTTGAGTTATAGTTAGTTTTCCCAATTTGCGACCCATTTTGCGCAACTAATTAACTCAACACAGAAATCGTTTTTTTTTTTTTTTTTGTGCAATTTCACACCACGGAAATAGTTATTCACAGAATAAGTTTTATCCCGCTTCTGACACCAATGTAATATGCGAGCTACGGCTCGAGTAGATAAAACAATTATTCTGTGAAATTATTTGTTTATTTTCTACTCTATAGAACAATTCCAGTTCACACTATACTATTCTTCGCAAATTCTTTTCTTACAAGGTCTCTTTCCTCTCAGATCACTTTATCTCCTTTCGATTACTTAATTCACAAATCCAAACTAATTACTTTTTCTTGTTCACTCTCAACTTTCAATTTATCACCAAATTACCACTTCGCCCATTATCACTTTTCCAATCTCTTCGCCACGGTTCTAAACCAACTGTGTCTTTTTTTGATCGCCATCTGTCCTTATATAGCAGAAGTTTCTGATAGCCAGAAACTTCTAGCAAATTCTTCGACCACTGGAACAAGAGAAATAATTCTTGCAGTTATAATTCCCTTTTATCCCTAATATTATTCGTCTCTTTCGTTGACATGAGCTGTGGAGACTTCGTCCCAGACACGAACCTCGAATGAAAGGACAGTTTGAACCAAAATTCTGCCAGAATGGAAAGTCACTTCGGAATTTGCTGCATAGACATAGGAGCGTAGTTATTATTATGCTACAATATATTAAAGTCTTCGTAACTATTTTTTTAAATTATCATTTGTCGCTTGAAAGAGCTAAAAAATGCTTTTTTTAACTGATGATCTCATCGGCCGAATCGCACACATAACCCTAAACCGATTCAATGGAAAACATGGCTGCCGTAGCAGTAGCGAATGGCGACAGTTCGAACAAAAAATAAACACAAAAGGGTAAGGTTATACTCGTGTGTGCGACACAACAATATGTATATTGGAAAAAGAAATGAGAAAGAATAATTACATAAAAAAAACTTAAAAAGAGTGTAAATTGTCTTCAAAACCTATTGAAAAACTTGTATGAATCATGGAAATTTACAATAAATAAAGAACCAGAGACCATAGAATTAAGCGATAGTTTAATACTCACCGTTATTTTTTTCTCTGGGTCTTTTGCAAGCATTCCATTCAGAAAAATGTTTTTTTTTTTTGCAATAACTGAATAGGCACAAATAATAGAATTACAAATAGCAGTCAATAGAATGAAATAAAACAGTTTTTTTTAGACATTTTATTTGTTGACTCTAATAGTAAGTACTCCCTTCCTTTGCTCATAATTACTTCACAAATTCGGTCCGGCATGTAATCGTAAAGTGCCTTTAAGTAATCCAACGAAATTTCCCTCAAGTCTAATTTAATGACTGCAATGAGAGATCCTCTGTCTTCAAATTGACGGCAGATTCGTCCACTTTTCGGACTAACAATCCCCACGTTTTCCATAAGATTTAGGTCCGGTGAGTACGGTGGGCACTGAAGCAATCCCACATTTTGCTCCCTTATCCAATTTTTAACGGTCCGAAAGTCCAATTCACGAGTCCAAAAATATTGCAAAATTTACGAAAATTTCCTTTCAGTATTCCTTTGTAAGCTATTGCAGCCATTTTTGCACATCGCAAAATTGCTCTTTTATCAGGCGCTGTTGTGGCTGTTTTTTTTTCCTCCCTTCGTGTTTTTCCCGTACGACTCTTTGTTTCTCAAATAAGCATAGATTACATTAAAATTTCGTCCAATTTGTTTCGCTATAGTTTCTTTTTTTTTTCGAGGGTAGGTAAGAAATCTTCATGAAGACACTATGAGGATCGATAGCGCGTGCTCATAGTAGTGTGAGATTTTTACTCACTAAAAAAACCTCCCTTCGTGATAAATTTCTTTAATTACTACAACTAAGTTTTGACTTATCCAGCAGTTTTTCTTTCACGTATTGAGATCGTTTGGCAGGTCCCTTTCCATTGAAAGTTCCTGCTTGTTCCGCAAATTAGGCGTGGTTTCTTGATATCGCGTTAAGTCGAAAGGTTTAGTCCTTTGTAGACGACGCAGTAGATTCCTCCCATCTAGAATTCGAAGGGCTTCATTGTTAACGTGTCCTTGTAATCTGTCTTTATGCTTACGGGCAAAGTTTTTGATTTTATGTTCGACTGTTGCAATTCCTAAATCTCTATGGAAATCGCGATTTCTAATAAACCACGGTGCATTAACTATTGATCTTAGCACTTTATTTTCAAAAGTTTGTAAAATATTGACATTATTTATTTTGGTACAACCCCAGAGTTGTACTTCATATGTCCATACCGGCTTTAGCACTTGCTTGTATAAAAGCAGTTTGTTCTCTATATTAAGCTTGTAATGTTTTCCAAGTGACCAGTACATTTCTCTGTATTTGGTTTCGAGTTCTTTACGTTTTTTCTTCACTTGCGATTTCCACTTCAGCTTAGCATCAAGTGTCATTTCAAGATACTTAGCCGCGTTTGCAATCAGAATTTGAACCGAGTTTGAAAAGATCGGCAAATTATTTATTTTCTTACAAGTAAAATTGACATGAACAGATTTGTTTTCGTTTAAAGTCAGTTGCCAAATTTGTGTCCATTCATTTACTTTATTCAATGCTTCTTGCAATTTTTCAGTCGTTACTTCGATCGTTTTACCCGTTGCCACGATGGCAGTGTCGTCGGCAAATGTAGCTAATACGGTGCCTTCTTGCGGTATATCGCGAGTTTATAGTAGGTACAAAAGCGGTCCAAGGACACTTCCCTGCGGCACCTCAGCCCTTATTTCTTTAAATTCTGAATATTCATTTCCGTGTTTGACTCGGAAAAGACGATTCGTCAAGTATTTTTCCAGAACATTATATAAGTGTCCCGGTAGAACTTGTCGTAATTTATATTTCAATCCTTCATGCCAGGCCTTGTCAAAAGTTTGAGAAACATCAAGGAATACGCTCGAGCAAATCTTTTTTTCTTCGTAAGCTTTCTCAATTAAATCAGTTATTCTATGCACTTGGTCTATTGTTGAGTGCTTAGTTCTAAACCCAAACTGGTGATTGGGAATAAGAGATCTTTCTTCTATAACCGGCTGTAATCGCTTAAGTACTATTCTTTCGAAAACTTTAGACATAATCGACAGCAGCGAAATAGGTCTATACGATTTTTTATCATTCGGCGGTTTTCCTGGCTTCAGAATCATTATCACTTCCGCGACTTTCCATTGACTCGGAACATATTCTAGTCTTATCGCTGCGTTTATAATGTAGAGAAACTTAACTAACGCTTTTCTAGGTAACGATTTAAGAAGCTCTCCTGTGATTAGGTCGTATCCAGGAGCTTTATTCGGTTTCAGTCTTACTGTGTAATTGTGAAGTGCTATATGCGACGCATTATCATTTTCAACAAGCGCTTGTCCATCAAATGGTTTAAATGTTTCTTCTAAATGGGCGGCAAAAGGTTGCCATTTTTCTTGATTGGGGCCGCTTGAATTTTTTGGTTTTTTAATGCCTTTTATAGCTTTCCAGAGCGAATAATTGGAATATTTTTCCACTGTTAAGCTTTCAATGCTGGTTTGTATTGTCCGATTTTTAAAATCAATAATGGCCTTTTTTAGCAAGTTACTCAAGCGATTTAAATGCGATTTATGTTGCGGAGCACGAGTTTGTTGCCATTTTTTACGCGCTTATTTCTTCTCCCTTAAGAAGAGAGATAAAAACTTTAATCAGTTTTAATACATTTGTCTGGTATTCCTTTTACAACAAAGAAATCGATCAGATAGGGTATTTTGTTGCTATCAGTCGGCCAATATGTTGGTTTAACAGTGGAGTGAAAGTCGCAACTATGTTGGATGCAGGCATTGTGAAGTGCTCTGCCTTTTTGTGAGACACATTTTGAACCCCAGAAGGTGTGTTTTGCATTAAAATCACCGCCAGTAATAAAATTCGGTCCAAGAGAGTTGAAAATATTTGTAAAATAATTTTTCTCAAGCCTGCAACGCAGTGGACAATAAATAGACGAGACATTGAAAGAGTAATGTCCATTTTTAACGCGTACAGTGCTCACTTGCATTGTTTCAAGCTCTATCATAATCTCTTCAGAGTGTTCGATGCAGTCTTTTATGATTAAAGACGATCCGCCTCTGGCCCTTTCTGATGGATGATAAGCGTGATAGGTACTGTATCCAGTAATGTTTACACGCAATAGTTTCGTCAGGTGAGTTTCACAGATCAAACGTATGTCAATGTCATTTTCCCGTAGAAATATTTCTAGCTCTTCTAGTCTTTGTATGAGACCGTTGGCGTTCCATGCAACAATTTTAAGAAGTTTCGTCATATTCGTTTTGAAATGCTCCTGTTGTTAAGCTTATATTCAAGCTTCCCCAACCTTTCGACAATTAGCATGTTTGTTTTTGTTTGCTCCTCAAGCCTCGCAAGGATAATGGAAAAGACGTGAGATACGAGGTTTTCCGAATTATCAGTTTTCGTTTTTGTTGATGTTGATGCTTGAGCACGCGTCTGCATGTCAGAATCTGATGGCTTTTCTTTAGGCGCTTTTACCTTAACCCGGTGTGGAATTTGATCGTTGTTTGATGTCACACCTTGAGCGTACGTAAGCACGCCAGGGTCGGCTCGGTTGTCTCTAGTCACCTTTCTTGCAGCAATTTTCGACTTTTCCTTATTTACGGATTTTGAAGGTGGGTTTTGCGGCTTCATAAGTCGATCTCTTCTTTTTTTGCAATTCCTTGGCTACTTCACAGCCTCTGTAATTAGCCGGGTGCTTACCATTGCAGTTAATACACGCTGCAGGGATTTTTTGTTTACGCCACACTCTTGACTAAGATGTTTACCGGCGCATTTGACACATTGCGGTTCTTTTCGGCAATACGTTTGCGTATGGTTGAATCCTTGGCATCGTTTGCACTGTGGTATCAACCTTGTATTCTTGCACATGGGTTCGATTTTGACTACGACATTCAGAATTGTTCTTATTTCGTAAATCTTGTCTAAACTCTCAGCCTTATCAAAGGTTAGCATAAAAAGAGGAAGCTTGCACTTAACCATCGTTTCCTCGCCTTCCAATTTTTGCTTTTCTTGTTTAATTAAGTTTACCGCATCGACGACTTTAAAGTTTTTGTTCTTCAAATCGTGAACAATATCTTCCTTTCGGCATGAGGCATGAAGTCCTCTAGCTACGACTCGTATCGGTCTTTCAGATTTATTTTCATACGTATACCACTGGATTTTTTTAGTATTCAGTTTATTAGATACTGAGCGGTAACTGTCTGAGTCCTTTACGTTTACTTTCCATTTGTTGTTGTTGAGTGATGTTACTTCAAAATCGGATAGGAACAAAGGTTTGAAAAAAGAATGAGGTTTATTATAGTCTGCAATTCCGATCACATATATTGGTGGCGGTGGTCGTACCTTATTTAGTGTTTATTTTGTCAGGCTGCTCTTTACCTTCTCGTTTATTTTGCGTGTTTTCTTGCCTCGTTAACATTTCGTGGGAAGAGCCAGCTTTTCTTTTCTTGACTGGTCGATTTTTTAGAATACAACTGGTTTCCTGACTTAGTTCTTCATCATACGTTTTATAATCCGTGTTATCGGGGACGTTTGAACTCGCAGCAGACTCATTACGAGGTTTCGATGTATCAGTAAATGCTTTATTTTCTGCTTTAAGTACATTTAATTCCTTTCTTAGTTCTTTGCAGAGAAGTTCCATTTTACTTAGCCTAGTCCGAAGTTCCGTATTTTCGTCCGTAAGGCTTTGAATTTTCGCTGAAGTCCGTTGTTCGTGCGCCGACACTATCCATGTCGCCGGACTTGTAGTTCCGCATGTTTTTATGGTAGATTTTGATGTTGGAGATCTAACTACCCTAGTACCTTTTTTAAAACGGTCAGATGAACGCAATAAATGGCCCTCCCCAGAATCCGTAGAGCCGACCTCCGAAGAGGGTAGATTTTCCAGTGTACCTGGACTGCCACCTGGGGTATTTATATCTTTCGTTTTGTTCATTGCATATTTTTGTATACGCTATACTCGGTATACAAAGGGTGGATTTTAGTCGCCTCTTACGACAGGCATGTCTACCTCGCTTGCTTCTTTAGTAAGTCGATCTGAACCTTTTCAACACTGTTAATGGATTTCTCTCTACCCATGTTTCTCCAAATTTCAATTTAACAATTAGTTTCACTTACAACACTTCAACAATTGCTTAAATGTGTCAATCTTCACAGAACTCACATAAACAATGAAGATAATGACTATGTACCTATTCAGTTGACGCAAAAAAAACAGCATTTTTCTGAATGGAATGCTTGTAAGAGATGCAGAAAAAATATTGTATATCGATGCTTTTTGAATTATTCTTTCTCATTTCTTTTTCCAACATCATAGACAAATAGTTAGCAGCATGAAATAATAACATGAAATAATAAATTCATGCACGTTATTTGCAAATAATGAATCACAAACTTTTAAAAAATGTTGTACCTATTCAGTTGAAGCGGAGTGTTGCTGCTGATCACAAATATACACTTTAACCTGCTCTGTTTACTGTTGTGTTGAAAGGGTGGAGATATCTAGTTTTTATTTGTAACATGTAAGTGATTTAACAAGAAAATGTAATACTAGGGTCGTATTATTCCAGAAAAAATCCCGTTAGTACTTTTAACCCTTTAAAAATGAATTTATGGTCTGTGTGTTTTATTATTTTATAACTTTCAAAATATGTAGATTCAACATTTTTAATGTGGCATATGACCACCTTTGCCTTTATAAGGGCTTCGACCCTTTTTGGCATGGAATTGTAAAGGCTGGTGATGTAGCAGGTGTCTATTTCTTCATACCAGGTTTTTTCGATATGGCTTCTTAAATCTTTTTGGTCCTTAATTTTACATCCATTCGATGCCAAACGTGCTCAATAGGATTCATGTTCGAACAGTTTCCGGGCCAATGGAGTGAATTTATACCCAGTTTTTTTTTTGTAACTTTGAACCTAGAAAAATAATTGGATAAAATCGATTAAAAACAACATAAAGACTGATTCTAATGTCAAAATAACAGTGGAAAGTTCATGGTTTACTTCCGATCATAGCACGATGGCAAGTTGCAGAATCGTCCTAAAACACAACACCCGTGTAGCACTGGTTCAATTTCTCTATAGTGGGAATCACTCCATTTTCTATGACCTCTTTATATTTGACAGCATTTATGGATCTATCCACTATCAAAGAGTACCAACTCCACCGTTCCCAAACCACGATACCTTTGGATCTTTTCGGACGATCTGCTTCACATTCTTCCTTCCACCATTCTACAGGTCGACGTCGAACTGTGTTCTTTCTCTCTGAAAATTGCAGGTTGAAAATTGGACTCATCTGAGATTATAACCTGTTGCCTGTCGTCTCGGGTCCAATTCTGCCTTTCACATTTTTTGCCGTCCGAGGCAAACTAACATGCCGCCTTTCAACTGTTGTCACAGAGATGTCTATTCCGGTGGTTTCCACAATATCTCTTTTAACTGGTGGTGCAGTAACGAACCGGTTCCTTAACGTTGTCCTCTTTATATGGTGATCGATTTTAAGAGTAGTACATCTTTTACGACCCCTTCCACTTTTTCGCTGTAAAACATCACTATTTATTTTTTTTAAAAATCTTATGGACAACTCGCTGAATCCTAACCGATAAACAATTAATCTCATCGATTCACCTTATTCCTTAAAAACCAGGATTTGACCTTTTTAAAATTTTGTCAACTGCCTCCTACTCATTGCGCACTTTTCACTTCACGGTCAAGAAACAATTTTCTCATTTCTTGAATGAACAATCCTTGTTGTGGTAGCCGTTTTGTTGTAATGCATATTAATTTTAATAAATTCATTGTATGAACAAGGCTTTTTATTATAGTATATCGTAAAGATAAAATCCTTCAAATAATAATATCCAACATTTCTGAACAGAAATACATATATATACTAGTATGTAGAATCTTGGTGATCTTGAGAAATATTAACAAAATGTTTAAGTACAACTTATTCTGGGTGAGTCACTAGGAAATTCTTAACAGGTCTTACGAATTCTAGTCCAACTCAGTTCTCTAATCCAAAAAAATCTTAAAAGAGAGAGGCAGTAAAACATGTCCTTCTCAATCGAAAAAAAATGCTTAATAGACAAATTTCTGTGGATAAACTGTAAATCACTCATAAGTGAATTTCAAATTGTTTTTAATCACTTTTTGTGTTTATTTGGTGTTCAACCGATTGAAGTAATTTCAGTAATAAATATAAAAGGAAAATAAATGCAAAAATAGATACAGTAATTATAAAATGCTCTCGAAGACATTCCTGCACATGAAAATTAGTGGTTTCTCACATATGTTCCAGACATTTCTCCCACGTACATCTGTTGTTCTTCAACGCGTTCTGTAACTATTTTGTAATTTTCACAATTTTCTGAAAGTCTTTTCCCCCAGTCCTTGAAATTTGTAATTTTATGAATTTTTTTGATGGAAACTATACCTAAATAAGAACTAACAACGCATTCGATACATAGTATCGGAATATTCATTCAGTCGATAGTTATTAAAATTTGTTCATTACTGTTACTAACTATTGGTAGTCGAATTCATTGGATAGTGTCCAACACTAAAGAGAACCGATCTTTTATATGCGGATGTGACACAAGTTTAGGTTGGTAAGTTGGGTTGAGGCGAGAACAAATTTGTATCGGATACTTATATATGTATGTGAAATGTTATAACTCAATTACTTTACCTACTACATTATATAGATATTTATTTATTATATTGTATTTTTGAAGTAATAGACAAATAGATATTTATTAAATTGTATTTTTGAAGTAAATAGACAAATAGAAACTTGTCTCAATGCGCCAGTGGCTCAAATTAAAATAATTCGATTAGTTATATTTTACTAAAATTTCTAAAAAAAAAAAAACAAAATTTAAGCGCCACGCTGGCTCATTCCTGATCATCAGTTTGAATTCAGAAACAAGCATTCTGCAATTAACCTAGTGCATAGAATCGCTGATATAATTGAGAAAGCTTTTGAAGAAATAAAAGAAAAGAAGTCAAGCCTTTGTCAAGGCTTGAAGTGCAAATTACGACAAGTTCTTTTTGAACAGTTATATAACATTTTGGTCAGATCGGGGTTAGCATTACCTGGGTTGGGTTCTTTTTCAGTTGTTGTTGTGAGCTCTTTCCAACAAACTAAATATCGAAAAAATACAGTGATATACATACATACGAAAATAAAAATGAAAGACCGACTAAAGTTATGGCTAGATGTCTTCATTCAACTTGAGCAAAAGATGATGATATCATAAAAGTCCTACGCAGACAAGACCTAAAAATCATCGTTGCAGTCAATATATTAAAAAAATGAAAATCAGTAAATTCAAAAATTGTCCACCTTACTCAGGATTGCAAAATAATGTCCGAACTAATTCAGAATTCAAGATAAAGGACTAATTTCGCAGAGGAACTACTTATCCCTATTAAAACTAACAACACTCATAGAACATATTGTACAAAAGAAATAACGTATGCACAAACTGTAAGAAATGAAACTCAACTTAATGCTCACAAAGATAAAATAATTCCCAGTAAAATTGTAAAGAGTATAAAATCTTTTCAACAGGGTTTAGATGATCAAAATGAAACAAATAAAAAAATATTCCATAATATAATAATATAAAAAAAAATAGAATTAACTTTAAAAATACAAAGAAAACACGAAAAAGGTAAAATCTTAAGAATTATTGATACATGTATCTGAAACAGAGATTTTTTTTTTCAGAATAAAAATGTGGACACTACTACGACTGTTTAAAAATTTAATAAGAAAATATGCAGGTGATAATATATATGTACATATTATATATGTATAATATGTATGAAATATGCAAAATCATAATTGCAGTATATTGCAGATGTCAGCAGTATATTGTCCACCCTTTTAAAAAGGAAGAATAAAATGCAGGATATACAAATTTCTGCATACAAAAGTAATCCGGTGCGTAAAAGAAATTAATAAATTTCAACAATTACCCAGTTAATGTTATAGAACTACTAAAAAAAGCGCAAAGCAAGGACAAAATGGGAAAATCATCGATCACCACAGAAAATATATATATATATATATATATATAATACATATATACATATATATATATTAAATAAGTGCTATTTAAAGGCCTTATAAAATAAATTAAAAATTTCTTCCTGACTTAACGGTGGAAAAAGATACTTGTAACGTTCTAGCAGCGGTAGAGAAAGTTTGACGGTCGAATTTCGGAGGAGCCGTGGGGATTTTAAAAAAAATTATAAACTTTTTATATGTAACTGTAACTGGAAATTTGGCTAAAAAAAAAATGGAATTGTTGGTTTCTCAACCGCGAGTATGCTGTCCGAAGACTACAGTACCGCTTAATTGGCAATCCAAAAATTCTTAAAGTGTTGTGCTTTTCGATGCGGTAGTGTACCGCAGTTACCAAAACGTCAAACCTTAGTGAAGTTCCTTGCACTGGCGCCGTCCTTTTATACGCTCCAAGCGTGAGCTTTTCGAAGATCAGCTTCACATTGGGGCCGAGTGCAAAGAGCTTTCGGGAGAAAAGCTTTACATAAGTGACGAGAGCACAGAGCTCTCCCTCCACTTTTATTACAGGGATGTACCTGAGTAAAATAAAAATAAATGTTTACAATGTTTTTCTTAAGAAAATTATAAAAGGAATTCAGAAAAATTAAAAGTACAAGTTTTGTAGTAATTCATTAAAGGAAAAGGAAAGCAATTAAATATTTTAATAAGCAGTTGTTACAATCTCCCCCTCTGGCGCTGAGATCGTCTCGTTGATGCGGCAGGACTTATAGGTGTCTTCTTTGGTCGGCCATGTCTACGGAGAGGCTGTACTGGTTCTTCATCTATACGCCTGTTTGCTGTGTTCTTGCACTTCGTTATGGAAGATACGTGGTACGTTCCCAAGAGTGTTGTAGGGTCATCTTTTGAGGCGACTTGATAGGTTGATGCCCCAAGACGTTTCAAAATAATGTATGGTCCATCTCTTCTGGGCATAAACTTGGAAGTGAGATTTTTGGAGGATTTGCTGAGAAAATTGGATGTTATTAATACTTGGTCGCCTACATTTAGTGAAGGCCGTCGTTGTCGTTTATTGTCAACAAAGAGTTTGTTATGGTCTTGGGTCTTTTCGGTTTTCTCTCTAGCGTTTTGAATAGTTTCGGCGAGCTTCAACAACTTTGGAGTGATCTGCGGGATGAAATATTCAGTTTGGATTATAGTTCGCAGGTCATGCTTAACGTCATCGATTGTTCTTAGCTCACGCCCAAATGTTAGATACACTGCAGTGTAGCCGGTGCTCTAACATTTTGTCGTATTCATCGCAAATCTTATCGACGGGAGATTTGAAGCCCAAGTTGTGTGATCGGTACCTACTAGCATAGCAAGTTGCGTCTTTAAATCCCTGTTTTTTCGTTCCACCGGATTAGCTTCAGGATGGTAAACCGGTGCTAAAGTTTGCTGTATACCAAGACAATCAGTAAGCTGTTGCATCAGTGATGAAATAAACTGGGGACCATAGACCGTTAATAATCGCTGGGGTGTCCCGTAACGAAGGAATACCTCATTAAGAAGAGTCAATGCACAATTCTCCACTGTCGCTTCCGTAAGGGGGAATAATTAAACCCATCGGCTAGCAAGGTCTTCAGCTATGAGAATCCATTGAAATCCGTTTGGTGTAGGAGGCAAGGGTCCAAATAGATCAACTGCTAACACTTCAAATCGTTGATTGCTTGACACAGTTTGAAGGAGTCCGAATGGTTTCATATTTCTTGGCTTGTATCGCTGGCATGGAAGGCAATTGCCTATGTGTTGCGAAATGTCATTCCTCATTCCGGGCCAATAATATCTGGTAGCAATTCTAGAGATAGTGCGATCGACACCATAGTGACCTGCAGAAGCGGCATCATGGTAACTGTGCAGGATCGATAGCCTTTCGTCGCGTGGTATTACCAATTGTGCAGTTTCAGCATCAGATTCTGGTGAATATCTGTAGAGTATGCCGTCGTTGAGCAAGTAACCACAAGATGTCCATCTAGTAATGTTTTCATCATTATTTTCGAATGAATCGATTATTGTCTTTTATTGGTCATCCTTTAATAGGGCCTCACGGATTTCCTTTGGTCTTCTTGTTGGTATGTCCACTTGAAAACTATAATGTTTGCATTCAGGTTCCGTGTGATCAATACTGCAGCATGGGGGTCTGGATAATGTATCCGCAACTACGTTGGTTCTACCTGGTGTGTACTCAATTTTGAAGTTGTAGGATTGGAGCTGTAATGCCCATCGAGCAAGTCTATCGGTTGGGGACTTGATGCTCATGAGCCACTTCAGGGGTTGATGGTCAGTTTAAGTGTCACTTCGCCTCCCTCGATATATCCACGGAACTTGTTTACTGCCCAAATTATGGCAAGTGCTTCTCGTTCTGTGGTTGAATAATTGCGTTCAGCTGCCGTAAGAAGCCTAGAAGCGTACTCAATTGGATGTTCATTTTTCTTCTCCCCCTGGACCAGAACTGCGCCGTTAGCAAAGTTGCTAGCATCTGTTTCTAAGAAATAGGGTTGTCCTTCGGTTGCTTGTTGTAAGATTGGAGCAGTTGTGAGTAGGGTCTTTAGCATTTCAAAAGAGTTTTGTTCTTCTTTACTCCACTTCCACGTACAACTTTTTTTGGTGAAATTGCTTAACGGTTTGGATACATCAGCGAAGTTCTTTATGAAGCGCCGATACCATGAGCAGGTTTGTAAGAAGGATAAAACTTGTTTTGCATTTTTGGGCTCGGGCCGACCTACAATAGCAGAGGTTTTTTCTGGATCGACTTCAATTCCTCGGTTTGTTATGAGATGCCCAAGATATTTTACAACAGAGCAGCAAAAGTTTGACTTATCTCGATTAATCTTCAATTTAAATAATCTTAGGCGTTCGAAAATTCGTTGTAGATCTTGGTAGTGTTCTTCAAAACTACTTGAGCATATAATTATATCATCTAAATATACCAGTATGAGCATGTCAGTTAGTCCATTGCGAAATCTGTCCATTAACCTTTGGAAGGTTGCGGGTGCATTTCGTAGACCGAATGGCATACGTTTGAATAAAACATCCCAAATGGCGTAATAAAGGCAGTTTTGTCCATGTCCTCTTCAACTACTTTAATTTGGTAGTATCCCGATTGTAGGTCCAGGGTACTTTTAAATAAAGTTTTCTTCGTAGCGTGCAAGAGGTCATCTATCCTTGGTAACGGATATCTGTCTGGGACTGTAATGCAATTTAACTGGCGGTAGTCAATGCATATACGAATACCTCCATCCTTTTTGGGCACAAAACGACTGGTGCTACCCAAGGAGATTCGCATTCTTCAATGATGTCGTTTTCAATCAGCTTAATTAGCTCAACTTTTAGCCGATCCCTCCTGGTGGGTGAAAGCCTGTATGGTGTTGTAGCTACCGGTCCTTGGTTACCAGTATTTATTTTATGTACTGCAAACGGGGTTGGTTCAGTTGAGGCACTGAATAAACTCTCTTCTTGCAAGATAAGGTTATTCAATTGATGCTTTTCCTCTTCGCTCAACACGACTGCTTCATTACTTCGAAGTTCCACATCAAAAGCATTTATTTCCGTAAAGTAGGAATCAGGGTCATCATCTTCTTGGCGGTGCACCAAATTTGGAAACAGATTCTCCTTTTTCCTATTTCGGTCTGGCGTAACTTCAGTACTTCTGAGGGAATCGGCAAATATACTCTGTATGGAGTGTGGAGAATAATCGTTGATCTGAATGGATGATGTAGTGCTCTTTCTTTTCAGGGGTGTTGTTGGCCTTGAGCGTAGATTTCCAGTAGAAGTGGCGGCACGTGGCGAAACTGTTTTCAAGGGCTCAAACCAGGATAGAAATGGAAAGGTAGGCTTCGTCGACTTAGAAGCGGATCCTAGCAGAGATCTGTTACTTTGATCAACAAGTGGAGTATTAACCTTTAGCAACTTTAGGGGCATCTTCTGCTGTGCTTTCGATTCTGGAGTCTTTGCAAACGGGGAAGTGGGCTTAAATGACTCGCTAAAAGAACTAAAGATCGTAGCGTCTTCAGGGGCCTTGACTGCCGGAATCTTGCGAACAACCTTTGTGTGAGAAGTGTTGTAGAACTCAAACAAATTCGTTGTCCTAGGTCTAAGACTACTCCATTCTGCTCGAGAAAGTCTATCCCAATTAACGTTCGATTGTTTGTTGCTTTTGGCAGACCGATAAATCTTATCGGACGTAATCGATTACCAAATATGATGTTTGTGTCTGCTATATATATTTCTTGCGATGAAGACTGCCCGTCTGCCAGTGTAACAATAGTATCGGCCTTACAGAACTTTGTTCCATTGCGGAGAAGATGCAGAAACAATTCCCTTCCGGCAACACTTGTTCTAGCTGCTGTGTCGATATACGCTATACCCGATTCACCATGTGATGTGATGGTAATGGTTGGCAGATCGTTTCCTATTGTAGTTTCCATGCGGTTAAAAGACACTGTTGATGGTCCCTTTGGTAGGTCTTTACAATTTGGACAATTTGATCTGACAAAACCCGGAGCTTTGCATTTGTAGCAGTGAATCTTTGGATCTACTACTATAACTTCCGATTTCCTTTCGAAATCAGGTTTTTCTTTTTTCCGGCATTCAGACACTGTATGGCCAATGTGTTTGCAGAAATTACACCTTCTCCTTTCAGTCGTTTCGACCTTTGGTGATTCATTCTTTTCTGCTTGTGAAATCTCTACTGCTCTGGTCTTGGTCAATAGATCTTGAAAAGTTTCAATACTGTCTCTTGGGACGCCGTCACGGATGTGTATATTGAGCAAGCCGTACACCAGGTCAAGCATAATTTTTTCTTCTGGCTGTGGTTCAGGGAGTTTTGCCAATAAAGCAATTTTCACGCAAATGAAATCATCAGTCGGTTCTTTGGGCTTTTGTCTACGGTCGAAAAGTTCCATATAAATGCGATATGCTGGCATAGCAGGTCAATCTCCTTGTAGACATTGATAGTCGCAATAAATCCGTCCACTATTGCTGCGTCTCGCTCGCCCTTGAATCGAGCAGTGCAATGGCTAAAACTGCCTTTGCTTGTTGATTGGTTTTGCATGGCCGTTATGAATTTCTTCAACTGGTCTTCCGTGAACCGAGCCATGGTACTTTTAGTGTCGCGAGCTCTTGATGCGGCGATGCGTACACTTCTTCGCGGAAGGTTGGTCTTGTCCGTTTTGAGACTCTACTCCAAAAAATCGGCCTCTAGTTGGGCGTCAATGTAACGTTTTAGCAGCGGTAGAGAAAGTTCGATGGTCGAATTTCGGAGGAGCCGTGGGGAGTAAATCCTCAGTTCAAAAATAAGACTGCAAGTTCTTTTTAAAAAAAAATTATAAACTTTTTATTTGTAACTGTAACTGGAAATTTGGCTCAAAAAAAAAAAAAATGGAATTGTTGGTTTCTCAACCACGAGTATGCTGTCCGAAGACTACAGTACCGTTTAATTGGCAATCCAAAAATTCTTAAAGTGTGGCGCTTTTCGATGCGGTAGTGTACCGCAGTTACCAAAACGTCAAACCTTAGTGAAGTTCCTTGCACTGGCGCCGTCCTTTTATACGCTCCAAGCGTGAGCTTTTCGAAGATCAGCTTCACATTGGGGCCGAGTGCAAAGAGCTTTCGAGAGAAAAGCCTTACATAAGTGACGAGAGCACAGAGCTTTCCCTCCACTTTTATTACAGGGATGTACGTGAGTAAAATAAAAATAAATGTTTACAATGTTTTTCTTAAGAAAATTAGAAAAGGAATTCAGAAAAATTAAAAGTACAAGTTTTGTAGTAATTCATTAAAGGAAAAAGAAAACAATTAAATAATTAAATAAGTAGTTGTTACATACTGAGTATTCTTTGTGGAAAGCAACTAAAGCAATCAAAATGCCTGTATCGCAAAATCCACCCACCAGAAAGGAAGACAACACTTGGGTGAAAAGCGCTGCTGAAAAAGCTGAACTATTTGCTAGGCATCTGGAAGACATTTTTACCACTTCCTTAACTTTTTTAAAAAAGTAATTAGAAAGCACATCAAACAAAAAGAAAAAATCACCAGGATATGGCTTGATTATGGATCAAATAAACTTCCTGAAAAAACTGCACCATATAATCAATGCAGCTTTTCGATTAAACAATG
The DNA here is from genome assembly GCA_963082735.1 of Pocota personata. Taxonomy (NCBI): domain Eukaryota; kingdom Metazoa; phylum Arthropoda; class Insecta; order Diptera; family Syrphidae; genus Pocota; species Pocota personata. The sequence continues at coordinate 89,467,302 of OY720429.1, forward strand.
TCCCAAGGTAGCAGAAGTAATCATGGTACTCAAACCGAGTAAACCAGCAAATGGCAAGAAATTATATCGACCAATATATTTACTTTTCATGATTTCAAAATTATTTGAAAAAGTTTTATTAAGACTACAACCAATTATGGATGCAAGGAATTTGATCCCACCAATTTGGATTCAGGGGCAAGTGTTTAACTATTGTAAAATTTGCTCCGCAGTATTTCTGGATGTTACATAAGCATTTGACAAGGTGTGGCCCCAGGTGCTTTTAAGTAAGCTGTAAAGAGCTTTACGAAAATAGTTTTACCTTACCTATGTCGAAGTCATACATTTCCGACAGGCATTTTTGCGTTAAATATGAAAATGAGTACTTTCGATTAAAGAAAATGAAGGCCGGAGCTCCACAATATTATATCTGTTATTTACGAAAGATCCTTCGACACCTACTGCAGCAACAACAGCAACTTTTGCAGATGATCTTATAGATTGGTAGAAGTTCTACAGAGGCAGCTGTAGAACCAAAAAAAAAAAGAAGAGATATGTAGCTGAGTGGACAAAGGAATGGAGAATAAAACTAAATGAAGCTAAATTAACTCATATAAACTTCACAAATCAAAAATGTCTCACCACTATCAATTAACTCACAAAGAGTGACTCTAAGTGCAAAATTGAAATGGAAAGAGTATGTTAAGAAAAAAAAAAAAAAAAAAAAAAGGTGACCTGAATCTAAGATTTAAAAGAATGTACTGGTTAATTGGAGGTAATTTAGAGCTGTCAATACACAACAAGTTGTTGTTATACCTTGAAGTTATAAAACTAATCTGGACGTACAGTATCCAGCTATAGAGCTGTACTAAGAAAAGCAATGTAGTTATTATTATACAACGATTCCAAAATAAAGTACATTGTAAATGCACAAAGATCTGCATGCCACAACAGTAAAAGAAGAAATAAAATCTAATGCAACGAAACATTTTCTGCGTCTTCGCCAACACCAAAATAGTGAAATCCATTGAATGCTGAACGCATTAACTCTTTCAAGACGATTGCGAAGAACATCACTCCCCGACTTAATTTTATAATTATGATACTAACTAATATTACATTATTTTGTAAGCAAAAATAGTTAATAGCTATAAATATTTTAATTTTAAAGTAAAACCACAGAGGGTACCATCTATCCATGTGTTAGACATACGTACATCACAGTTGTAATAAAAAAAACATGAACTACTAGTAGTTCATGCCGCACTATAGTCCAAACTTTCTGGGAATGTTTAGGCAATTGGTTTTTACCAATTACTTAAATAATTAAATACTGTGTGTTGATTGCTTTGCGGAATTTATACGGGAACCGAAAGTACTACCATCCTTATTTGTCTTTTTATTTATTTCTAACAACTTTCTCTTTCACTACTTACGCCGAAAATATACAATACAATAACCCGGTTTTTTTGAAAATGATTTATTGCCAAAAACATAATTGTTTCCGATCGTAAAACTTATTTCATATGTGAAGAGTTTTCAGATTTTTTAAATGAAAACAATGTTAAATGTTGTTGTCGAATGATGAAGTGGAACGCTTTAACTTGATAATTGTTTCTATGATAACCAATGAATGCGTTGCTAATACAACTAGCGATTGGGACAAAATCATTATCAAAACATCACAAACATATAATGAAGGTGACTACGTTATAATACAATATGCCACAACTACTCCTGCCATTAATAGGAAAGTATTATCTAAATACAGCGGTCTATATGTAATTAAAAAAGTCTTACCCAGCGATCGTTACGTCCTCACGGATATTTATGGCTTGTAGTTGACATAATTACCCTTTAAAGAGTACCTGTTAATATAAGATCATTTATGGTGAAAATGATGAAAAGCATGAAGAAGATCGTATAGGAGGCTTAACTTACTAGATAATAGTAGACAGTAAATTATGTAATAAAAGTACACAACTGAATACTCTTTGCATTAGATAAAACCTAGCCATTTTTTCGAACGGAAGCCTTATGAATTACATAATAATGTAAATATACATGCGTACCTATTATTTAATGTAACATACATAATTATTTCAGTTGTTATGTATCTTAATCGTACCAATTAATTGATTCATATATAGAGAAATAAAAAAGTTGTAATATGTATATATTGGTAGAGCAGTGGTGGCTAAAACGAAGTCTGTCGTAGGTTGTTTTTGTCATGTTTTCTTCTTTGAACAATTCTTCAACAAATGTTTCATTCTATCAGTACCATATGCAATAATTCACCATATAATGTGCACTGCTACCTTATTTACGAGTATACGAAACAGCTTAGATAACTCAGGTCCTAATGGTATGAAATTGTACACTATGTATTATGAGCCATGTTAATCACTCTAAAAAACTTAAAGTTCTTAGATCAAGCCGTTGCCGATATATTCGTACAAGACTTGAACATATTCTGGAATTGACTGACTGACTCACTCACTGATAATCAAAACCTAAAGGGTACTTGCCGTGAACATAGAACCTAGAAATTTGGTGCAAAGGGAGTACTACTCGTAGGTGTGTGAATAAAGGAGGAACTGAGTAAGTTGGACTTTTCAAAATGGCTTCGAAAAATTAGGCTGGGCAAGGATGTGAAAGTATAATATCAGGTATCAAAACATGTAGGGTACTTCTAGTCAATATTGAAACTTGAAAATTGGTACAGCGGTAGTGCTTGGTGTGTAGACAAAGGATAAATGTCAACAATTTTATTTTTTCTCAAAATTTGTGGGGTGCGGTGCCATATGTTTATTATTGCGGTATATCACCATGCGGTATATAATTTTTCAAGCGTTGTTATGTAGATTCCAGAACGTTTATTTTATTTCAACTGAAATATGAATAGTTATTATTAATGAATAAACATTTGCTTCCCTTTTGTTAAAGCTTCAGTAATGTTGGTATCGACTTAGTGTCTTTGATATTATAGAATATAATATTTGGTGTATTTGGTGATGTTATGCGATATCTCCGGTATTTAGGGATATTTTACGATATGTTGAGGTATTTAGTGTTACTCGTATATAGGAAACAAAAAAGTTAGTAATAACTAATGTTACAAGAAAGATTGAATAAATACGTGCGATATTCGTATGCATCAATATCAATATAAATCATATTCCTATTCTTAAAAGAAGAAATGAAACGTGGAAGACTTCCATCAAAAGTTTCGAATTAAATGACTACACTAAATGAACTGGTTTATTTGACTATTATAAAGCTCTGTCTTCTCATTTATATGAAGAATATTTATTCAATACAAAGTTTGCATTGAAGAACAATCCCAGGAGCTTCAGGAAATTTGTTAACTCTAAAAGGAAATCTGACGGTTTTCCTGAGATCATGAAATACCTTTTTGACTCCAGTAATAACTCAGGTTGTTTTAGCAATGACCGAGTTCAAAAAAACGGTATGTAAATAAAACGCTTCCTTTAAATATTATAAACTGTGTAGGTTTATTTGATTTCAGTAATGGACTGTGATGAAATATCAATTGTATACATATATATATGTATAATCTCTTTAAGTACATGACATTTAATATATAATTGATTGTAGTTGTTACGGGTGTTGATTTATGCCGGAATTACATGCACCCATGACTTCAGTGACAACATTAGGAAATATCTCCAACATCTCCCTCGTCTGTGAGCGGAGTTCGCAAAGAGTTTGATACGCTTCATACCAGTCCTGGCACTCTGTGTTATTCACCTCTCTTTGCCTTATTCTCATTGGAAATGTGGAATAGACAGGCAAGAAAATAAAGATTAAGAGATGGAAACAGCACAAAGGAGACAACACAAATTATTGCAACACATAGAGAGTGAACAGTGAAACAATAATTTCTTGTGATGAGCTTGTAGCACAGATAATAAACTACCCAGATGTCGCACGCCCATATCAAAAAATGAAGCATATTTTTGTCCTGGCAGACAGAGAGCTTTCAGAATAAGTACCTCAAATAAAGCTTTTTCTTTTTCCTCACTCCGTTCGCTCGTGTGGGAAAAGTTACTTTTCTCATCGTCTGTTGTGACATGGAAACGAACGAGGTGATGAAGTGTAAAGAGGTATGCGGGAAGGGGCATGAAGATGCATGACGGTGTGATTTTCATACCACCGCAGCAAAAGAATAAATTTTCATGAATGAAAGTTTTGTAAACGCGTATGCGTTGTATATGAAGAGAAGGTTTGAGAAATTTTGCTCGAATATCAATCATTTAGGTTTTCAGGTTAATTACTAATATACATATATATTACATACATATACTAAAAAATTAAAAGGCATAAGAAAATTGTCTCCAAGAAAAAAATGTCCTGGAAAAGAACGAAGTGTTCAATTGCACACTGTTCTATAACCAAAAATGAATTGCCTGATGGAAAATTATTTAAATTTCCTAAAAAAGGAACAGTTAAATACGATGAATAGCTAAGCTAGCTTTAGCAGAGGAGTCTCGGGAACACATAAAAATCCTTAAAACGCCCTATATATGCAGCAAACATTTTAAGAATGAAATGCCTTTTTTTGGAAAAAAAATATGTAAAAAAAAAATACTTACCCTTCTCTCTTGTTAAAACGAAGTGTTGCTATATCTGATGACGAGTTCATTTGTTTTGATCCAACGAGAGCTAAGGTTACATATGAAAACTGCAATAAATTAGTACTGAATTCGAATGATGTTACAGTAGAAGAACTAAACTTGTCTTCAAAAAGGTTATCAAGAAAAAGATTCAATGATAACGTTGAATTTACTTGCGCCAACTGTGAGACTCATATAAAACGGCAATCTATTTATATTAAAAGAATTGAGAGGCTTAAGAAATTGAACAATAGCTTAAGGATACCAGTAAAAGGAAATCGTAAATCGAAAATAAATTTGCTGCAGAGAATTCATCGTTTAAAAGAAAAGAGGCTGGAAGTGCGTGGAAAGCAGAGTATCCAAGAGAAAATTTATTTATTGCTTGGTATTGATCAAAATACTAAGGCATTTTCGAAGCTCATTCTATCTGAGAGTACAAAAAAAATACACCGAAGAGGAGAAGTGGATTTCGCAGTGCATTTTTTTCCTTTCGTCTTCCGGATACAACTTTCTTTTGGTGATACCAGAAGTCCTGATTATCAAAGATCTAATATATGCGCTAAGTCTGTGTGTATTTTTATGATTCGGAAATTTTAAGCAAGTTTTATATCATGTCGTTTGTTCAAGCAATAAACCTATGAAACAACTTGAGATTGACGTATATAATTGTCTTGATATATGCGCGGAGCTATTTGCTGTGATCAAGGACCCACAAATCGTAGTTTATGTAGTAAACTTAATCTAAATGAAAAAAACTTTAACTTTAATAAATGAAGGATTATATATTAAACATCGAACCCACAAACGCAAGAAATAGATCATTTTGTTTTAAAGGCTTGGCCTTAACTATAGAAAGCGTTTTAAGAATAAGAGACACATTATTCATGGATCATGGTTGGTTGGTTGGTTGGTTGGTTGGTTTAAGAGGGTGAGCTTATGCTCTTTACTTAGGCCTCCATTGGGCCCGTTGTGTTCCCCTCATCTATGTAGCTGTAGTGAATAGTGCTGTGCTTTGGGAATTATGTGTAGAGAGGATTTAGGTCTAGGGGTCATGGGTAGTATCAACGGGAAACTATATCGTATAGTGATCGGGGAATCGTAGTGTTTGTCTGGCGAACTCCAATATATCCCTGATTCCTTTCTTACTGAGTTGTGTAATATCCGGAATCCTTGGAGATCCCAGAATTTTTAATCTTAGCCTGGCAGTAGCAGGGTAGTGGCAGTGAAAGTGTTCTATATCCTCCTCCTCCTCCTCACAGTTGGCACAGGTCGTTGTATCAGCTATCCCGAGTCTGAACGAATATTTTTTGTGATTGGTGTGCCCTGTTAAAAGTCCCACCATCAATCTCAATTGTGGACTGCTTGAGTTAAGAGCCCTTTTTGCTGTGTTGTTACTCGGTTTAGTTATTACAGATCTAGCCACTTTGCACGTGTCTAGATTCGTCCAGTAGTTATTGAACTCTTGTCGTATGTTTTCATTGATTATTGTTTTAATAGTTGTCAGAGGGATCCCTATTGTATTATCCGGGTTCAGTTCTGTGTTGCCTGCTCCTTTCCTTGCTAGTTCGTCTGCCTTTTCGAAACCCGGTACATCTTCGTGCCCCGGTACCCATATGAGACGGACTCTATTGCGTCTGGCAAGTAAGTTCAATTTAGTTTTGCACTCCCTTACTAGTCGTGATTTCGACATGGGGTTTGTAATCGCGCTAATTGCTGCTTTGCAGTCCGAGCAGATGTCAATTTGCCTCCCTTCAGTTGCCTTCATAATTGCATAGACTTCTGCTCGGAACACCGATACAAATGGTTCTACTTGAATAACAAGTTCAATCGGTGGGTTAGCACTGAAGATGCCAGCCCCTGATTCCCCTGATACGTTAGAGCCGTCTGTATATACCGATATCCCATTGGAGTTTCTTGTCGTTCTTTCATACGTCCAATATTCTCTTGCGGGGAAAATTATTTCGAAGATGTTGAAGAAAGTATACGATTTTTCGACAACATCACTGGGGCAATCACTCTTATCATTTCGCTGATTTTTCGTTGTCCCGTATTTGCACCACCGATGAAATGGCCGATAGTTCTAAGCCGTGAGGCTGAAATGCCGACAATCTTCTTCGCTTCGAGGTGCACTGGTAGAATGTTTAGTATCGATTCCATGGCCGCGGTTGATGTTGAGGATTGTGCTCCTGTAATACCCAGGCAGACCATACGTTGCGCCTTAGTTAGCAAGTCTCTTGCATACTTTTTGCTCATCACTGGCCACCATACAACTACACCGTAGAAAATGATAGGTTTTATTACGCATTCGTATATCCAGTGGACCTGTTTCGGTTTCAAGCCCCATGACTTCCCGACGGCCCTCCTGCATATCGAATATGCTCTCTTGGCTTTGGTGACTCTTTCTCTCTCTAGGTCAGTTCCCTGTCCAATATAATGCCCAGATACTTGACGCTGTCGCGGAGTTGTAGTGATACTCCTCCGAGTTGTGGAATGTGAAAGTCACTAGTTTTGGTTTTCTTTGTAAAGAGAACCATTTTGCTTTTGTTTTTGGATTTATTTCTAATCCACTCTCCTCCGCCCATTCTTTTATGATTTGCATAAGCTCTTCTATGATGTTCAGGTGCTTACCTTATCAGAACGGCTAGGTCATCCGCGTACCCTACACATTTCGCACAGGTTCCATCCATTGCTTTTAAAAGGCTGTCCATTGTGAGCACCCCCCCTGTGGTGTTCCCGTACGGACTGTTCCCCTTCTTGTTCCGTCTCCCAGTGTAGCTATGATAATGCGGTTTGTAAGCATGTGTTCTAGCCAATTGTTTGTTATTTGGTTATTACGGTATATCGAGAGTGCCTCCACAATTTTTTGAGTTTTCACATTGTTAAATGCCCCTTCGATATCTTGAAAAACGCCTGCGACTGATTCATGGATTATAATGATTTATATTACATTTATGTAAATAAATTTAATCAAAATCCGTTAGAGAACTTATTTGGTAAAATAAGAGCGCGGGATATTAATAAAGTTATATCGAAAAAATTTTTATTCAAATCGAAATGTTCCAACTGCGAAGAAGATGATTCGGAATATCTAGAGGTGGATTGGAATGCTATTTTGCAGAGTGATATAGAAGAACAAATAATACTTACCCAAGAGCTATCACAAAATCAGGATATTCTTAAGAATGAGGAATGTTTTGAAAATAACATGAATACGAAGAATATAGTTAATCCACCAGATGAAGACGCAATATCAGTCAAGGTGCCGCAGGTCAACGACCTAGCAACAAGATACTTTGCCGGATATTGCATCTTTAAAACAATAAAAAAAATTAACAAAATCTGTGAAAATTGTGCTGAAGAAATGTCAAAGGACAAACAGAATTTCGATCTAACGGAAGTATTGATAAAATTAAAAGAATATGAAAATTCAAACGAAAATACGGTTCTCTTATGGCCGTCAGAAAAAGATTTTCAAGTATGCCGTCTTCATGTACAAATAAAGGGTGGTTAAATTTTAAGGGCCGATGTTGAATGTGAATCACACCTAAACGTCAAGTTTTTTTCTGCATTTCATTTGACATTTCTCAATTTCAGACTAACTCAATTTGAACCGTGGAAAGATACACAATCGAGCAACGCGTTAAAGTTATTCAGGCTTATTATGAAAATGGGCGTTCAAATCAAAATGCATATCGTGCATTTCGTGATTCTTTCGGTCAATATAATCGTCCAAATGTGCGTACAATCGGAAAAATCGTTGAAAAATTTGTGCAAACCGGGTCTGTAGGAGATGTGAAAACACCAGTGCATGCTCGTACAGCTCGTACTGCAGAAAATATTGTTGCTGTTCGCGATAGTGTGGCTGAAGAGCCGTCCACCTCAACTCGTCGTCGTGCCCAACAATTGCACCTCTCACGCTCGTCGTTGATGAACATTATGCATAAAGACTTGCATTTACGCGCTTACAAGGTGCAATTGACTCAAGAACTAAAGCCTCTTGACCATTTCAAGCGTCGTCAATGGTCACAATGGTGGCAAGAAATGGCAACAGTGGATGATCAATTTTCGAAGAAAATCATCTTCAGTGATGAGGCACATTTTCACCTCAGTGGATTCGTCAATAAGCAGAATTGCCGCATTTGGGCGAATAATAATCCAAGAGTGATTGTCGAAAAACCAATGCACCCACAAAGAGTGACTGTTTGGTGCGGTTTATGGGCTGGCGGCATCATCGGGCCGTATTTTTTCCAAAATGAGGCCAGTCAGGCAGTTACTGTGAATGGTGTTCGCTATCGTGAGATGATAACGAACTTTTTATGGCCCGAATTGGAAGGTATGGATGTGGACGATATGTGGTTTCAACAGGATGGTGCCACTTGCCACACAGCTAACGAAACAATGGCTCTTTTGTGCGACAAATTCAATGGCCGTGTTATCTCACGTGGTGGCGATGTCAATTGGCTGCCAAGATCATGTGATTTGACACCGTTGGACTTCTTTCTTTGGGGTTATTTGAAAGAAAAGGTATACGTCGATAAGCCAGCAACAATTCAAGAGCTAAAGGATGAGATAATTCGGCACATTAACGGCATAGAACCTCAATTATGCCTCAGCGTCATCGAAAATTTGGACCATCGGATGGAGGTGTGCCGCCGAGGTCGCGGAGGCCATTTGGCCGATATTTTGTTCCATACATAATTGAACCATACCAATATTATCATAATAAAAAGAAATGACAGTAATTTCCTAAATAATTTGTGTTTTATTCAAAATCAACATCGGCCCTTAAAACTTAACCACCCTTTATTTTCCGAATACTTTCGAAAACTACCTTTTGCATCTAACTTAAAAGAAAATATAATCAAAGAATGTATACTCGTAAAGGTAACAAATATACATTTTGCGAATTGGTTCAATGAATGTTATGATTAAGATGATTTAACTGCAATTTAATACTAACCTAATTTAAGTTAATGATTATTTTGTTAAGTTAGTTAGTTTTTTTTTTATAATAATTTCGAAGATTAGTCACCTTCACTTAAGTAGGCCAAGAGCAGTGATATAAATGCATAAATATAAAATGCAGAATGCAAAACTCATATTCATACAGAGTTTTTATTTATTTAATCAAGTGCTGAAAATAAGGTACATATATACAGACAAAATAACAAGCATACAACATAAGCCCAACCATTTGCACATATATATATACGATACTCCATATCCATACTACCAACGTTTCGGCATCAGAACTCCGTGACACAGTCGCACACAAAATTTTTTTTGTTTCTTTTATGCAGTGAAGGTAAACAAGGGTATGTGTGAGTGACACGATGGACTAAAAAGTGAGCAGAAAAAACAAATGTTCTGTGTTTTGATTTTTTCCCTTTTGAAAGAAGTTTAAGCTTTTTAAAAAGCTTTTTTTTGTGAATTTCGTTTTCATATATCACTTTTTACCATATGAATGAGACATCTGGGTAGTTTATTATCTGTAGTATAATGTTATGATCATTGTGCATAAATTGAATGCAGCGGAATTGTATGCGCGTCGGTTTGACTGATGTGTCGATTGTTTTGAATTTATGTTGGTGTCGTTTTGTGATGCTTATGTTTAGTTTATAAGACGATTGTGTTGTTTATTTTTTATGAAGTTGAACGTTAATTCTGATGCGACTGTGACTCAAATTTCTTTGCCTTACAGCTGATTGGATGATACTCGCAACTTCCCTGGATTTATTTGATGGCAAGTAGCATATCTTGGTAATAGGCCGCTTCATCTCGCCGTTTTTCGTTTTTATGGTCACAACCCGGACTAGGTTATCTCTTCCAGGATGCGTTGCGTGAATCCTTGCAAGTCTCCATTGCGTTGGTGGTAGCCTATCGTCTTTAACTATGGCTAAGTCCCCAACAGGTGGGGTTTTTCTATTTGCCCACTTTGGATGTTGCTGTAAACGCGAAAGGTACTCCCCGATCCATTTATGCCAAAATGTGTCGACCAGCATCTGAATGCGTTTCCATCTGTCTAAATAACTTACTGTTCCGAGTGATGCGTCTCCTTGTGGTATTGCACGAAGTGGTTCACTGATTAGGAAATGTGCTGGCGTGATTACGTCCAATTCTTCCGGGTTCGGAAAGAGAACACACAGGCTTCGAGTTCAAACACGCTTCTATTTGCATTACAAATCATCCGGTAGAGTTCTGCATTGGCCCCAATGAAATAGGTACCACAGTCGCTATTTATCTGCACATATGTTCCTCGTCGTGCTGTGAAACGTTGAAATGCTGCAAGGAAAGCGTGAGTTGTTAAGTCTGACACTGCCTCTAGGTAAATGGCTTTTGTTGCCAGGCAGATGAAAATTGCGAAGTAACCCTTATACGTTTTTTTTCCGCTTCCCTTCCACGCCTTCACATCTATAGGTCCAGCGTAGTCGACGCCAGTTATGCTGAATGGTCTAGTCATAGTTACTCGAGGTGCTGTTAAACTTCCCATCAGTTGTTGCATCGTCATTGCCTTGTGTCGGAAACACATGATGCACTTGTGAATGCAACGTTTCACGCTCCTTTTTATTTGGATCACCCAATACGCGGTGCGTATGTACGCTACCATTTGGGGAATCCCTCCGTGATAAGTTATTTCATGTGCATCCGATATCACAAGCTCAGTGAAATGGTGGTTTGCTTTTAAATTATCTGCGTTTTGAAGCCGGCGCCCTACGCGTATAATACCAATTCCGTCGATGAATGCATTAAGCGACTTGCATTGTTTGGGAATGGATGACTCCTTTAGCTCTCTCATGTTGTATGGAAACATGTCCCTTTGAGCTGATTTGATGGCTTATCATCTAGCTGTCATTAATTCTACCGGTTCTAGGGGACCTACCTCCCTACATTTCGCTGTTGTTCGGCAGTTACGCCCAAAACGTAAACAGATGGCTAAAATTCGAACCACTTTTGATAACCGCTAATATTTGAGGATTGCCCTGCTGATGTCGTCTGAGTTGCCGTTGTTCTGAGCACAGCAGTGGCGTGGCGTCCATACAAGCTTCCATTTTCAAATATCAAACATTTTTATTTTGCCAGTTGCCAACAATCACATTCAGTTATTTTTTTAATTATTTGTTCATCTTTTTCATAACTTTATACACGCTCTAAGATGAAATGCTGCGACCACTTCGGGTGTTTATTCATTTTTGCTGATACACAAACTCGCACACATAGGCGAGACAAGTATGAACTCCTCTAGCGAGAGAGCATGCAATGAATTTTTTTGAGAAGCCGTTCATTTTTCGGCTTATGCATTCATTTCTTCAACATACGAACTTTCAACTCTATTCCTTTCTGGCATATAGTAGAAGTTTATTTGCGATTTCTTTGTCTAACATACATTCGCTTATGAGGAAAATAACCCGCGATTTCTCGGCTTTTGTGGATGAAAATTGGTGAAGGAGAAAGGTTTTAGTTCGAGGGAGTTTTTTTTTATTGTAAGCAACAAAATAAGCCGACGAAAATCGAGTTATTGGGTGATGTAGTGGTTCGAACGGCGTTTGAGGTTTGAGGTTATTGAAAATTTGGATGCAAATTTTTATGATTTTTGTGACTGCTAATTATTAGAACATTTTAAAAATTTAGCAATTACATATTGGTAGTTAAGTTAGTGTTTTAAATTATTAAATTATTATAAAATAGTGAGTGAGCTAAGCGAATTAGCTATATACCAAGTAAGTAATTATAAATCTACTCAAGAGGTACCCCATTGAACATTCTTATTATTCTTAGACAAGATGTATCTAGTTAATTTTAAGTGTTGTTTAACTGATTTTCTTCTAAAAGAAACCCACGAGTTCAGTAAGCTTTCTCTTTTGTAAAAAAAAGTTATAGAACTAGGTCGCTCGACACCATCAATGAAAATTGATTATACGCGAAAGGATGGGTATCAGAAACATTTTCATGAGTCTTTTTACAAAAAGAATCCATGGCTGACTGGCAGTTGCAAATTAAATAGAATGTTTTGTTTTCCTTGTCTTCTTTTTTCTAATTCATTGATTCTAATTCAATTAATTGAAATTATTGTTTGGCTTTGTTAGTAGTATCGTTAAGTTTTTTAATAAATCATCTAAAAGAACCAATCTGCTAAAGACAATTGCTGATCGACGAATGCCCGGGGTATCAGAGACTCGATGGCAATATCATAGGCGTAGAGTGAACGTCTTATTCAATTGCAGAGAAGATATTATAAAAATTTTTGAACAGATTTTATGTGAACCAGGAAAATGGGTTAACGATACTCTGGTTATGTCCGAAAGTTTGTTGTACAAACTGCAGGACAAAGAATTCTGTTTTTTATTGCATGTTACATCGGTCATATTTGCAAAAACAGATATTCTTTTTAGTTTAGTTCAAAATAAACAAACTGACATAGAGCTTGCGAAGCAAGAGATCGAAGGTTTTGAGTCATGGATGCATTCTGAATTTTTAAACCCATTTGACACAGTCTATGAGAGCGTAGGTGACTGCTCAGAATCTCCACGCAAACGCCGACTACTTAATATTGATTCAAAAACAAATTATAGCCTAATTTTTTTAGCAATTATAGATAATGTTACAAGTCAGATTAAGAATAGGTATAGTTCATTTAGTTCATACATTTTCTTTGATTTATTAAACAAATCAAAATATGAATAATTTTCTAATTCAATGCCGAATGACAAAATATCTTCTTTAATTACCCTATTTCCTGACATTTTTAATTTTACTACTTTAAAAAATGAACGCAAAGTTTTATACGCTACCCCATCACTTAAAAAGCTTGATGTTTTCAACTTTATAAGCATTTTAATACGGAAATGCTTAGAGATACTTTTTCTCAAACTCTAATATTGTGTGAAATATTTTTAACCCTGCCTTTTACTGTGGCCTCTGTTGAAAGATCTTTTTCGACTTTAAAAAGAGTCCACACTTACTTAAGAAATTCCCAAAAAGAAGAAAGACTCTCAGACCTGGCACTTTTATCTATCGAAAAGCACCTTCTTTTAAAAATTAAAAATAACTCAAATTTTTATGAAAAAGTTTTAGCAGAATTCGTAAAAAAAAATCGTATTATAGCTTTAGATTACAAATAGGTAGTACATAATTGTAATTGCTAAATTTTTTATATTTAACAACGCTCCGAGTTATTATAGTAACTTATATAGATTATTCTGCGTAGAACGGCTTCTTTCGGAGCCACTTTTTTTATGCGGTGAGCTCATTGTCTACGTAAATTCCAATGACTTAAAGTATAACAAAGGTGGCTTAGATTGAATATCTTAAGTCTGTGTTTCGAATAAGCACTAAAATGGTAAGTCTTGAATAAAACATTTCACTTAAAATTTTTTCGGCTTCCCTCTTTTGAAATTTCACCCCACGCCACTGGAGCACAATGGGCTTTGGCTGCACGCTTTTCTTCCTCCGTGTCGAACATAAGATGGTTGGACTGGTACTTCGAAATTGCAGCAATTCCTCATGAATGGGGGTCCTCTCCACCACAAGTGCTATGCGCCTAGCGCTGTGGGCGAAACTCCGCGTGATGCTAGGTCGGCTGGGTTGTGATGCGTCGGAATGTGTCTCCAGGCATTACTATCGGTGAGGCGTTGAATTTCTGAGACCCGGTTGCACACAAGTGTTGTCCTCTTGTCGGATCATGCATAAACATTGCCAATTGGTAAGTTAAAAATTTGTGCCACATAATGGAGCTAGAATAACAGCTCCACAAAGCTCAAGCTGCGGAAGACTTATTGTTTTGAGCGGAGCCACTATTGTCCTATATATCTAAGACTCGAATATACTCGGCCACACACAATTGTAGTTCTATCACCCTACAATTGTTGTGGACATTGATCCACCTGGAGATTTTAATGTGTCCTGTCGATGGAAGCTCCCGGCGAAACGCCTCCTACTGATCCATGACCTCAGCAGGAACTGGTTGGTCCCAATCTGAACCTCTGCTCCACAGCTACTGTATCATGATCTTGGCATTGGTCACGCATGGTGATATCCACCCAAGCGGATCGTAGAGTTTGGCTATCGCTGAAAGCATGGATCTCTTCGTTACTTCGTCGATGTTTGCCTGTGCGTTCTGAAAAGTGAAGTAGTCTTGAGCTGGGAACCATTTGACTCCTAAAGTCTTTACTTGCTCTGAGGACCCTAGAGGCAGCTTAAAATCGATCTCGCGGTCCTGAGCAGAAATCTCGCTAATGAGATCTTTAACATTACCGGTCCATTTTCTTAGATTAAACCAGGCGGAGGTTAAGATGCTACGAACTTCCTCTCGTTTTTGACGAGCTTCATGAATAGAGTCCGCTCCACTAATTAGATCGTCCACGTAGTTTTCCTCTCGGATCGTTTGTGCACCTATTGGGTACTTTAGCACTTCGTCCTCTGCGACCTTATTTAATACGCGCATCGCGAGATATGGTGCGCCAGCCGTGCCAAACGTGCCTGTTATTAGCTGGAATGTCTTTAATGGTTCTTCTTTAGTTTCCCTAGAAGTGAAGAGATACTCTCTCCTCCTCAAAATAATATCGACAATAATATATATGTGTAATTAAGTGCTCGTTCAGCGACGTCCTGTCTGTAGTTTTGGCAGCTGCGTCGAACACGACACTTAGTTTAGTCGTGGAGCTAGCTTCCTTAAAAACAGCGTGGTGCGGAATAAAATAGTAGTTTGGTGTGGTTACAGTCATATCATTCAGTAGATCTACTTCTACCATGTGATTTAGGGTCAAATACTCCGTGATGTATTGAGTATATCTTCCGTGTTGCTTCTGGTCGTTCTGGATTCTTCTGGCCGCTCTAGCTGAGTGAATCGTCGAAGAGCCCCTTCTCTGCTGGACCCTAATACTGGATGCCTTCCTTCTTTGAACGGGAGCGCCACTTCATAGCGTCTGTGTGAAAGCCGCGTGGTGTTTGCTAGAACTAATTCTTCGCATGGGATGTCCTCTTTCGATGCGTGAACTTGGAACGGCATTTCTTCTATCTCCTAAAACTAACGCATCTGACTATCGAGCTGGATAAACCTTTGAACACTTCGAAGGACTTCGTTTGGAACCGTACCCAAGACGACCCATCCTAATTGGGTTTTTTGGGCGATTGAGCGTTCGGTTCCTCCATTCTAATGATCTCGGGAAGGATAATGTCGGAATAAATATTACTTCCAAGGAGCAGGTCTATTGGTGCTGGCATATGGAACGCAAGATCTGCTAACTGTAGACCTTTTATGTGGTTCCATTTGTTTGTATTTGTTAGGCCGGGAGAAGCCCAGTCAGCGACTTGAAGATAAAGGCCTTAGAAGCACCCTCAGACATCGAATATCGTGACGTGAAAATTATGTCAACGTAATTTTTACTTGTGCCACTGCTGACCTTCCCTAACCCCGATACTTCGACAGGTGTTGGATGCTTCTTTAGCTTAAACAATTGTGCAACTGCTTCGGAAATGAAGGTCACTTCTGAACCAGGGTCGATTAAGGCGCGTAGATCGATATATCTTCCATCAGCTGACATTGCCTTTACAACTGCTGTAGCTAATAACACTTGCGTGTTCTAGTGCGGTGTAGGATAGAATGCATTGCGCAAGTTACTAGTGGTGGATTGTTCACCCCTTGGATTATGTACAGGTGTTGCAGGAGGTTCCCAAATGCCTTGGTAACATGAGAGATTTCAACATGTTGTTCAACCCGTTGCGCTGCTGAGTATGTGTTAGGTGCGGCTGTGTGTTTGCGTGCTTTGACCATTACTAATTGGGTTTACAAGGGAGTGGTGGTTGACAGAAGTAGCAGCACTTGATGCTTGGACATTTTCATGTTACTATAAGCGAGACAATTCTCATACAACTTTACTTGACGCACTATTTGGTGCCTATGGGCCGTATCCAAGCTGAGAAACGCTTACACTTCCTTAGAAAGTGTTGACCTTGGTGACATACTTTGCACCGGAAGGAGTCCTGGCAACCATAAATTCTTTAATGCATGGATGCATTCCTACGAGGTATCTAAAACGGTTTTGAGTCCATTTGCAGATTCTTTAACTAACTAACTGACTAAATCAGAGCTTCAATTGTGCATTGACTAAGACGCGTTTGTGGTTGTATCTCTCTTTGAGAAGTTCCCATGCTTTAGCATAATTCCCCGTATCGAGACTTAAGTGTTGCAGGAGGCGTTCCGCTTCACTAGTGAGACTCGCTTTGAGATGGTGCAATTTTTCTACCTCACCAAGAGATGTATTGGTATGCACCGATGAAACAAAGATGTCATGGAATGAACGCTATGACGTATATGACCCGGCGAAGGTCGGTGTACGAGTACTTATCTTCGGAAGACGGAGATCTTTACTATTGGTTGCTGCAGGAGTTGTCTGAGAAGTGGCTAATTTAGCAGTCGTCGTAGTCTTTGACGCTAACGCGCACTTATCAATGGCATTTAACAACTCAATTTGTTCATATATCCCACTTAGAGCCGCTTTGGTTAAAGTCTTCTCAAACTTATCTGCACTCATGATCTCTCCACCCCATGCAGTGACAATATTAGGAAACGTCTCCGACAGGTGGTATCTGCAATTAGTTTGCTAATTATTTTCGCCAACCATTTTTCGATAGTGATTTCAAACCTCAGCGCAATTACTTTGAGTGAACTCCATTTAGCCAAACGAGATTTTATTGATCAAAATGTGATCACTAATACGTTCACTAATTGAGTAATGATTTTTTTCGGTCCGGACGGAATTCTACCATTGACAATGAAGAAATGTGATGCATTTGTTAAGCTTCTCTCTATCCTACTCCACCTATCTTGCAATACCGGTTGTTTTCCGTCGACTTGGAGAAGACCCTACATTTCCCCAGTATTCAAGGAAGGTGACAGCACAATTATAACAAACTATAGGCCGATAGCTAAATTGTTTTGCTTTCGAAAACTTCTTGAGCAAGTTGTTTGCAGGTAATAAGTTGTCATTTTATATTCGTAATATGAAATTCGCTGAACAAAATGTTTTTTGTAAAAATATATCCACTATAACTAACCTGTTGACTTTACTAACCAGTGTACCAGAGTATTTGAAATTGGTTTTAAGTTGACTCTATATTTACGCATTTTTCAAAAGCATTGGATCAGCTCTAGGATTCCCAGATACTTTTGTTGGATACAGTCCTACAAGGTATTATGAAGTTAAGCTTAGAAGATGCCTTTCCAAGCCCTTCATAACAAAATCGGGCGTTCCACAAGGCACAGTAACTTGGGGCCGATTCTTTTTACTCTGTCCTTCAAGGATGTGACTTCCACCTTACAATATAGTGAAATTCTCTCAGTAGACCTCATCTTGAATACGCCTACCAGGTATGGACACCATATTACGAAGTTCATGTGAACCACATTGAGCGTGTTCAACCAAATTTTATTCGTAATCTACCTCCTTACAGCTAACGAATTATACTTCTAAACTTAAAAAAAAACTATCTCAGAGGAGAACAATGACTGACATCTTTTCTTTACGCCAGCTTAATGCTATATATAATAATATAATATAAGCCGAACGCTAAATTAAGTTAACATGTATAATTTAAGTCTCGATTTCCATTTAAGTAAGGGTCAAATAAAAAATTTACTGGTAACATTAGTTAATTAGTTTCAATTAATTCTTTTTGTTTATATTCTTCTTGTTTAAAGTTTTATGAATTTATTAAGGCAAGTATTGGTTTCCTCAAAATGACCGTTCTCTAGATTTTGATCAAGCTTGACATTACGAGAAACTCGAGCAGAGGTATACGAGTATACCTCAAATCAATGTAATAATATAGTCCAGGCGCATTCGATTTGCTCTGTACTGACAAAATTAATAACTCTTTTCATACGATCATTACAGTTCGACTGTGCAACGCTCGCCAAAGGAAAAGGGTTTTCCAGTGCAAGGGAAAAAGGCGCAGTTAATTGAGGCGTTGACACGGCATCATCGTCCGCATTAAGATAATCAAAAGAGACGCATGAGCGGGCTAGGAGAGGAGCTACGTCGGTAAAATTCCCGTTTTGAGGACACAAGAATCACTCCGTTTCGACTCCTTCCTCATCGGTATATTTTCCCACAACGAAGATTTCGAACATGAACATGGTCATGTATCTGCGCAAAATCCCATGTGCACTCACAACTCGGTATACACGCAACATCCTGGGTACTCACACAATCATGTTGATGCGACGCTGGGTACTCACACAATCATGTTGAAAATACTTTGCATCCAACGATGAATCAATACATAGCGCAAACCCATGGCCGACAACTACTCACACACATTTGTATCAGTCGCACATGCAAGTATCGTGTCGCGTTGCTGGCGAAGGAAAAAAAATTGGATAACAACTGAACAACTTTATTTGCTTCACATATTCTTGTATACATTTGGATTTCACAATATTCTTAAAACTAAGTACAATTTATTGATAATAAGCAAAATTAGGGTTTACAATATTCCAGGAATTGAATATATTTTATTAATAATCAGAAATTATTACAATTTGCGTATTCTTAGAATTAGAAACATTAATAATCAGCAGAATGAAATTGAAATTAATAATTTTTAAAGTTACGTTTAATTTCCTGGAACTTCTTACCTAAGCAATACTTTGGGAAGTGAAATGGATACGGGAAAGGTGTGTATGAGGGAATATGAAAATAATATATTAACTTGCATAGTCATACCGCATCTGCACCGTTTACTTGCGTCATCAACTGCAAATAACAACGTACACTGTAAGCCAAAAGTTTGAGGCCAAAAAAGACAACTACTAAATTTTTTACCTGAACACTACACAACACTTTCAAATAATAAAAGTCGGATTTTACACCCATTTTATGACTTTTGGTTGTTGATAAAAGCCACACTTTGAAGTCGTAAGAATGTATTTCAGATTCTTCACATCTTAAGTAAATAACTCGTTAAATATGGGAAAAGTCGCGGAAACCACAAACGAGAAATGATCTACATTCATCACTCTTCTTAAAGAATGCAAATCGCAGCGGGAAGATGCTTCGCAGTTGAAGGTATCAAGGTGCTGCGTTCAACGTACCATTAAACGACAAGCTCAAATCGGAAGTCTTGAGGATAAACCACGGTCAGTACAGCCTAGAGCTACAACCAAACACGAGAATCGGCTAATAGTCACAACAAGCAAACGAAGTAAATGAAAAAGAGCATCCGAAATACGCCGAAATAAATGAAACACGGAATAAACAGCTGTCCTTGACAACGGTCAAACGAAGATTAAGACATTCTGGATTATTTGGGCGAATTGCTGTTCGAAAAACCCTACTGCGACCACAAAACAAGCAGAAAAGGTTAGAATGGGCCAAAAAGCGTAAAGACTGGACGGAAGAAGATTTCAACAGAGTTTTATTGAGCGATGAATCCAAGTTCGAATTACGAATATTTGGCACCAAACGGAGAGTTTTCGTTCGACGCAGCGCTCAACAGAAGGTGATAGCAGACTGTGTGGTCCCTACAGTCAAGCATAGAAGCAGTTCTGTTATGGTTTGCGGATGTTTCTCTTAAAATGGAGTGGGAGATCTGGCTCGAGTGATTGGAAATATGAATAAGGAACCATACAAAACGGTATTCGAAAAAAATGCTGTGACCTCTGGACTAAGATTTTTGGCGAAGGATTTGTATTTCAACAGAATAGCGACCCTAAATACACGTCAAGACTAAGTCAAGACTACTTGCAATAGAGGGAAGATGAAGAAATATTACAAATCATGATATGGCCGCAGCAATCACCAGATTTAAACCCTATAAAGCTGTTGTGGGGGGAATTGGTTAGAAGGGTCCGGGATCAATGTCTATCATCAGAATCTGCTTTGTCGAATATACAATTGGATTCCTGGAGCAATATACCACAGGCAACAATCCAAAAACTGATGGTTAAAATGCAAAGAATTGTAAAAAAAAGAAAATTAATGTGTCTTTTTCGACGAAAAATCGGTTAAAGTAATTTTTTTTTTCAATAAATTCCTTTATGTTAAGAACAAAATGAAAATATTTTTCTTCTTATTTTTCTTATTATTGATGTTAGATTTTGTTTTTCCTTCGAGCACTGAGGGCGGCCTCAAGCTTTTCGCCTGCAATGGGTCATTTGAAAATTGATGGACTTAAGGATGGGCTATTACCAAATCGAGCTGGAGGAGAGTTCCAAAAAGTATACTGCGTTTATCAATACCGAACTTTGAGTACAATTAAATGCCTTTTGGCTTTGTTAACGCTCCGGCAGTTTTCCAAAAGACAATGAACCGCATTGTGGTTAAAGTCAACAACGCGGATACCGTATGCTACGTGGACTACGTGGTCATCCCGAGTAAAACCATCGAAGACGGATTGTATCACCTACAGCGTTTTCTGGGAGTCCTAGCATATAGACTAATCTCTGCGGTTGTACAAATGCGTGTTCTTGTCAACCGAGTTTGATTTCCTGGGACATCGAGTGAAAGCGACATCCTGGGACATCAAAGACTTGGTGGTCCTACGTAACCTAACGGAGGTGGGAAGATTTCTGGGTCTCACTGATTTCTTTCTCAAATGCGTTCCTAAGTACTCACTGATTGCGGAGCCTCTGATGATGCTGCTGCGGAAAAATTAACCATTCCAATGGAATGACGAACAACAATATGCTTTTGAGGAACTCAAGTCGAAGCTGACGAGCGAGCCGATTTTAGCGTTGTAAAGGGTCTTTCATTAAGCGCTTCCTAATTTTAAATTTAAATTAAACAAAGTGTGTGTGAGATATCATCGAAATTTTTTATTCGTTTGAAAGGCCTATCGATGCCATTATGTATGGAATATAACATGGTTCAAATGTCTGCCGCGGCTTCTCTGGGTGGCGCGCATCTGAAATGTCCAATTTTCCATGACTCTGGCGCATAAATCAGGCTGAATTTGACCGATGGCATGGGTTATGTTGGCTTTGGGGGCCGCTGTGGTTTGTGGCTTATTCGCATAGACCTGCGACTTCAGAAAATCCCACAAGAAAAAGTCTAACGGGGTCAAATCGCACGATCTCGGTGGCCAGTTCACATCACCTCCACGTGAGATGACCATGCCCTCGAATCGCTCGGGCTGAATTGCCAGTCTGGCATGAGCTGTGTGACATGTAGCGCCGTCATGTTAAAACCACATGTCGTTAGTGTCCATATGATCCAATTGAGGCCAAAAGAAATTGGTAATCATAGACCTATAGCGCTCGCCGTTGACGGTGATGACCTGGCCAACGTCGTTCTCAAAGAAATATGGACCGATGATGCCGCCAGCCCAAAATACACACCAAACAGTGACTTTTTCGGGATACATTGGACGCTGTTGGATCTCATGTGGATTGGTATCGTCTCAAATTCGAAAATTTTGTTTGTTGACGTACCCATTCATCAGAAATGGTCCTCATCGCTGAAGATGATTTTTCGATGAAAATTAGAGTCAGTTTCCAACTGCTCCAGAGCCCATTCAGCGAACACACGTTGTTGTCTATAGTCGTTTACCTTCAGCTCCTGGGTCAGTTGAATTTTGTACGGGTGCAGGCCCAAGTCACGATGCAATATTCGCCAAGTCTTGTGAGCGACGCGAAATTGACTGCCTCGGATTCTCCTGCACACTCTCACGGACCGCGGCGATGTTTTCGGCAGATCTTGCGTTTCGTTGACGTACGGGTGTTGGTTGATCATTTACTGAACCAGTGGACTCAAATTTGTCTACCACACTGCGAATAGTCCTCTCGGAAGGAGGATTATGGCGACCGTAAAATGGGCGAAGCGCGCAGAACGTTGCCCGAACAGAACACCCATTTTGATAAAATAATTTTATTATTTGCACGTGTTGTTGAACGCTATATCCGTCCATGGTGATTTGGCAAAACAGACTGTATAAATGCCGGCCAATTTGACAGATGTAACTTCAACAATATGGCCGCTATCAACTGTCAAAGTTCGTAAATCCCTATTAGAAGATCCTATACCAGTATGACGCTCAGCACTGGTGTGATATTTTGTTAAAGTCTACATGTGAAATCTTGGCGGCCGGTATTTTACTTCAGCCGCTTCTGCTAGCAGTGGTGGAGTTTTTGGACGTTTTCGCGTGCACCTGGTCGGAAAGGCTTTTATAGTACACATTGCACGATGGCCAGCTGAGTACAACTGTGAATTTCACCATCGGGCAATCGTCGTCCACCAGTGGATGACGCAACTCCGACCAAGCCAGCTGGATTTATCTTCAACGTCAACTACCCTGAAGGAGATTGGCTGCTCACAATCCAGCTACAGAATCCGACGTTGAAAGACGTTTATGCTGTTCTGCGAGTAGTTAGTAAATCGGAGCACGAATGTCAGTATGAACGAGACTACACGTTAATAAATCATCGTTTGCATTGCCAAACTGAACGTGGACCGAATACGTTGTTCCAAAGACGGTTCGTTGGTGAATTGTATGGGCCTATCACGGCGGGCTGGATCACTTTAGCATAGAGAAGGCGCTAGAGAGAGTACGAGAGATGTTCTGGTTCCCGAAGATGCACAGATATGTATATCATCAAAGGAGTATATAGCACCAAAGTGCTGGTCGAAAAGCTGAAGGACGAATGTATCTGAGTGAAGTGACTCTTATTCCTTTTCGCACCCTCCACCTGGACCATCCCGGACCGTTCATCAAAAGCAATTGGGGAAATCAATTCATCCTGGTAATTGCTGACTCATTCACTAAATATATATGTCATCATCAAGACAGTCCGAGACACCAAGACTGTTCCAGTGCGGCAGATGTTAAGTGAAATGATAGCTTACTTTGGATTGCCAATTCGTTTGATAACCGATCGACCAACTGCCTTCGCCTCAAAAATGTTCGAGGAATTTTGTGATCGGTATAATATTCAACACATGAGGATAGCAGTTCGCATTCCAAGCGCAAATGCCAAGCCGAGTGGGTCAATCGCACTTTATTGGCAAGTCTATGAACAACTGGTAGCAACGAGTGGAATTGGGACGACAACGGTAGAGCTATCCAATAGACTATTAATTATCCCACAAAAATAGAACGACTGGATTTAGCCCCGACAAACTCGTTTTCAACTTCTAATTGATGGATATAACGACAGCTGATTTATGCTTTGATGTTTGATGATATTCGTGACAAAGACAGCGAAGGCGCCGTGGGCGGTGTCGACGATCCGATTGCCATCGACAAACATCTGGCAGCTTTGGCCAATTTGAACGATGAACACGTCAAGTGGAAAGAGAGATACGACAGACGTCACGCTGAAACAAGGAAGTACTTCGGAATTGACTTGGTGATTTTGAAGCACGAACCAGGAGCAACTGGTACATCATGCAAGCTAGAGCCGAAATACCGAGGACCATTTATGGTGACGAAGGTTCTCGCCAGTGACCGTTATCATATTGAGGATATCGATTGTACGACGAACACAGACCGAAAGTTCACATCAGTCTACGCTTCAGATATAATTAAACCTTGGTGAGGAACACTTGTCGAACTGGATGGCTTCACCGATACTGACGATGACGATAGCGAGGTCTCTGTTGATGAGACAACCGTGATCGAGTCAAATTGGAGGAACAGCCGAATTGTAAGCTCAGCCTTACATTTCGTTAAATTTTACATGTAAAATGGAATGAGTCTGGCAACGCCAAGGGATGTTTTTCTTCCTACTTCATGATTTATTGGGGGTACACAGGAGGAGTCTGGCAGTGTTATTTCCCACTCGAACATCCATCCTTACACAATTATTTTAGAAACGGTTGAACTTATTTAAAATATCGGTGTGGAGAATCGTATATGACTGATGTTCCAAAATCAATTTTAAGAATATTGTTTTATATGCAATATATTAGAGGAATTTGCGAGGATTTACAACTTTCTATATGGCTGTGGTAATAAGCAGATACCAAATATAAGTTAACACAAGACACAAGAGATAAATAGAAGTGTAAAACAAAATCCCGTATTTTCCGAAACTTCCAAAACCAACAAATATAGCTTAACAAAAGATGATGCAATTGGAGGTTAGAACTTAAATCTAGCACTACTGTAGTTCTGTCAAAGATGAACACCTGATATTTGACATCTGTGAATACTAAACATTGACAGTTGTAATTATAAGAGAGAATAGCAAATTTCAATTGTTAAAACCCATCTCCGAAATGTGGAAAATTTAACCAACACAATTTGCATATTGTGGAATCACGTCGGTATACATAACCGCACATCTTATGCCGCGGTTAAGAGATTACTGGATCGCACCCGATCAGTGTTGGATGTGCTAAGACCAGTGCGTCCTCGTAGTAGCCTGTTAGTGAAATCTGTTAAAATTCATTTGCCATCGTTCCCAGTAATTTAACTTTTTCTGCAACTTCACGCATCACATATTAACAAAACATTTGCATCTGCATGTCTACAAGATCCAATTGGTTTAGGCATTGGTTATAGCAGACCATGAACAGCGTCGTACTTCGTTGATTGGGCGTTAGAGAACCACGAGTTGATAACGATTTTTGGAATAAAATCATCTTCTGCGATGAATATCTACGTAAACAAAAGAAATTATCGCATTTGGGGTCATGAAAATCGACCGACCATTCACGAATAACCAATGCATAAAAAAAAATTATTAACGTTATCTGACATGACAAGGAATTATTTTTGGTGGAAGGTAAGTGTTTCCAACAAGATGCTGCCACCTGTCAAACAGTACGAGAAACAATGCAGTTATTGCTCATAAAGTCTCTCGGTCGCGTCATCTCTCGTTTCGGCGACCAAAATCGTGCGATATTACGCCGTTAGATTCTATTATTCTGTGAAGCAGAAAGTACATACCAATGACCTCCAAACTATTTCAGAGCTAAAGGTTATTTATGAACTACCAGGATTTATGTCGAAAAGTAATGAAAAATTTAATCAAAAGTTGGGAAGTCTGCAATGCCAGGCATGGCGCTCATTTGACCGATATCATTTTACATGTTTAAGATAAAATATCAGCAGTTTATCAAAAACCAATGTGTTTTGTTTCAAATTTAAATTGTAACCTCCAATCACACTGTTTGAAAAAAATAATTGTTAACATTATTGCACAAGTTCTTGTAATCGCAAACAGAACATGATCAAATTTCACATGTGAATATATGTAGCTGTATTTTCGAAATCTTGTATTCGATTTTTCACAGATATTTCTACACTGTCAGCTCAAATTTAAAATTATTAATTTGAAAAAAAAAAAAAATTTTTCTGGATTCTGGTTTTTTTAACCATATGTCCTGAAAATTTTCGATTTTGAAGTTTCGATCAAACTTGGCATATGATAGAGAAACTCTGACTGAACGGATTTTCTTCACATTTCATATCTGGGGTCTGTGGAGTCACAATTCGAGGCAAAAACTGAATTTTCATTCCAACCCCAAAATTAACGGTATTTTACTAATTTTACTAAAAAAAAAAAAACTATTAGTTGCCTTTCTGTTTTTGGTAAGATGTTACATTTTCTTTAATTATAACGCGTCCCAAAAACTGTATATCTGTGTTTTCAGATTATGATCCTGCAGTTTCTTAAAAATTGTGTCTAATGACTATATATTTTTCTAAGGTTGTTGAAAATATTGAAATATCATCTAAATAGATTTAAATTTTATTTGTATATTCACGCTGAATATTATTAATTTGTCTCTGAAAAGTTGTCGGGGTTTTTTAGTCCAAACGGCATTCTGACATACTCATACAGCTCTGGTGAAATGACCAGCAGAAGCGATGGTTCTCAGACTATTCAAAGTATTCAGCCAACTAGCGGTCAAAGAATTCCTTTTTAGTACAAATACTGTCAGCATCTCAAAAAATAGTTTAAGTCCCAGTTTAAGTATTGTCACATTTAATAATAGTTCCATAAATAAAAAATAAATTGGTCTTTCGTCATTTCTTCGACTAGATGAATAATTCTTATATATTCCTCCTTTTCGAAACGTTCGTCGAAGAAAACGAAGAACAATTTGAATCCTTCTTCAGCAACTATTCGCTCCAGTGGATTCGAGCTACACGAACATTTACCAATGGCAGAGCTAGCGGAGGATGCTTGTAAGGTATTAAAAAGCAGATCAACGGCCATGTTGGCTGCCGATACGTAAGAGGAGTTGATCGAATTGTAATAGAAGTTGAAAATGAAGGTCTTAGAATGTACGTGCATAATTCCGATATACATCAATTAAAACAAATGGATGGAGAATTTTGGCCTGAATAAGGGTTGTTCGATAAGTCAGTAACTTTGACGCAAGATGGCGCTCCGATCGCATAAAATAAAAAAAAAATCAAATAGATCTGTCAAACACTTAGCCTTTTACAGTGATCGAAAGAACTTTGGTTTGCGAGATTTGGGCAAAATGGAAAAAAGTGAGTTTCGTATTTTATAAAGTACTATTTTTTGCGCGGTAAAACCATTAAAGAGACTGAAGACAGACTTAAAAATTATTATGGAGACTCTGCTCCCTCGCATGGAATGGTACACAAGCGGTTCACTGAATTTCGTTGCGATCGTACGAGCATAAAAGACGCTGAGCGCCCAGGATGTCCAAATGACGTCACAACGGAAGAAATGATCAACAAAATCCACGATATTGTGTTGGACGATCGCCGGGTCAAGGTTCGTGAGATAGCTAAGATTGTAGCAATCTCAAATGGTACCGTATCGCGCTGAAAGGAGACTACATTACAAAATAAATTCAATTTTGAGACAAAATATAAGTATTTCATTTTAAAGTCACTGACTTATCGAACGGCCCTCGTACTAGAACCTGGAAATGAAACCATAATGCTAAATGGAGATTTCAATGGAAGAATAGGGAATTCAAAGATTTTTTGAATCTGCATTATACCATTATACCATTCCCCTGGTAAGTCTCCATACAAGCTTACACCCACAATTTGTTTTCGCGTGAACCATTCGAGACCATTCGCTTTTCACAGACCAGAACATACTTATCTAAACGAATACATGTTGCCATGCAGAACCTTCTTCTTCTTTTCGTTACGGCGAGGTTATGATCCGGAGTAGAAAGATCACAACCCTCCCACTTTACTGCATCCATACTGGTCCGCCTGTGGAGTTTGCTGGTTTGACCTCAGGAAGTACAGAACGGCCAAACAAATGTTGGTGTTTTTGCATTTGTGTGATTCAGTTGTTCTTCGATCTGCCTTTTTTGCGCGATTCTGTAGGAACGTTGATTGATATTGCCTTTATGACGGGGTTCGAAGGATCTCTCGTTTGAAGATGACAATACCAACTGAGCCGGTCGTGCTCTATCTTGCTTGTGATGGGTTCTTTTACATGAAGGCTTCTTTGAATCTTCGAACTTCTTATTCTACTCGTATAAAGCTTTGTTACTCCTGCTGTCATGCGAATCATCTTCATCTCAGCTGCTGTTAATTTGCCCTCATACTTTTTGTACATTGTCCACCAGCGGTATAGAGGCTCCATTTTTAGCTTAGGGGACATTTTTCCGTCTCAGAAGATTACGGAGTTTTCCCGCCACTTCATTCCCCCTACGTTTACGCGATGATTGATGTCATCATCACAAGTTGCTTCGCTATTGATCATAGATCCCAGATATTTGAACTTTTCGCACTTGGGAAGCACTTTTCCATTCAAGTAAATGCAGCACAGATACACTGTCTTTTGTTAACTAATATGGTACGCATTTCCCTCCAAAACATCCACCCATACATCAAGTGCTCGCTGCAGGGACGTTTGAACTTCACTTATGATAGCTCCATCGTCAGCAAAGAATAACTGATGCACTTTTGGGCCCGTCACTTTTCCTTCAAACAGATAATCAAGGACTGCAATAAATAGCAAAAGACTGAGGACGATTCCCTGGTGTACACCGACTTTGATTGGGAACTCTTCGGTGACTCCTGCGGGACATCTAACTCTTGTCCTTGCTCCCTCATAAATGTTCATGATCATGCGTCTGCAACTGCTCATTGTTTTAGCGCAACCCATAAGAGATCTCTTGGTTGTCTACCAAAGGCTTTTTCAAAATCAACCAACACCACATGCAAGTCTTTAAGTAATCACGACGTTTTTCCATTATGATCCTTATAAAGGGTGACCAGATAGCAATGATAGTTTTTCTAATTGTTATGTTTCGGCAGCTGTCGAAGCTACCAATGACACCTAGCTGTCAAAATATTCAGTAAGGTTTGCCATTTCATAATGCGTCGTTTGACTCTTCCCGAATGTGTAATATTAAAAAATATCGAAATTCCTGCTTAGTTGTAAGTACGGAACGGGAATTTCATCCTGAGGTCGGTCGTCATCATAGATTCAGTGCGCAGGTAATTCGTCGCTCCGTGGAAAAGTTTGAGCGTAAGTACAATCTGTTCGGAAATATTAGAGATATTAAAGAAAATTATTGTTATCTAACTGTTAGATTTTGCCAAACTAATAAGTGATTTTAACATAAATTTCTTCTACTAAATGATCTCAACATAAATCTCTTCTACTAAGTGATTAATTTAAATAAGACTTTGGCACGTGGTAAAAAGAATCTACTCGTAGAATTTTGTAAATTGAAAGTCCGTTTCGGTTTCGTGGACAATCTCGGTGGTGCTCACGTGTAATCTTTTTTAATAGCTGCATGAATTATTTGCTTTGCATGCATCAATAAGTGACTGGAATTTTGCATGAAAGAATAATTTCTTTGCTTGGTAATCTAAATTACAATTCGCACGTGGGTTTATAAATTTTGTACATACCTTCGAAAATTCATACCTTCATAATAACATTTGACGCGCGCTTACCTCGTGGTTGATAAACAATTTTCCAAAAAAATATTTCGTTCAATATGGGTAAAGATCTCAGTCTTTTGGTTTTGCGCCTGATTCGCGGTAATTTGAAAGGCTCGTTAACAAAGTTGGGAACCTTTACGGAAAAGATGACTGAAATCGTTACCTTAGATACTCTCGAAGTTAGGCTAGAGAAACTTGAGAAGCTCTGGGTAAAAGTTGAAGATTCGCAAAATCAAATGTACACCCTCGCGAATGAAGAAGGTTACTCCGACCCTGAACCCGACTTCGAGGTGTTGGAGTCCAAGTTACTCGTTGTAAAATCGGTCTTACTTTCTACGATTCGGGACAGAAAGAAACCAGAAACGCATACATCCCAATTCAATCTTTCGCCTAACCCACAAAATCCTGTACAACGTCAGCCGGACATATCTAGTTCGAATGCACTCAACCCTTCGCCTAACCCAGAAACTCCTATGCAGCAGCAGTCGGACGCAACTAGTTCATACACTCACCTTATCGACCACCTTCCTAAATTTCATATCGAACCCTTTTCGGGAAAAGTACCATGAATGACCATCATTTCGGGACATGTTTGAAAGTTCAGTTCATAACAAATCAAACTCGTCACCAACGCAAAAATTGTATTTTCTTCACTCGTATCTTCGTAGTGATGCCCTAAATCTGCTATCCCATATTCCATTGTCTGATGCCACATATGAATAGGCATGGGAACGACTAGAGAAGAGGTACAATAGGCCACGATACATTTTCAACAGTCTTGTGGAAACTTTTATGAAACTGCCTTCGATTCAGAGTTCTAACGTAGGAACTCTTCGCAAAATATCGGACTGTGCCGATGAGATTGTACGAGCTCTTAACTCTTTAAAATCCTTAGAAAGAGATCCATGGATGATCTACGCGTTAGTTAGCAAAGTGGATCCAGACACTCGACAGGCTTGGTCAGCGCATAGTGTAGATTTCGAGTACCCAACTACAACGCAGTTCTTAACGTTTCTCGAACGACGCTGTGAGGCCCTCGAATCTTGTAGAGGAAGTATTCGCGAATCTTTCAAGAGGTCCCCTGCTATCAAGACTATATATATCTCGTCATCAAATCAATGCCCGATCTGTAGCTCGCCGCACTTTCTTTCACAATGTGCGGAATTCCTCGCAATGGGTACAGGAAAAAAGAGGGAGTTAGTTAAGTCGAAAGGGCTGTGTTTCAATCGTTTACGGGGTGGTCAAAACTCAGCTCGTTGTCAGTCGAAATTTCGCTGTAAAAACTACAATTCTCGGCACCATACTCTTGTCCATCCCTGCACAGTCAACGCAAATAACAACTCGCTCTTAGAAAATACGGTTCAATCGTCTAAATCTAATCAACCATCATCTTCATCGTTATCGTCGTCACATCCAACTCTTCTCGTCACAAACCACACCATCAATATCTCCAAGTGTTTGCCGCAAACCTTACTTCCTACTGCGATTGGTAAAGTTCTGGATAGTCACGGAAAGTATCAGCTGGTTCGCTGTCTGATAGACTCTGGATCACAGGTCTCGTTCGTGACCGAATCTTGTGTTCAAAAACTTGGCCTTAGACGAATCAATGCTCGCATTCCAATAAGTGGGATTGGTGCAACTTGTGCTGCGACATCTAGAGGTCTAGCTTCGATGGTCATTGCTTCGCTATTCGATTCTGTTAGTATTTCGGAAGATACCTTCATTTTGTCAAACATAACCTAAGTGATGCCTACTGCTTCATTCGACATAAAGGATTGGGATTATATCTCAAATCTGATATTAGCTGATCCTTTATTTAACCAACCTAGTGCGATAGATATCTTGCTCGGTGCGGATAAGGTGTGGGAAATTCTTGAAGGTGAAATTGTTCGCGGCTCAAACGGTATTGCCCAAAAGACCATCTTTGGATGTGCGTTGTTTGGACAACTACACTCGCGCGTGGAGCAAAACATACGGTCACACAATTCTCGATATCGATTCTACTTTGCAGGCCTTTTAGACAATTGAGGAAGTCGATCCAAAATCAATTGTTTCAATGGAAGATAATGCCATTCAAGAACATTTCGTCAGAACTCACAGAAGGGATGAAGATGGCAAATACGTTGTTAACCTTCCCTTTAAAAACCAAACCGTTTTCGCTAACACCGCCGGGGGTGCAATTTCTCGTCTTTCGGAAATGGAAAGAAAATTTTCCTAAAATGATAGCCTCGCTCAGTCGTATTCAAAATTGCTGGAAGAATACTTGCAACTAGGGCAGATGCGTAAGATACCAACATCAGAAATTTCGAAGCCCAAATTATTTTACCTACCACATCACGTAATACTTAAGCCAGACAGCACATCAACGAAGCTTCGTGTTTTGTTTGACGGTTCGTTTAAGGAAACGGTCGGAAATTCCCTAAACGATTCGTTATTGATTGGTCCATCTATCCAACGAAACCTTTCTCGGTCTGCTTGAGATTTCGTCGTCACAAATATGTATTCACCGCAGATATAATAAAAATGTTTCGGCTAATTTGCGTATCAGACGAAGATACTGATTACCAAAGGATCGTCTGGCGAAAATCGGAATCAGATCCTATAGAGCATTATCGTTTATGCACTGTTACTTATGGAACCTCGTGTGCTCCCTATCTTTCGGTACGGGTCTTAGAACAATTGGCGTATGATTATCGTGAAAAGTATCCTGTCGCCGTGGAGATACTTCTAAATGACTTTTACGTTGACGACGTTGTGTCAGGTGGAGACTCTCTCATTGATGCAATGTCAAAGAAAAAGCACTTAATTGAGCTTCTTTCAAAGGGTGGAATAAAACTCAGCAAATGGAAGTAATTGCAAGGAACTTCTGCAAGAAGAACAGCTCATTCAAAATGAAATCATTTCATTAGATAGTGAGGCAGATTCTTGGGTTAAAGTACTCGGTTTCTAGTGGAACTCTAAAATCGATTGTTTCTCGTTTCGCTTAAATTTAACACCCAAGGAATCTGTCACAAAACGCCAAATTCTTCGTGAAGTTGCTCGAATTTTTGATCGCCTCGGTTTCCTTACTCCTTCGGTCGTACAACTAAAGATCATTTCTCAAAATTGTGGCATCGAAACCTCGACTGGGACGATCCTCTCCTAGACTTCATCGTTACACAGTGGTGTAACCATCGCCAAGAACTTCCTGATTTCACGAAAATCGGCATACTTCGGTGTATAGGTATAGCGGATGCATCATTTCAATTGCACGGTTTCTCAGATGCCTCGGCCTCCGCTTATGCCGCCGTTATATATTCGCGTCGTATTTTACCCAACGGATCAATCCAAACTAATATCATCGCAGCCAAGAGTCGAGTTGCACCAAAACAGCTGAGTATTCCGCGCTTAGAATTGTGTGGGGCGCTTTTGCTTGCAAGACTACTCGTTTCGGTACAGAAGTCCTTGAACACTACCTTTTCAATCGTCTTCGCTTGGTGTGACTCTCAAGTTGTTCTCTCTTGGCTCTCGTCGCCTCCTCGTCGTTAGGATATCTTCGTAGGAAATAGAACTTCCGAGATCCTGAATACCATTCCCAGAAACAGGTGGTTTCACATCAGGTCTGAACAGAACACCGCGGGCTGTGCTTCTCGGGGTATAACACCATCGGCCCTTGTTCAGCATCCAATTTGGTGGACCGGTCCTCATTGGTTGGGAAAAGTGAAAACCTTTGGTTTATCGAAAAACACTTTCAGAAACACCCAGATTGCAAACAAGAGGAGAAGAAACAATTCCAACAGTCTTGTTTAGTCGTAAATGTGGAACATCCATTCCATATTCTATTTCTAATTCCGTTTCGGTTTCGTGGACAATCTCGGTGGTGCTCACGTGTAATCTTTTTTAATAGCTGCATGAATTATTTGCTTTGCATGCATCAATAAGTGACTGAAATTTTGCATGAAAGAATAATTTCTTTGCTTGGTAATCTAAATTACAATTCGCACGTGGGCCTATAAATTTTGTATATAAAATATAAAATAAAAACATTTGGCGCGCGCTTACCTCGTGGTTGATAGACAATTTTCCAAAAAATATTTCGTTCAAAATGGGTAAAGATCACAGTCTTTCGGTTTTGCGCCTGATTCGCGGTAATTTAAAAGGCTCGTTAACAAAGCTGGGAACCTTTACGGAAAAGATTACTGAAACCGTTACCTTAGATGCTCTCGAAGTTAGGCTAGATAAACATGAGAAGCTGTGGGTAAAATTCGAAATTTGCAAAATCAAAAGTATACCTTCGCGGATGAAGAAAGTTACTCTGACCCTGAACCCGACTTCGAGGAGTTCGAGTCAAAGTATCTCGTTGTAAAATCGGTCTTACTTTCTACGATTCCCAATTCAATCTTTCGCCTAGCCCACAAACTCCTGTTCAACAGCAGCTGGACATATCTAGTTCTAATGCACTTAACCCTTTGCCTAACCCAGAAACTCCTATGCAGCAGCAGTCGCACGCAACTAGTTCGTACACTCACCTTATCGACCACCTTCCTAAATTTCATATCGAACCCTTTTCGGGAAAAGTACCATGAATGACCATCATTTCGGGACATGTTTGAACGTTCAGTTCATAACAAATCAAACTTGTCACCAACGCAAAAATTTTATTTTCTTCGCTCGTGCCTTCGTAGTGATGCCCTAAATATGCTATCTCATATTCCATTGTCTGATGCCACACATGAACAGGCATGTTAACGACTAGAGAAGAGGTACAATAGGCCGCGGTACATTATCAACAGTCTTGTGGAAACCTTTATGAAATTTCCTTCGATTCAGAGTTCTAACTTAGGAACTCTTCGCAAGATATCGGACTGTGCCGATGAGATTGTACGAGGTCTCAACTCTTTAAATTCCTTAGAAAGAGATCCATGGATGATCTACGCGTTAGTTAGCAAAGTGGATCCAGACACTCGACAGGCTTTGTCAGCGCATAGTGTAGACTTCGAGTACCCCACTACAACGTAGTTCTTAACTTTTCTCGAACGACGCTGTGAGGCCCTAGAATCTTGTAGAGGAAATATTCGCGAATCTGTCAAGAGGTCTCCAGCTATCAAGAGTATTCATGCCTCGTCATCAAATCAATGCCCGATCTGCAGCTCGCCGCACTTTTTTTCACAATGTGCAGAATTCCTCGCAATGGATACAGGAAAAAAGAGGGAGTTAGTTAAGTCGAAAGGGCTGTGTTTCAATTGTTTACGGGGTGGTCACAACTCAGCTCGTTATCAGTAGAAATTTCGCTGTAAAAGCTGCAATTCTCGGCACCATACTCTTGTGCATCCCTGCACATTTAAGGCAAATAACAACTCACTCTTAGAATATACTTAAGCTCGAAAGGGTTTTTGAGAACCCCTAAAATGAATTGTTACCAAACTTTCCATCTTGGAATTTTTGAAGAGTTTGTCCAAGATCTTCTGATTTTTGTGGAAAGCCACACTTTGTCAGTGAACAAATTCCATTCTTCCTTTACATGAAAGTACTGTGGATGGGTCCATTTTTCGAGGGCCTTCCACCACTCATCCTTGAATTCGATCCTGCAGAGCTTGTTTAGCTTACTAGTTTTCCTAAAATTCATATCTTCAACTACGATTTCATTTAAAGTCTCAGCCAAAGTTTTACCATTTCGTTTTTGAATTACATGTACGTAACGCACAATCTAGTAAATGCGTAACGTACGTTTAATTCAAACTAATAAAATAAGCCAAAGTACCACAAATTCACTGACGCGAGCGAAGCATCATGAGATTTTTTTTGTCGAAATTGTTTTAATTTGGGTGCTGTGCGACTGAGCACGTGTGTTCCACCTCTTTATTTTTCCTTATTAACTTTGTTAATATATTTGAATATCGGTATCAGTACTCGCGGATATTTTCGAAAATAAGCCGTATTCGCGGATGTAATATTTTTATTATTCGCCATATCCCTGCTCAATAATTGTAACCTTAACAAGTTGCCGTGCAGTGTGTATTTTCTTTTCTTTCAGGTTATTCTCATAAGCGACCACACATTTTCAATGAGATTTGCATCTGGACTGTGATGCCCAGTCCACAGTATAGGATGTGGAGAAGCGATTTCGATGTTATAATAGTTCGACAGACTTCAATAATCCCTTCTTGTACAATGTCAGCATAAATTTAGCATTTAGGTTTCAAGTAAAAGCAATACATTTTCCAAAATCCATTTGCAGAGAAGCTCCCATAAACATGTGCCCTGATGCTTAATCATGTGTTCCAGTAGTTGCTTACCGTTTTATTCCCAGGCTTTCTTCCAGTAATTATAGGCAACAAAGATCTATTTATCTAAATGATCCTTTGCCAAACTTAGTCTTTATAGTGTTCCGTACCAGAATGGTATACAAGGAACACTAATAGATTCAACTCGGTATCTGTCTGTGCGTCTGCCGCACGCTTGCAACTTTCAAACCATTTCATCTAGAGACTGATTTAATGAAAACGGGTAGGTTGATTATTTTCTTGTAAGTGAAGTTATCATGCGTCGATTTGGTCTCCTTAAGAGCAATGCGCCACATTTTTGTCTAATCGCTCATTTTATCCAAAGCTCGTTGGATTAATTAATCATTTGCTGACTCGATTGAATTTCCCGTTGCCAGAATAGCCGTATCGTCCGCGAATGTTGCCGCTACGGTACCTTCAGTTTATGGACACTTCTTTGCGGAACTCCGGCTTTGTCAGCGCATAGTGTAGACTTCGAGTACCCCACTACAACGTAGTTCTTAACTTTTCTCGAACGACGCTGTGAGGCCCTAGAATCTTGTAGAGGAAATATTCGCGAATCTGTCAAGAGGTCTCCAGCTATCAAGAGTATTCATGCCTCGTCATCAAATCAATGCCCGATCTGCAGCTCGCCGCACTTTTTTTCACAATGTGCAGAATTCCTCGCAATGGATACAGGAAAAAAGAGGGAGTTAGTTAAGTCGAAAGGGCTGTGTTTCAATTGTTTACGGGGTGGTCACAACTCAGCTCGTTATCAGTCGAAATTTCGCTGTAAAAGCTGCAATTCTCGGCACCATACTCTTGTGCATCCCTGCACATTTAAGGCAAATAACAACTCGCTCTTAGAATATACTTAAGCTCGAAAGGGTTTTTGAGAACCCCTAAAATGAATTGTTACCAAACTTTCCATCTTGGAATTTTTGAAGAGTTTGTCCAAGATCTTCTGATTTTTGTGGAAAGCCACACTTTGTCAGTGAACAAATTCCATTCTTCCTTTACATGAAAGTACTGTGGATGGGTCCATTTTTGGAGGGCCTTCCACCACTCATCCTTGAATTCGATCCTGCAGAGCTTGTTTAGCTTACTAGTTTTCCTAAAATTCATATCTTCAACTACGATTTCATTTAAAGTCTCAGCCAAAGTTTTACCATTTCGTTTTGGAATTACATGTACGTAACGCACAATCTAGTAAATGCGTAACGTACGTTTAATTCAAACTAATAAAATAAGCCAAAGTACCACAAATTCACTGACGCGAGCGAAGCATCATGAGATTTTTTTTGTCGAAATTGTTTTAATTTGGGTGCTGTGCGACTGAGCACGTGTGTTCCACCTCTTTATTTTTCCTTATTAACTTTGTTAATATATTTGAATATCGGTATCCGTACTCGCGGATATTTTCGAAAATAATCCGTATTCGCGGATGTAATATTTTTATTATTCGCCATATCCCTGCTCAATAATTGTAACCTTAACAAGTTGCCGTGCAGTGTGTATTTTCTTTTCTTTCAGGTTATTCTCATAAGCGACCACACATTTTCAATGAGATTTGCATCTGGACTGTGATGCCCAGTCCACAGTATAGGATGTGGAGAAGCGATTTCGATGTTATAATAGTTCGACAGACTTCAATAATCCCTTCTTGTACAATGTCAGCATAAATTTAGCATTTAGGTTTCAAGTAAAAGCAATACATTTTCCAAAATCCATTTGCAGAGAAGCTCCCATAAACATGTGCCCTGATGCTTAATCATGTGTTCCAGTAGTTGCTTACCGTTTTATTCCCAGGCTTTCTTCCAGTAATTATAGGCAACAAAGATCTATTTATCTAAATGATCCTTTGCCAAACTTAGTCTTTATAGTGTTCCGTACCAGAATGGTATACAAGGAACACTAATAGATTCAACTCGGTATCTGTCTGTGCGTCTGCCGCACGCTTGCAACTTTCAAACCATTTCATCTAGAGACTGATTTAATGAAAACGGGTAGGTTGATTATTTTCTTGTAAGTGAAGTTATCATGCGTCGATTTGGTCTCCTTAAGAGCAATGCGCCACATTTTTGTCTAATCGCTCATTTTATCCAAAGCTCGTTGGATTAATTAATCATTTGCTGACTCGATTGAATTTCCCGTTGCCAGAATAGCCGTATCGTCCGCGAATGTTGCCGCTACGGTACCTTCAGTTTATGGACACTTCTTTGCGGAACTCCGGCGGCGATTTTCCTAAACTCGGAATATTCGTTTCCGTGTTCAAAACTCTATTTTTGTGTTCCCGAAGGTTTGAAAAAAAAAGCGCTGGAGCAAATCTTTGTTCTTTTCACGAATAAGTTCTTTTATTTCCGGTAGATAATTAGTTTCGTTGCTTGTGCTGGAGTACTTTTCCACGCGGTTCTCTGAATGAATTCAATAAATTTGCCGAGTTCATCTCTTATTTCGAATTGTGTTTTAAGCTACACATTTAAGACAATAATTCCTTCGCAATTATGTTTAAAGCCGTCCCAGTGTGTTTTGTTGCTAGTTAATCTAGGCGCAACTTCTATTTCCATTAATCGGTCACTTATTGTCAAAATTACCGGTGAGTGATCTGAAGAGAGATTAAAGCTTTCCTCAACTTTCGCACAATTTGTAGATACTCCTTTTGTTGCGAAGAAGTCTGTTAGGTTAGGTATTTTTGCTACGTCAGAGTGCCAATATGTTGGTTTCTCCGTCGAAAAGAAATCAACACCGAATTGCATGCCGGCTTCGTACAAAAGTCTGCTTTCCGTGAATTGAATCTTGAACTCCAAAAAGGTATGTTTTGGATTGGAAACGCCACCAATAATGAACTTCAGCCCGAGAGAGTCAAAGAGACGTACCAGGTCGTAATTTTTAAACTTGCATCGCGGAGGACAATAAATGGACGCGATGTTGAAATACGAGTGCTTGTTCTTAATTGGATCTGAACTTGTTTGCATTGTAAAGATTTCAATCGTTGTATTCATGGAGTGCTCAATGCAGTCTTTAATGAGTAGGGATGCTCCGACTCTAGTTCTTCCGGAAAGGTGGTATGCGTGATTTCTTTTCAGAGATCAAATAAATGCCAAAGTTGTCATTCCGCAAGAATACTTCTAGTTCTGCCATTTTTCTTTTAGAAGGCAACAGTTTCATATTTATATGGGAGTTCTTTTTTTTTACTCAAGCTTGTTCAATTTATCAAATATGTTAGAGCAGTTCTTCATCAAAGTCGTCATTATCATCATCTTCATCATCTTCTAGATATGAATTCATATCTTTACGTAACTTTGTATGTTTGAATCTGGCACCTAAATTATACCACTCACCATATTTAATATTTTGTGAATTCGCCACATAACATGAATTAACGTAATGTTCCTGTCAAACAAAAAAAAAAAAAAACATCAAAACGGAGTAGCATGCAACACTAAATCATATTACAACAATGCGATTCTTCTAACAACAATATACTTTAAGGGTGGCCGTGGTGTAGTGGTAACATCAACGCTTGTCACACTCTTAGTTCACGGTTCAAATCCTGATCTCAACAGTCATCTATTTATTTCATCTGAAATAAATAAAAAAAGTCGATAATTGCGAAAGCTTAGTCAACTCTACTGCGAAGGCATAACACTGGCAGTAGGGTGGTCATATGGCTTAAATGCAACTTGATCGTGATGATGCAATCAGGTGGAGGGAAAAAAATACTGTGAATCATGAGCAACGACAAAAAGCAAAACAAACAAGCTCCCCAGTTATCTGGACGCCACCCTTGGAGTTTACAGAAACTTAATACCACCTAAGTTTCAAACCCACTACACCAGTCTATCTCTCTCTCTCTCTCTCTCAATTTATACAAACGCCCGTGCCCTGAAATAATTTAATGGTATTCATATCCCATTTGGCGCGCGCAAATTATAAAAAAAAAAAAAAAAAAAAAAAAAAACTTCACATTATTGCTGCAATTCAATTCTCGTCATCAAATCATTTTGTTCCGTCGTCGATGTTATCACCATACATTTAAAATTAGAGTCCACACAAAAAGCTCTTGTGAAAAACAGGTTCCACTCCACTCTGTGTACCACTATAACATCAAATTCAATTTTTTTTTTTGATTCGCAAATGGATGTGGAATCTTCTAAAGATACTAGTAGCCTACTAGTATGCACGATTCGCATACCCGATTACTCGATTCCAGGAATGCGCCTACGTACTATCAATCAATGTCAATCAACCGCCGCCGTATTCAGTCGCATCTTTCTTTTTGCTCCGTAAATTAATTCATTGTTAATTTGTCATTTCCCGCCGCATAAGCAATTTCCCGCTTATTTTTTGACCCTCTTCGCGTTTGTATAACTGACGCGCCCTCTAATTCGTTGTCCTACTTTTTCGTGATCTTACGCAACCACTTATTCTCTGCCATGTCTTGTGGAATGACTAATTGTAATAGATGATAGCAATGCCGACTGGATCGCTTGTAATGGCATCTGTGGCAAATCCTTCCATGTCATTTGTGTCGGGCTTAACAAAAGAAACACGGTTTTCATTAAAGAAATATCAGCCAACCTCCTTTCCTTCTGTGATGAGTGTAAGAAAATATCGCTATCGCACGTGCTTCTGGCGATAAAATGCTTTAGTGACTCTAATGAAACCCATCATAAAATCCTCATTAAAAAGATAACAGAAAAATTGTAGAGCCTTGAAAATAATGTAAGATGTATTGAAGAATTAGGCGTTGCGGCACAGTCTTCAAACGACGTAATTAAATCCAAACTCGTTAACATCGAGAAACGTACTGCTGGTCTTTTTAGTTGGGTTTCGCAAGGTCCAGTAACGATGAATCCACCTTGTGTCACCTTAATACTGTGATAAGTGATCTCGAAACATAATTGGATGCGCAAATTATTGCACACCAAAATAAGTGCGAAATTATTAACACAATGCGTGAAGACTTAGATTTTCATTTCCAAGCCCCCTCGATCAATCAACCATCTCCCAAGCAACCTGATCCCATACTCGAAGTAATTTGCAATAAAATTAATGATGTCGGCGACGAATTAACCGTGGTACAGTCTACTTTTTGTGATATTGAGGATAGCATTGGAATAATATGCAGCAAAATTGATCAAGTATCAAACCATATTCAACGTCACCCAATTGTTCAGTACAACACGTCAATCTTCGCTGAACTACTGGAAGTGGATCCACCCCCATCTCCACCCTCCTGTCTCTAACGGATAACTCCAACGCAGGCGTTACAACTCACGAATCGGAAGTCACGGTAACGTCCTCTCCTCCCGCTGTCGCCCCATGTAAACTCATCTAACAGTTTGGCACTACATGGGCACTTTCTGAGTGCCAGCGTAGATTGGACAAACTAAGATTAGAGAACCAGATGTTCACCACCCTCCTCATCAAAGCCGCCCCTCACTACGCTGATGTCCCATGGATTACACAATTTTTCGAAAAGAGATTTGGTATTACCATCAGCCAATGCATAATACTCCTGCTATCCAGCCACAAGAGTAATCGAAATTTCGAATTCGATTTACCATCTCATTACGAATGGATATTTCAAAGTTCTACTGGTACTGACTTCAAGCTTGGTAAAATTGACCGACAAACTCCGCATTAAATCAAAGACTAATGACAAGACTGTAAATAAATCTAAGATTAGTAATAAGCATCCAAAACCTGTTTCCAATTCCCGACCCAAATCTGACACTAACTGGTTCCTAAAAACTAAATTATTCCCCAAATTAAATTTTTTCGTCCATAAATTGCCAATATCATCAGCACTTCCACCACCTTCCCCTTCATCTCTACACAACAATCTTCCTCTTACTTTTTACTACCAGAACGTAAGAGGCCTACGCTCGAAAACCCAAGCTGTTTTGCCCCAATCCCATGCTCTCCCTTTCGATAACTATGCTCTGACTGAAACCAATCTGATCCCCGAGATAGAGAGCCAAGAATTGTTCCCCTCTACTTTTAATGTTCTTCGAGACGACGACCCTACCCAACCATTCGTTGACTCTCGCTCTCCAGGCGTGCTACTGGCTATCCATAATGACCTTGACTCTCCTCTCATTGCCATTTCTTCCTCTTCTAAGGTCGACTTTGTTACAATAAAAATAACTTTTCCACACAGATCCATGTACGTTGTGTTGTTACATTCTACCCAATCAACGTATCGAATCTTACCAATTTGCTATAGACGCGATTGATAAAATAATTGACCTATCTGATTCCCTCGATGACATCCTTATTTTTGGCGACTTTAATCTGCCTCTGCTGCAGTGGACTCCTTCCGATGATGAATCCTTCTTCATCACTTCAAATGCCAACTCCACTAAGGGATGTCTCTTCATAGATCATAGATTACAATAAAAATAACTTTTCCACACAGATCCCTGTACGTTATGTGTTGTTACATTCTACCAAATCAACCTATCGAATCTTACCAATTTGCTATAGACGCGATTGATCAAATAGTTACCTATCTGATTCCCTCGATGACATAATTGTTTTTGGCGACTTTAATCTGCCTCTGCTGCAGTGGACTCCTTCCGATGATGAATCCCTCTTCATCGCTTCAAATGCCAACTCCAATAAGGGATGTCTCTTCATAGATCGGCTAACTGATTTAAGTCTATGTCAACTTAGTATTGTCTTAAATTACATGGGAAGGCAATTAGACCTTATATTCACAACTGATCCTATTAACTCATCAGTCTCGCTTTGTCGCCTATCTCTGTCGACTATTGACAACTTTCATCCCCCCTTCTTCTTTCACTTTTCCTCAATTCACCACTTCAATCTACTCCTCCTACATTTCGCACTTCTTACGACTTTCATAAAGCTAATTTCCGCAAAATAAATGCCTCTCTGAGTAGATGTTCCTTTGAGTTTGCTAACTTATCCTTAAACGAAGACCTCACGATTTTTTACAGAGAAATGTTTAATTCTATTTCTCTTTATGTCCCCTTTTCTCGTCATAAAACTTCATCTTCAACCCCCCCTTGGTATAATCGTAAACTTCGCGCCTTAAGTAACAAGAGAAACAAGTTATGGGCAGCTTTCCTTCGTACCAATTCTGCTTTGGACTATTCCAACTGTTGGGAAATATTAGAGACATTAAAGAAAATTATTGTTATCTAATTGTTATATTCTGCCAATCATTAGAATCATTGTTTAGAATTCCAGTTTTAAGTCAGCCAACAGTGTGTGAGATCGATTTCTTGTTCACTTGGATTTCGACCACAGAAGAGATAAGTACTTTTTTGTAATAAAAAACATTTATAGAATTTTTCGTCGCTCTTTTTCTTCGCTTTTCTCTTCTCATTTCTGCAAGTGCTGGTCCTTCAATTCTTCGTCGCTATCGTTCAATTCTGAGCCCTTTACTCAGAATTTTTTCGTATTCTCAAAAATCTTTTTGGTCCAAATCGAGTCGGATTTGGATATCATTGGATTTCGTTTTGGAGCAGGAATTTAGTATTCCACATTCTTCATCGTTTGTGATTAACGAAACTGCCGTTAATCAAAATCATCATCTTTCGATTACTGTTCGCTACATCGCACTTGGATTTATAGTATATACATACATAAATCTCTTGTACTAAGTGATCTTAACATAAATCTCTTCCACTAAGTGATTAATTTAAATAAGACTTTGGCGTGTGGTGAAAAGAATCTAGAATGCATGTATGAACATTTTGTAGATTGAAAGTGAGTACCCTTTCCATTTCGGTTTCGTGGACAATCTCGTTGGTGCTCACGTGTAATCTTTTTTAATAGCTGCATGAATTATTTGCTTTGCATGCATCAATAAGTGACTGGAATTTTGCATGAAAGAATAATTTCTTTGCTTGGTAATCTAAATTACAATTCGCACGTGGGTTTATAAATTTTGTACATACCTTCGAAAATTCATACCTTCATAATAACATTTGACGCGCGCTTACCTCGTGGTTGATAAACAATTTTCCAAAAAAATATTTCGTTCAATATGGGTAAAGATCTCAGTCTTTTGGTTTTGCGCCTGATTCGCGGTAATTTGAAAGGCTCGTTAACAAAGTTGGGAACCTTTACGGAAAAGATGACTGAAATCGTTACCTTAGATGCTCTCGAAGTTAGGCTAGAGAAACTTGAGAAGCTCTGGGTAAAAGTTGAAGATTCGCAAAATCAAATGTACACCCTCGCGGATGAAGAAGGTTACTCCGACCCTGAACCCGACTTCGAGGTGTTTTTTCTTCACTCGTATCTTCGTAGTGATGCCCTAAATCTGCTATCCCATATTCCATTGTCTGATGCCACATATGAATAGGCATGGGAACGACTAGAGAAGAGGTACAATAGGCCACGATACATTTTCAACAGTCTTGTGGAAACTTTTATGAAACTGCCTTCGATTCAGAGTTCTAACGTAGGAACTCTTCGCAAAATATCGGACTGTGCCGATGAGATTGTACGAGCTCTTAACTCTTTAAAATCCTTAGAAAGAGATCCATGGATGATCTACGCGTTAGTTAGCAAAGTGGATCCAGACACTCGACAGGCTTGGTCAGCGCATAGTGTAGACTTCGAGTACCCCACTACAACGCAGTTCTTAACGTTTCTCGAACGACGCTGTGAGGCCCTCGAATCTTGTAGAGGAAGTATTCGCGAATCTTCCAAGAGGTCCCCTGCTATCAAGACTATATATATCTCGTCATCAAATCAATGCCCGATCTGTAGCTCGCCGCACTTTCTTTCACAATGTGCGGAATTCCTCGCAATGGGTACAGGAAAAAAGAGGGAGTTAGTTAAGTCGAAAGGGCTGTGTTTCAATCGTTTACGGGGTGGTCAAAACTCAGCTCGTTGTCAGTCGAAATTTCGCTGTAAAAACTACAATTCTCGGCACCATACTCTTGTCCATCCCTGCACAGTCAACGCAAATAACAACTCGCTCTTAGAAAATACGGTTCAATCGTCTAAATCTAATCAACCATCATCTTCATCGTTATCGTCGTCACATCCAACTCTTCTCGTCACAAACCACACCATCAATATCTCCAAGTGTTTGCCGCAAACCTTACTTCCTACTGCGATTGGTAAAGTTCTGGATAGTCACGGAAAGTATCAGCTGGTTCGCTGTCTGATAGACTCTGGATCACAGGTCTCGTTCGTGACCGAATCTTGTGTTCAAAAACTTGGCCTTAGACGAATCAATGCTCGCATTCCAATAAGTGGGATTGGTGCAACTTGT
Source organism: Pocota personata (assembly GCA_963082735.1). NCBI lineage: Eukaryota > Metazoa > Arthropoda > Insecta > Diptera > Syrphidae > Pocota > Pocota personata. Next base: position 89,512,262 of record OY720429.1, read on the forward strand.
GCTGCGACATCTAGAGGTCTAGCTTCGATGGTCATTGCTTCGCTATTCGATTCTGTTAGTATTTCGGAAGATACCTTCATTTTGTCAAACATAACCTAAGTGATGCCTACTGCTTCATTCGACATAAAGGATTGGGATTATATCTCAAATCTGATATTAGCTGATCCTTTATTTAACCAACCTAGTGCGATAGATATCTTGCTCGGTGCGGATAAGGTGTGGGAAATTCTTGAAGGTGAAATTGTTCGCGGCTCAAACGGTATTGCCCAAAAGACCATCTTTGGATGTGCGTTGTCTGGACAACTACACTCGCGCGTGGAGCAAAACATACGGTCACACAATTCTCGATATCGATTCTACTTTGCAGGCCTTTTAGACAATTGAGGAAGTCGATCCAAAATCAATTGTTTCAATGGAAGATAATGCCATTCAAGAACATTTCGTCAGAACTCACAGAAGGGATGAAGATGGCAAATACGTTGTTAACCTTCCCTTTAAAAACCAAACCGTTTTCGCTAACACCGCCGGGGGTGCAATTTCTCGTCTTTCGGAAATGGAAAGAAAATTTTCCTAAAATGATAGCCTCGCTCAGTCGTATTCAAAATTGCTGGAAGAATACTTGCAACTAGGGCAGATGCGTAAGATACCAACGTCAGAAATTTCGAAGCCCAAATTATTTTACCTACCACATCACGTAATACTTAAGCCAGACAGCACATCAACGAAGCTTCGTGTTTTGTTTGACGGTTCGTTTAAGGAAACGGTCGGAAATTCCCTAAACGATTCGTTATTGATTGGTCCATCTATCCAACGAAACCTTTCTCGGTCTGCTTGAGATTTCGTCGTCACAAATATGTATTCACCGCAGATATAATAAAAATGTTTCGGCTAATTTGCGTATCAGACGAAGATACTGATTACCAAAGGATCGTCTGGCGAAAATCGGAATCAGATCCTATAGAGCATTATCGTTTATGCACTGTTACTTATGGAACCTCGTGTGCTCCCTATCTTTCGGTACGGGTCTTAGAACAATTGGCGTATGATTATCGTGAAAAGTATCCTGTCGCCGTGGAGATACTTCTAAATGACTTTTACGTTGACGACGTTGTGTTAGGTGGAGACTCTCTCATTGATGCAATGTCAAAGAAAAAGCACTTAATTGAGCTTCTTTCAAAGGGTGGAATAAAACTCAGCAAATGGAAGTAATTGCAAGGAACTTCTGCAAGAAGAACAGCTCATTCAAAATAAATCATTTCATTAGATAGTGAGGCAGATTCTTGGGTTAAAGTACTCGGTTTCTAGTGGAACTCTAAAATCGATTGTTTCTCGTTTCGCTTAAATTTAACACCCAAGGAATCTGTCACAAAACGCCAAATTCTTCGTGAAGTTGCTCGAATTTTTGATCGCCTCGGTTTCCTTACTCCTTCGGTCGAACAACTAAAGATCATTTCTCAAAAATTGTGGCATCGAAACCTCGACTGGGACGATCCTCTCCTAGACTTCATCGTTACACAGTGGTGTAACCATCGCCAAGAACTTCCTGATTTCACGAAAATCGGCATACTTCGGTGTATAGGTATAGCGGATGCATCATTTCAATTGCACGGTTTCTCAGATGCCTCGGCCTCCGCTTATGCCGCCGTTATATATTCGCGTCGTATTTTACCCAACGTATCAATCCAAACTAATATCATCGCAGCCAAGAGTCGAGTTGCACCAAAACAGCTGAGTATTCCGCGCTTAGAATTTTGTGGGGCTCTTTTGCTTGCAAGACTACTCGTTTCGGTACAGAAGTCCTTGAACACTACCTTTTCAATCGTGTTCGCTTGGTGTGACTCTCAAGTTGTTCTCTCTTGGCTCTCGTCGCCTCCTCGTCGTTAGGATATCTTCGTAGGAAATAGAACTTCCGAGATCCTGAATACCATTCCCAGAAACAGGTGGTTTCACATCAGGTCTGAACAGAACACCGCGGGCTGTGCTTCTCGGGGTATAACACCATCGGCCCTTGTTCAGCATCCAATTTGGTGGACCGGTCCTCATTGGTTGGGAAAAGTGAAAACCTTTGGTCTATCGAAAAACACTTTCAGAAACACCCAGATTGCAAACAAGAGGAGAAGAAACAATTCCAACAGTCTTGTTTAGTCGTAAATGTGGAACATCCATTCCATATTCTATTTCCTCGTGTATCTTCTTTAATGCGGCTAGTGCGAATCGTCGCCTTCATCTTTCGTTTTATTTCAAGGAGTCGTAAACTATCGCATGAAACTGCACATCAACTTCGACCTCAGGAAATTTACAACGCTAAAAGTAACCTGATCAAATGGCTACAGCATATTTACTTCGGAGAAGATGTCTCATATTTTCGGGAGCACGATCACTTCGGTAAGAGTTCGAAAATCGCTAATCTATCTCCTTTCTTAGATGATGAACAGATCTTGCACGTTGGAGGAAGGATCCAGGAAGCAAACGTCTGTTATAACGTCAAACATCCGATCATCATACCAAAGGGACACCCGATTACGCAACTCATCGCTATCGACTTTCATCAACGCATGCTACATCCTGGTGTATCAGCACTATTCGTTTTGCTTCGTCAGGAATTTTGGATCATTGGTTGCGGGAACCTGCTTCGAAAGATAACCCATGATTGCATCAGGTGTTTCCGCCAGAGGAAAGTTACATCAACTCAAATCATGGGAAATCTTCCAGCGCAGCGAATGCAAACACATCGGCCATTCTCACATTGTGGATGTAACTACGCTGGGCCCATCGCTCTAAAAACAAGAATCGGCAGGAAAACATGTCAAACTAAAGGCTACATATCGCTGTTTGTGTGCCTTGTCTCAAAACCCATACACTTAGAGCTAGTGAGTGACCTCACAACGGATGCGTTTCTCGCAGATCTTCGCTGTTTCATCGCCCGCTGTGGAAAGCCATCGCACATGTATTCAGACAATGGTACAAATTTCCGCGGGTCTGCCAAACAGTTGTCCAAAATGCATAAAATTATCATGTCTGAATATCATAATTCATTAGTGGCTGAATCCCTTGCCAGCGATGCCATCATTCGCACTTCATTCCCCCCTTAGCACCACATTTCGGCGGTTTGTGGGAAGCGGGGGTGAAGTCTGTTAAGCAGCATCTCAAACGCATCATTGGCTCCGATGTTCTTAACTTTGAACAACTTTACACTCTTCTTACCCAAATCGAAGCCCTGTTAAATTGTTGTCCTCTATGTCAAACCTCTGATAATGATTTAGATCCACTAACCCCAGCCCGTTTCATTATAGGTGAATCGTACTCAGCTGTTCCCGAACCATCGCTTGAACTCATCCAAAATCGTCTGTCTTCTTGGAAATCACTGCAATCAAAAATACAAGGCTACTGGAAGCGCTGGAGTATGGAGTACTTGACCTCGCTACAACAACGCTCTCGATGGTCGCAACAACAACGCAACCTTCAAGTAGACAATTTGGTGGTCATCAAGGAAACAAACATGCCTCCTGAAAATTGGGCTATGGGACGAATCATCAACATTCATCCTGGAAAAGACGGACATGTCAAAATCGTTACCCTACGTACCGCTAATGGGAACCTCGTTCGACCAATACATAAGTTGGTACCACTCCCTATAAACTGAAACTTTGTTCCAGGGGTGGCGGAATGTTCGGAAATATTAGAGATATTAATGAAAATTATTTTTATCTAATTGTTAGATTTTGCCAAACATTAGAATCATACCGTATTTATGTAACTGATAATTATGTAAAAAAAAAAAATGTTTAGAATTCCAGTTTTAAGTCAGCCAACAGTGTGTGAGATCGATTTCTCGTTGACTTGGATTTCGACCACAGGAGAGATAAGTACCTTTTTTTAATAAAAAACACTTACAGAATTTTTCGTGGCTCTTCGGCTTTTCTCTTCTCATTTCGACAAGTGCTGGTCCTTCAATTCTATGTCGCTATCGTTCAATTCTGAGCCTTTTACTCAGAATTTCTTCGTATTCTCAATCACAATCTTTTGGATCTTAAGCCACCAACCAGACAGAGATCGGTGCGAAGTGAAGAAAAGGCCCAGAAATGTCGATTCGGCGCCGATCAGCTGAATTGGGCATCTCCAGAGAGTTAACCAGGCTTATTTTGCCAATGGATTTGGGCTTACATCCGTATAAGATTGTGCCGATGTAAGAATTGAAGCCGGACGACCATAGACAACGCCGTCAGTTTAATACTTGGGCGCTGGAAATTTTGGCCGGAGATCCGGATTTGGCCAAAAAATCATCTCGGACGAGGCCAATTTTTGGCTCAGCAGCTAAAATTGCCGTTATTGGAGCGACCACAATCCACAAGTGTTCGACCAAGCATCAATGCATCCGCAAAGATTGACTCTTTCTTGCGGTTTATAGCACGTCGGCATCATCGGACCTTATTTCTTTCGAAATGAGGAAGGAGACACTGTTACCGTCAATGGTCCTAGGTATAGAGCGATGTTAACCGACTTTCTGTGGCCAGAGCTCGACAACATCGATATATCCGAGCTGTGGTTCCAACAAGACGTAGCTACATGCCATACAAGCGACGCAACGCTCGAAGTGGTGAAGGAGAAATTTGGCAACTGGGTCATCTCACAGCGAGAGTTCATCAATTGGCCGCAGGGGCTACGTCAAGTCCTTAGTCTACGCTAACAAGCCAACCACTTTGGGCGAGCTCGAGGCCAACATTCGAGACGCTATTGCCGGAATAACGCCGCACATATTGGACCGAATCATCAAAAATTGGACCGACCGCTTGAAGCACTGCCAGCGAAGCCGAGGAGGCCATTTAAAAGATGTGCTATTTTATACATAATGGCATGAATGTAGCTTTAGAATAAAGCCAGAATCAATTTGATATTTCACACCGTTGTTGTTTTATTTAAATCTATTTTCCTATCGTTCTCATCTGGTCATCCTATACTTTGGATTGCATCTGAGACAAATCCGCACTGGTCATCAGATAGCCGTATTATTATCCGCAGTCGGCCTTCTAATACCCGCTCAACGATTTTCATGGTGTGTGACATCAGCTTGACAGAACAGTAGTTATCGCAGTTTCGTGTATCGCCCTTTCTTTTGTGCAAAGGAAGAAGATAACTTTCTCTCCACTGATTAGGCATTGGATCACCGCTCATAAGTTTGGAGATAAGAATCAGGAGCCATCTGGACCTAATGTCTCCATCATTTGCCAGAACTCAGAGGGTATCTCGTCTAGCCCAATCGTTTAATCACTGGGTAGTAAAATATGCGTATATAATTACAAACACACATCCAAACACGTTATACACATACAAATTCTTTTGCTTGGTAGTTGTTTAAAACAATAAAAGTATTTTAAAAAAAATGAGAATTGTGGTGTTCCAGTCACTGTGATGTCACCAAGAACAAAAGCCTCACATGGGACACACCTCGATGTCAACATCGCCTCCGCAAACGTTAAGCAAATGATGTCAAAATTAGATATAAATGTTGTATATAAAAAAGAATATCGTTTTTTTTTAAAATAAAGCCAGAATACAGTCCAATTTATAACGTTGAAAGCGGTGTTTAATTCGTTGTTACGCTATTTTAACTTACAGTATTTTTACAGTCCATTTTATACCTAAAGTTCATAGCCGAACATTTGGTCACTACGAGCCGGATTAAAAAATTTTTTTTTTATATTGACGGTGATTCCCAAACTGTGTGTTTTCTCTGCCGCTTATAATTTCTGTAAACAATTTAATTGCGTTTAATTGAATTTTAAATTTAAAATAAAACTTTTCTTAAAACACTTCAATCGTGGGCTGCTGTGTGGTTTACATTTGCATCTGGATCTGGGAATTCCCGAAACCCAAAGGACGAAACTTGGAACCCCTTTCTCAACTGGAGCACTGCGCTTTCACAAGTAAGTGACTTCTTATTTTTTCTTTGATCCTGTTTCTGCAATAAAGGGCAATAAATTTATACCAATATAATTGCAACATATTTGGCGCATACGCAAAAGCAGTTGGTAAAAGATATCTCCAATTTTTCCGAAACTGGTTCTGCTAGGCAAACAGCCAATTATCTTTCCGGTCTATTGTCTGCTTTAGAAAAGACAATGGAAGCAGCAACTGGACAACTCGAAACGGCTCTGGAGTTTTTAGCAGAGAAGGAGTTAGGGGAAGACGAGACTCGCTTCAAACAAATTCGAGAGCTCTACTTCGAACATCGTTTCGACTTAGTGGACGCGATGGATAAAGTGCAGCCAACTGAAAAGAAAGTAGAAAGGGATCAATCAGTGTCCAAGGAAACCAGAAAGGTAGACATTCGGTTACCCAAAATCAATTTACCTGTTTTCGCTGGGAGTTATGAGTCATGGCGATCCTTTCATGACTCATTCGTCTCGTTAATTCACCATAATTCGGCACTCTCTGAGATACAAAAAATCCACTATCTAAAACAAGTGTGTGAGGGGGAGCGGAGAAACTTTTAGCCCACCTGAGAATTGACAACGGCAATTAACACAAGGCATGGGAGATCTTAACAGACCGTTGTGATCACCAACGATTCCTAGTGAACACGCAATTGAAATGTCTCTTCAATCAGCCTTCAATAGCCCAAGAGCGATCCGAGTCCTTCAAGGAATTGCTCGATACATCGATGGAACCTGTTCACAGCTTGGAAAATCTGAAGGTTCCAGTTCAGCATTGGGACGTTGTGCTCATTTTCATCCTGCTTCAGAAACTTCCGACGAAAACGCAACACCTGTGGGAAGAAAAGCTTGGAAGTAAGACAGATAATAAGGAACTTCCTACATTTGCCGAATTTACCCAGCTTTGGAGACGAGGTTCCGTTCATTGGAGGACGTTAACCAACAGCAGGCGCGACCATCAACGAATTCGGCAAGGAATGTGCCACAGCGGAGTAGTTTTTATACGTCGACCAATGCCCAGAGGTTTTCCTCCAAGCTTTGGAACAGAGGTTAACACCCTATTCGTAAATGTGGACGATTTTTGAAAATGAGCAGAGCGGACCGAATTCAGAGTGTGGCTACATTAGGGATTTGTCGGAACTGCTTAGCATGTAGCCACAACCGGAGCAGTGTCCGAGCATTCGTAGGTGTTACTACTGTGAGCAGCCACATAATTCGTTATTGCATGTAGCACAGGCCAACATTTCTCATCCATCAGTCAGGTATTTCCCATAGGTCAGGTATCTCTCAAAATCCTCCGCAGAAACTTCTCACCACGACAATGAACACCGAAGCCTCAGCCTTTTCGCCTAACAACGTAGCACAGCCTTGCAGCAGTTCGGCCGTCAACAGCTTCCATGCTCTGCCAAGTATATCAACACAAGTTTTGTTAGCCACTGCGTTGATAAAGGTTAGGGCTTCCTCAGGTGAGACTTATTCGTTTAGAGCCTTCCTTGACTTGGGTTCGCAAGCGAGTTTTATAACAGAGTCAACGGTCGAACTACTACGCTTAAGGCCAAGATCCACTCACGTTGAGGTGTCCGGGTTGGATTTAGTCAGCAGTGGCACTTCAACAAATCAGCAAAGGTTGATCTTCTTTTGGGAAGCGGTGTCCTTGCCGAGATTTTGCTACCCGAGCTGAGAAACAAAAGCAGGAGGATATGCCAGTAGCGCAAAAAACAGATTAGGCTGGATTTTATTTGGAAAGGCTCCAGTTCAGGCTCAACACATTCGAAGTTCCTTCCAAACAACAGATGTCGACGCTCAGCTTCGCAAGTTTTGGGAACAGGAAGAAGCTCCATTTGAATGGTACGGAACTTCCGAGAATGTCGCTTGTGAGGAACACTTCGTCAAACATGTGAGGCGTACTGTAGATGGGCGATACCAGGTGGCTCTTCCCTTTAAGGGAGCTGCCTATCCAGTCTTGGGCAGATCACAGGAAGGTGCTTTACAACGCTTCAAGAGTTTGGAAACGTCTCAGCGCCAATCTTCAGCTACATGAGCAATATTCCGCGTGCCTGAAAGAATACAGAGACTTAAAACATATGAGCGAGGTAAAACACGAAGACATACCCAAATCAGGTTATTATTTCCTGCCCCACCACACAGTCATTAAGGAGGCTAGTTATACAACAAGACGCATCCATCAGAACGTCGAATGGAATCTCCTTGAACGACCAGCTGATGATGGGACCCTCACTTCAACACAATGTGACTGATATTATCCTCCGGTGGAGACTTTACCGACACAATTTTACGGCTGACATCGAAAAGATGTAACTGTTGTGCCCACACACAACGCTATGCTCACACATAACACAGCGACCCAGTCACCCGATGACGCCAACCCAATTCGGCGACATCAGTCACTCTACCCCCTATCAATACACATGCAACTGAACTACTGCGGCGATATACAACGCAAACCCAATTCGGTGACATCAGTGCAATCATGCAACTGACCTACTGCGGCGACACTGTCCCACTCAAGTGCCAGCAACAAATAACCGAAAAATGTCACAAAGTATCGATGACAAATGCTACGTATTCTTGTGACCGCCTAAACCAAACTAGAGCAAGAATACGTCGCATGAATCGAATTACTTGGATGACCTACAGAGCACACAATGGGTAAACAATGAGGAAGAGATCTAGATGAAACATTGGAAAGGTTTGAATGGGCAGTGCAGTTTCAACAGCCAAACAAAAAAAATTTAAGTGTACAATAAAAACTAAAGCAATTCAGTGAAAATTCAAAATCACTATTCCACAGAGGTAAACCAATTCCTGTGGACGAGAGAAGGAAGGAAGAAACTGCCACTCCGAGGCAATCAAGAGCATCCCATAGTCATCAGCGGCAATAGCAACAATAACATCAAGAGCATCCCATAGTCAACAGCGGCATAGCAACAATAACATCAAGAGCATCCCGTAGTCAACACCGGTAATAGCAACAATAACATCAAGAGCATCCCATAGTCAACAGCGGCAAAAACAACAATAACATCGAGAACATCAAATCCAGGCCAACATGCCAATGTAAGCTTTTTTTTACCTTAGGCAAAACCGCTCGCGCAACACAACATTTGGTGGCAATAGAAGGAAAGGAAAATACATATGTCTCTTATTGTAAGAATATGCTAAATATCTAAATTAACCAGTTAAATAGTGAAAAATTTATTTTTTTTTTGTATAAAAAAAAAGGAAAATAATAATTACTGTCTTCTATCTCCTCTCCTTGTCACTAACTCCAAATAACACACCATTCCCGAAACCAAATCTACTTCTCCGTTTTAATTGGCACATCTAATGTTATATGTCGGGTATTAACGTCAATATATCATTAAGAAGTGGCAAAAAGGTGAAAAGGCAGCTAGTAGAGTCTATAACATCCGAAACCACAACTTCAGGCCCAATGCCAGTAGGACACTCTCCACAAAAAGACGAACAGTCAATGGTTGAAAACAAAGAGTTATCCAATCCCAGTATTGCAAGTACTCTTATTCCTATTCCTGAAAGCAATTCGCTAGAAACCAATCGGCAAACTTCCTCGAGAAGTAACCACACGAACTCAAATACCACACAGGTTTCCCACATTCGACCCGCAATGACATTCAATCCTTCACAAGCCATCAAGCTCACACTTGAGTTTGATGGTTCTGCAAGACTTCTCAACCGCTTTGTTCAGTTAGTAGACCTTCAAGAAAGAAAAACAAGTACATTAGAACAAAAGCTGGAACTTATTGACATAGTGAAGTCAAAATTAACGGACAGGGCATATAACGCTATAGTAAGATATAGTAATTATGATGCATGGCCAGAACTAAAACACGCACTAGTTAAAAGCTTCAGGAAAACCCAGTCTATACCAGTGATACAGACTGAAATTTTCCAATTCCGGCAAATGTTTAGTGAGTCAGTCATGTCCTATACGGAAAGAGCGCATGCATTACTCCATGAGCTAAATAATGCAAACGCTTCAACCCAAGACGCATCCGCAAACCAAGCTATCCGTCTACTAAATGAACAAATGATCTTAAGCAGTTTTTGCAATGGTCTCATACCCCAGTTAAAGCTTCTGGTAAAAAGCGCGAGATGTGAAGACCTCGACACAGCCGACGATATCGCTATGGAAGAAGAGAAACTCGCGGTACCCAGACAAAACTCGAACCATGGTCAAACGAACAAATATTGCCATAGCTGTGAAACCAGAACGCACAGCAGAAACGAGTGTCGAAGACGGAATAATGGGTACCACATTAACAATGACGCGAGACCCAATACTCTCCGACACTAAGCCCAACGACCAGTGGTTATTTTACGAACCACAGAACAGTACACAATAATGGCCAAACATTCTTAAATAGGACAAATGTTAACACTGTACAAAGTACCATTCTGTGTAGATACTGCAAAAAGCAGGGCACACCATAGACGAGTGCCGGAAAAAGATATTTAATAACAACAGAACAAACTCCAATCAGGGAAACTCCTTGCGACCTGGCCCGTCCAGCACGCAAAGTCAGGTGAAGAATATGAATCAAAGTGCTAAACATCACAAAATCCCAGAACCTCACAAAATCTCAGAGTCTCTCTAAATCTCAGAACCCACAAATTTTCAGAACCTCACAAAATCTCAGAGCTTCTCGAAATCTCAGAACCTCACAAAATCCAGAGTCTCTCGAAATCTCAGACCCTCACAAAATCTCAGAAACTCTCAGAGCCGAAGTCAAAACTACATTTTCTGTTCCAAAACCAAAAATCAAACAAAATAGAGTCAGCTTCAAGCTTCGACAGAGAACAAAATTATAAACACGAACCTAATCCTAAATCATACCTGCACCACCGGTCGAACTCCGACACAAATCGAAAGTCTAAATCAATTCCTGAAACAAGTCAATATCAAGACTGTCGATCGTCTTTTTCAGAGATGGCGGAGCAGTTTAATATTCACCTAATTTGGGTGCCGAGGTATAGGGATATTCTCGGAAATTCCTTTCAGGCAAAAGTTTACTGAGTATGCGTTAAAGCTGGATGCTATTGAAAAGACTAATTCTAGGTGAACAATTGGTACAACTTGTCTAGCGACAAAACAGATTTGGACTAAGCTGCATCTGAAGCGCTCTAACTTACGTCCTTGCTCTTCGGCCGTGGAAGAGGAACGGCAACGTATGTTAAACCCATTAAATTCCGACCTGGACAGCATAATCAAATGGAGTTCAACCAACAGAGTGGAATTTAATGCTTTCTTTCTCTCAAGCAAAACCAAAATCCTCAACCATTATCCATGGATGTTAATTGCATCGTTGAAACCGAAAGACTTGCCATTCTCGGTATTTGCATTAATAACCATCTTAGATGGAACGATCACATATTCGAGGTTGCCAAGAATGCTGAAAAATGTCTAGTATTCCTTAAACGGTGCAAGAAATATTTTACCCCGTTTGATCTGGCCTCAATTTATAAGGCATGCATCCGCCCTAAGCTGGAATATAACGCCCATATCTGGTCTGCACCTAAAACCGTTTTGCGCATACTAGAGAGAGACATTGTGAACTCCATAAATTCATTTGAACATCGTCGAAATGTCTCATGTCTCTCCCTATTTTATCGCTTTTTTTTATAAAAAATGCCCCATCGAAATAGCCAGTTGCATTTCTCCCCTTTAAAATTTCACCCGCAATACACGTCATGCTTAGAATGCACATCAGTTTAACCTTAAGCCCGACTTCGGTCGTACTGTCAAATATAGGGACTTGTTTATAAGCTGAACGACACGAATGTGGAATGATTTCCCAATCATTACAACCTTCAAACATTGTGTACATGCTTCTCCTCTGTTCCTCTTCCCTATTTTCTTAAACATTCGTGCCCTGAAACAATATAAGGGTATTCATATTCCATTTGGCGCGCAAATTATAAAAAAAAAATCTGAAATCTTTTTCCGACGGCCACAAGAGAACCGTATTTTCTTTTGAATTTTCATATTCTTTTAATTTTATCAATACTTCCGTTAGATCGAAATTCTGTTTGTCCTTTGACATTTCTTCAGCACAATTTTCACAGATTTTGTTAATTTTTTTTATTGTTTTAAAGATGCAATATCCGGCAAAGTATCTTGTTGCTAGGTCGTTGACCTGCGGCACCTTGACTGATATTGCGTCTTCATCTGGTGGATTAACTATATTCTTCGTATTCATGTTATTTTCAAAACATTCCTCATTCTTAAGAATGTCCTGATTTTGTGATAACTCTTGGGTAGGTATTATTTGTTCTTCTATATCACTCTGCAAAATAGCATTCTAATCCACCTCTAGATATTCCGAATCATCTTCTTCGCAGTTGGAACATTTCGATTTGAATAAAAATATTATCGATATAACTTTGGCTAGCAGGGAGTTAAATTCGGAAACACTTGGTTTACTTTTATTAATATTCCGCGCTCTTATTTTACTAAATAAGTTCTCTAACGGATCTTGATTAAATTTATTTACATAAATGTAACATGAAACATTATGATCCATGAATAATGTGTCTCTTGTTCTTAAAACGCTTTCTATAGTTAAGGCCAAGCCTTTGAAACAAAATGATCTATTTCTTGCGTTTGTGGGTTCGATGTTTAATACATAATCCTTCATTTCTTGAAGGTAAAGTTTTTTTCATTTATATTAAGTTTACTATATAAACTACGATTTGTGGGTCCTTGATCACAGCAAATAGCTCTAACGGTTAGTTTCAGCTCCGCGCATATATCAAGACAATTATATACCTCAATCTCAAGTTGTTTCATAGGTATATTGCTTGGACAAACGACATGATATAAAACTTGCTTAAAATTTCCGCATACACTCCGAATCATAAAAACGCACACAGACTTAGCGCATATATTAGATCTTTGATTCCTTCCGTAATCAACAAAACCTTCAATTTCATCCTTGAATTTATTGTAGGTTAGATTCATCTGAAGGCTCATCTCATCAAATATAATCACGACTTCTTTTTCTTTTGGTGATAATGTCGAAGTTATTTTTTTTATTTCCTCTAGAACATTTTTATTTATTCCAGGTGACAGACTTTTAATCTTAATCCACCTATGTAATGAAGACGGGTGCGCAAATGTAGTCCAAGCTGATCCCGTAAAAAGTTGTATCCGGAAGACGAACGAAAAAAAATGCACTGCGAAACCCATTTCTCCTCTTCGGTGTATTTTTTTGTACTTTCAGACAGAATGAGCTTCGAAAATGTCTTAGTATTTTGATCAATACCAAGCAATAAATCAATTTTCTCTTGGATACTCTTCTTTTCACGCACTTGCAGCCTTTTTTTGTCCTCTTTTAAACGATGAATTCTCTGCAGCAAATTTATTTTCGATTTGCGATTTCCTTTTATTGTTATCCTTAAGCTATTGTTCAATTTCTTAAGCCTCTCAATTCTTTTAATATAAATAGATTGCCTTTTTATATGAGTCTCACAGTTGGCGCAAGTAAATTCAACGCTATCATTGAATCTTTTTCTTGATAACCTGTTTGAAGACAAGTTTAGTTCTTCTACTGTAACATCATTCGAATTCAGTACTAATTTATTGCAGTTTTCATATGTAACCTTAGCTCTCGTTGCATCAAAACAAATGAACTCGTCATCAGATATAGCAACACTTCGTTTTAACAAGAGAGAAGGGTGAAAATTTTTTTTAAATATTTTATTCCAAAAAAAGGCATTCTTAAAATGTTTGCTGCATATATAGGGCGTTTTAAGGATTTTTATGTGTTCCCGAGACTCCTCTGCTAAAGCTAGCTTAGCTATTCATCGTATTTAACTGTTCCTTTGTTAGGAAATTTAAATAATTTTCCATCAGGCAATTCATTTTTGGTTATAGAACAGTGTGCAATTGCGCACTTCGTTCTTTTCCGGGAAATTTTTTCCTTGGAGACAATTTTCTTATGCTTTTTAATTTTTTAGTATATGTATGTAATATATATGTATGTTAGTAATTAACCTGAAAATCGAAATGATTGATATTCGAGCAAAATCTCTCAAACCTTCTCTTCATATACAACGCATACGCGTTTACAAAACTTCCATTCATGAAAATTTATTCTTTTGCTGCGGTGGTATGGAAATCACACCGTCATGCATCTTCATGCCCCTTCCCGCATACCCCTTTACACTTCGTCACCTCGTTCGTTTCCATGTCACAACACACGATGAGAAGAATAACTTTTCCCATACGAGCGAACGGAGTGAGGAAAAAGAAAAAGCTTTTTTTTTTGTACGTTTGGGCGTTCGACATCTGGGTAGTTTATTATCTGTGCTAGAAGAGTTCGATTTTACGGTAACTCATAAGGCTGGACATCTAAACACAAGCGCAGACGCCCTATAACGGTTGAATATAACAGCCGAAGTTAAAGTAGTGACAGGAAGTCAGAACAAACTACCCATAGATAGCGCTATACGAATACAACAAGCCTAGACGTCATAGCCATCTCAGGTATGCTTGAAAGTTCTTATTCGGAACAATGGACGAGAAAGACGCAGCCAAAATAGACAGCGCGCTCCAAGACCTCGCAGAAAACCAAGAGAATTTGTACCACATAACAGAAAGCCAGGTGACAATAATCACAAACCTTGTCGAAGCTTCATGAACAAAAACTTCAAATCTATAGCCGAACGACACGAATGTGGAATGATCTACCAGGCTCTGTATTTCCCAATCATTACAACCTTCAAACATTGTGTACATGCTTCTCCTCTGTTCCTCTTCCCTATTTTCTTAAACGCTCGTGCCCTGAAACAATATAAGGGTATTCATATTCCATTTGGCGCGCAAATTAAAAAAAAAAATCTGAAATCTTTTTCCGACGGCCATAAGAGAACCGTATTTTCTTTTGAATTTTCATATTCTTTTAATTTTATCAATACTTCCGTTAGATCGAAATTCTGTTTGTCCTTTGACATTTCTTCAGCACAATTTTCACAGATTTTGTTAATTTTTTTTATTGTTTTAAAGATGCAGTATCCGGCAAAGTATCTTGTAGCTAGGTCGTTGACCTGCGGTACCTTGACTGATATTGCGTCTTCATCTGGTGGATTAACTATATTGTTCGTATTCATGTTATTGTATTCATGTCCCGATTTTGTGATAACTCTTGGGTAGGTATTATTTGTTCTTCTATATCACTCAGCAAAATAGCATTCCAATCCACCTCTAGATATTCCGAATCATCTTCTTCGCAGTTGGAACATTTCGATTTGAATAAAAATATTATCGATATAACTTTGGCTAGCAGGGAGTTAAATTCGGAAACACTTGGTTTACTTTTATTAATATTACGCGCTCTTATTTTACTAAATAAGTTCTCTAACGGATCTTGATTAAATTTATTTACATAAATGTAACATGAAACATTATGATCCATGAATAATGTGTCTCTTGTTCTTAAAACGCTTTCTATAGTTAAGGCCAAGCCTTTGAAACAAAATGATCTATTTCTTGCGTTTGTGGGTTCGATGTTTAATACATAATCCTTCATTTCTTGAAGGTAAAGTTTTTTTCATTTATATTAAGTTTACTATGTAAACTACGATTTGTGGGTCCTTGATCACAGCAAATAGCTCTAACGGTTAGTTTCAGCTCCGCGCATATATCAAGACAATTATATACCTCAATCTCAAGTTGTTTCATAGGTATATTGCTTGGACAAACGACATGATATAAAACTTGCTTAAAATTTCCGCATACACTCCGAATCATAAAAACGCACACAGACTTAGCGCATATATTAGATCTTTGATTCCTTCCGTAATCAACAAAACCTTCAATTTCACCCTTGAATTTATTGTAGGTTAGATTCATCTGAAGGCTCATCTCATCAAATATAATCACGACTTCTTTTTCTTTTGTTGATAATGTCGAAGTTATTTTTTTTATTTCCTCTAGAACATTTTTATTTATTCCAGGTGACAGACTTTTAATCTTAATCCACCTATGTAATGAAGACGGGTGCGCAAATGTAGTCCAAGCTGATCCCGTAAAAAGTTGTATCCGGAAGACGAACGAAAAAAAATGCACTGCGAAACCCATTTCTCCTCTTCGGTGTATTTTTTTGTACTTTCAGACAGAATGAGCTTCGAAAATGTCTTAGTATTTTGATCAATACCAAGCAATAAATCAATTTTCTCTTGGATACTCTTCTTTTCACGCACTTGCAGCCTTTTTTTGTCCTCTTTTAAACGATGAATTCTCTGCAGCAAATTTATTTTCGATTTGCGATTTCCTTTTATTGTTATCCTTAAGCTATTGTTCAATTTCTTAAGCCTCTCAATTCTTTTAATATAAATAGATTGCCTTTTTATATGAGTCTCACAGTTGGCGCAAGTAAATTCAACGCTATCATTGAATCTTTTTCTTGATAACCTGTTTGAAGACAAGTTTAGTTCTTCTACTGTAACATCATTCGAATTCAGTACTAATTTATTGCAGTTTTCATATGTAACCTTAGCTCTCGTTGCATCAAAACAAATGAACTCGTCATCAGATATAGCAACACTTCGTTTTAACAAGAGAGAAGGGTGAACATTTTTTTTAAATATTTTATTCCAAAAAAAGGCATTCTTAAAATGTTTGCTGCATATATAGGGCGTTTTAAGGATTTTTATGTGTTCCCGAGACTCCTCTGCTAAAGCTAGCTTAGCTATTCATCGTATTTAACTGTTCCTTTGTTAGGAAATTTAAATAATTTTCCATCAGGCAATTCATTTTTGGTTATAGAACAGTGTGCAATTGCGCACTTCGTTCTTTTCCGGGAAATTTTTTCCTTGGAGACAATTTTCTTATGCTTTTTAATTTTTTAGTATATGTATGTAATATATATGTATGTTAGTAATTAACCTGAAAATCGAAATGATTGATATTCGAGCAAAATCTCTCAAACCTTCTCTTCATATACAACGCATACGCGTTTACAAAACTTCCATTCATGAAAATTTATTCTTTTGCTGCGGTGGTATGGAAATCACACCGTCATGCATCTTCATGCCCCTTCCCGCATACCCCTTTACACTTCGTCACCTCGTTCGTTTCCATGTCACAACACACGATGAGAAGAATAACTTTTCCCATACGAGCGAACGGAGTGAGGAAAAAGAAAAAGCTTTTTTTTTTGTACGTTTGGGCGTTCGACATCTGGGTAGTTTATTATCTGTGCTAGAAGAGTTCGATTTTACGGTAACTCATAAGGCTGGACATCTAAACACAAGCGCAGACGCCCTATAACGGTTGAATATAACAGCCGAAGTTAAAGTAGTGACAGGAAGTCAGAACAAACTACCCATAGATAGCGCTATACGAATACAACAAGCCTAGACGTCATAGCCATCTCAGGTATGCTTGAAAGTTCTTATTCGGAACAATGGACGAGAAAGACGCAGCCAAAATAGACAGCGCGCTCCAAGACCTCGCAGAAAACCAAGAGAATTTGTACCACATAACAGAAAGCCAGGTGACAATAATCACAAACCTTGTCGAAGCTTCATGAACAAAAACTTCAAATCTATAGCCGAACGACACGAATGTGGAATGATCTACCAGGCTCTGTATTTCCCAATCATTACAACCTTCAAACATTGTGTACATGCTTCTCCTCTGTTCCTCTTCCCTATTTTCTTAAACGCTCGTGCCCTGAAACAATATAAGGGTATTCATATTCCATTTGGCGCGCAAATTAAAAAAAAAAAATCTGAAATCTTTTTCCGACGGCCATAAGAGAACCGTATTTTCTTTTGAATTTTCATATTCTTTTAATTTTATCAATACTTCCGTTAGATCGAAATTCTGTTTGTCCTTTGACATTTCTTCAGCACAATTTTCACAGATTTTGTTAATTTTTTTTATTGTTTTAAAGATGCAGTATCCGGCAAAGTATCTTGTAGCTAGGTCGTTGACCTGCGGTACCTTGACTGATATTGCGTCTTCATCTGGTGGATTAACTATATTGTTCGTATTCATGTTATTGTATTCATGTCCCGATTTTGTGATAACTCTTGGGTAGGTATTATTTGTTCTTCTATATCACTCAGCAAAATAGCATTCCAATCCACCTCTAGATATTCCGAATCATCTTCTTCGCAGTTGGAACATTTCGATTTGAATAAAAATATTATCGATATAACTTTGGCTAGCAGGGAGTTAAATTCGGAAACACTTGGTTTACTTTTATTAATATTACGCGCTCTTATTTTACTAAATAAGTTCTCTAACGGATCTTGATTAAATTTATTTACATAAATGTAACATGAAACATTATGATCCATGAATAATGTGTCTCTTGTTCTTAAAACGCTTTCTATAGTTAAGGCCAAGCCTTTGAAACAAAATGATCTATTTCTTGCGTTTGTGGGTTCGATGTTTAATACATAATCCTTCATTTCTTGAAGGTAAAGTTTTTTTCATTTATATTAAGTTTACTATGTAAACTACGATTTGTGGGTCCTTGATCACAGCAAATAGCTCTAACGGTTAGTTTCAGCTCCGCGCATATATCAAGACAATTATATACCTCAATCTCAAGTTGTTTCATAGGTATATTGCTTGGACAAACGACATGATATAAAACTTGCTTAAAATTTCCGCATACACTCCGAATCATAAAAACGCACACAGACTTAGCGCATATATTAGATCTTTGATTCCTTCCGTAATCAACAAAACCTTCAATTTCACCCTTGAATTTATTGTAGGTTAGATTCATCTGAAGGCTCATCTCATCAAATATAATCACGACTTCTTTTTCTTTTGGTGATAATGTCGAAGTTATTTTTTTTATTTCCTCTAGAACATTTTTATTTATTCCAGGTGACAGACTTTTAATCTTAATCCACCTATGTAATGAAGACGGGTGCGCAAATGTAGTCCAAGCTGATCCCGTAAAAAGTTGTATCCGGAAGACGAACGAAAAAAAATGCACTGCGAAACCCATTTCTCCTCTTCGGTGTATTTTTTTGTACTTTCAGACAGAATGAGCTTCGAAAATGTCTTAGTATTTTGATCAATACCAAGCAATAAATCAATTTTCTCTTGGATACTCTTCTTTTCACGCACTTGCAGCCTTTTTTTGTCCTCTTTTAAACGATGAATTCTCTGCAGCAAATTTATTTTCGATTTGCGATTTCCTTTTATTGTTATCCTTAAGCTATTGTTCAATTTCTTAAGCCTCTCAATTCTTTTAATATAAATAGATTGCCTTTTTATATGAGTCTCACAGTTGGCGCAAGTAAATTCAACGCTATCATTGAATCTTTTTCTTGATAACCTGTTTGAAGACAAGTTTAGTTCTTCTACTGTAACATCATTCGAATTCAGTACTAATTTATTGCAGTTTTCATATGTAACCTTAGCTCTCGTTGCATCAAAACAAATGAACTCGTCATCAGATATAGCAACACTTCGTTTTAACAAGAGAGAAGGGTGAAAATTTTTTTTAAATATTTTATTCCAAAAAAAGGCATTCTTAAAATGTTTGCTGCATATATAGGGGGTTTTAAGGATTTTTATGTGTTCCCGAGACTCCTCTGCTAAAGCTAGCTTAGCTATTCATCGTATTTAACTGTTCCTTTGTTAGGAAATTTAAATAATTTTCCATCAGGCAATTCATTTTTGGTTATAGAACAGTGTGCAATTGCGCACTTCGTTCTTTTCCGGGAAATTTTTTCCTTGGAGACAATTTTCTTATGCTTTTTAATTTTTTAGTATATGTATGTAATATATATGTATGTTAGTAATTAACCTGAAAATCGAAATGATTGATATTCGAGCAAAATCTCTCAAACCTTCTCTTCATATACAACGCATACGCGTTTACAAAACTTCCATTCATGAAAATTTATTCTTTTGCTGCGGTGGTATGGAAATCACACCGTCATGCATCTTCATGCCCCTTCCCGCATACCCCTTTACACTTCGTCACCTCGTTCGTTTCCATGTCACAACACACGATGAGAAGAATAACTTTTCCCATACGAGCGAACGGAGTGAGGAAAAAGAAAAAGCTTTTTTTTTTGTACGTTTGGGCGTTCGACATCTGGGTAGTTTATTATCTGTGCTAGAAGAGTTCGATTTTACGGTAACTCATAAGGCTGGACATCTAAACACAAGCGCAGACGCCCTATAACGGTTGAATATAACAGCCGAAGTTAAAGTAGTGACAGGAAGTCAGAACAAACTACCCATAGATAGCGCTATACGAATACAACAAGCCTAGACGTCATAGCCATCTCAGGTATGCTTGAAAGTTCTTATTCGGAACAATGGACGAGAAAGACGCAGCTAAAATAGACAGCGCGCTCCAAGACCTCGCAGAAAGCCAAGAGAATTTGTACCACATAACAGAAAGCCAGGTGACAATAATCACAAACTTTGTTGAAGCTTCATGAACAAAAACTTCAAATCTATAGCCGAAGAAATCAGTAAAAATACAATGAAGCTAACCAATCTCTGCAATTTCGAGAGAACCCTACACAATTTCGCCGAAATGACGAATTTAGTTTCCATGTGCGCCTCAAAGATTCAAGAGAAGCAATCAGAGCTAATGGATATAATGAAGGAAGCGAAATTATGTAAATTAATTAGCCGTTTCTTAAATTAAGACACATTTGTCTCAACACTAAAGCAGGTTCAATTAGATCTCTCGCATAATATAAGGTTCCCCCAGAAATATAAAATCCAGACTAAATCTACCCACTATCAACTCAATGGCAACAACTATTCCTATATACGTGAATAACAACTTCATGATAGAAGTTAGTATTCCATTGGTTAATGAAGAATTAAAATTGTTTAAAATCACAGCAATCCCAGTTACATAGGTTGCAACAAAACACTTTTCAGTTTGTCTCCATCGATAACGAAATAGTTGCCGTAAATAAAAACTATAGACGGTATATATTCCTAAATTGAAAAGACTTAAATAAATGCGAAACAATCTCCATATACCACTTCCTACGTCAACAAAATTTTGTCATTCAAAATCATAACATTAATAATTGCGCTAAACAATTAATTTCAGGCATCACTAGTCCAGCGACTTGTGAAACCAAAGTATTCCAATTAAACCATGAAATTAGGTTCAAGCTAAAAAGCAAAAACTCATGGCTTTACGTCATACCGGAACCCACTAACGTAAGGATTCTGTGCCGACGACGCACAACAAACTCTCAAACTTTCAGATAGCGGCATTTTAACCATAAACCCATACTGCAAAACTGTAACTAAC
The DNA here is from genome assembly GCA_963082735.1 of Pocota personata. NCBI lineage: Eukaryota > Metazoa > Arthropoda > Insecta > Diptera > Syrphidae > Pocota > Pocota personata. The sequence continues at coordinate 89,533,500 of OY720429.1, forward strand.
GAAGTATACCTTCAGGCGTCGAGTGAAAAATACAACTATACACCTAACATGTATTATTTCGAGAATGCATTGCCAATGCCAAAAGAAACAGTAAATACCCTAACCAATATACCCCAAATATCACCCCAAAGTACACAGAAAAAAAAATTTTTTTTTTATCAAAATAAATAAAACAAATATTTTCATATGATACATTTACATCTAAGCAATTTTTGTAAAAAAAAATTTTGTTTTCCTTCACATATGTACGAGTATACATTTACCTATATCTAAGAAACCTTATGTAATTACTTCATGTACTTACGAATATTTAACCAAAATGAAAAAAAATGGTAATAATTTTTTCAATAATAAAAAGCATCACTGTCCATCCATTCAACTCCTACATGTCTTCCGCCGAAAGATCTCACTTGTTACCCCGTGCGCAACTGACCTACTATGGCGACACTGTCCCACTCAAGTGCCCGCAATAAATAACCGAAAAAGGTCACAAAGTATCGATGACAAATGCTACGTATTCTTTTGACTGCCTAAACCAAACTAGAGCAAGAATACGTCGCATGAACCGAATTACTTGGATGACCTACAGAGCACATGAGATCCAAGAGCGTCCAATGTATCCCGAAAAGGTCACTGTTTGGTGTAGATTTTGGGCTGACGGAATCATCGGTCCATATTTCTTTGAGAACGACGTTGGCCAGGCCATCACCGTCAACGGCGAGCGCTACAGGTCGATGATTACCAATTTCTTTTGGCCTGAATTGTATCATATGGACACCAATGACATGTGGTTTCAACAGGACGGCGCTACGTGCCACACAGCTCATGCCACATTGGCAATTCTGTGCGAGCGATTCGAGGGCATGGTAATCTCACGTGGAGGTGATGTGAACTGGCCACCGAGATCGTGCGATTTGACCCCGTTAGACTTTTTCTGATGGGGTTTTCTGAACTCGCAGGTCTATACGAATAAGCCACAAACCACAGCGGCTCTCAAAGCCAACATAACCCATGCCATCGGTCAAATTCAGCCTGGTTCATGTGCCAGAGTCATGGAAAATTGAACATTTCAGATGCGCGCCACAAAGAGAAGCCGCGGCAGACATTTGAACCATGTTATATTCCATACATAATGGCATCGATGGCCTTTCAAACCAATGAAAAATTTCGATGATATCTCACACACACTTTGTTTTATTTAAATTTAAAAATAGGAAGCGCCTAATGAAAGACCCTTTATAATAGTATTCTTTAATAGCAAAAAGGTTTCGTTAAAAGTGGTATTTATTGTTACGTTTTTAATGATTTCATGGTTATTTGAACCTGTTGTTGATAAGTGGTATCTTGTCTATCATCATCCTCAATAGTTCCAAGTAAACATTTAAATCCCTTGCCTAAGATATTAACTAAAGCTTGACGACTTCTATGTATCGTCATACCTTTTGTCATATGTTTAACTGTATTTAATTCGTTAAGCAATACTTTGTTCGATTTTTGTAGCATATAAATTTGTTTCTAGCTCATTGATTAAATTGAAGATTTCTGTCGGGTCTATTATATGGAGAATTATATCATGTTGGCTAACTATTTCCGCTAAGTCAACTTTAATTTCAGCGTATCCCATGTTTGTGTCAATCATTTCGATGGTCATTGCTTGGTGTGTTACTGGAACAAGGATCAGGATTAACATCCATATGAATGCCATCTGAAAATTCTAACGGTCTCTTAATATTATTTTCATGTACACATATTAAATTATATTTTCTATACTTTGGCTGTTCGTTATTCCTTAAACTAATATAATTTTTGATAAACCCTTCCTTCCGAGTTTCTTGATATTCTTCTCTATTCGCATTAGGTTTGCTAATCGTATTAAATTTTTTTCTATCCATTCTATCTTTAATTATTTTAGTGCTAATAATATGGTTTTGAACATCTAACGGTTTGTCTTCGATAGTAGAAGGTAATTTGTTCTCTAAATTTAAAGCCCTTATTCTTTCTGTTAATGTGCCATTTAATCTTTCTGCGTCTTCATTCCTGGTGTGATTATTTGGTTTTTCATAATGAACTTCTACTCGTATTCCCTCTTCCCTTAAAAATTGTTTAATATTAATGCTATTAAATTCATTGTCGCAAACCAACGATTTCATTTTTCCTTTAATTGAAATGAATTGCTTAAGCTTTCCTATAATAGTTTGATGATTTCTATTTTCGAGGGGGAAAATTACGGCATGTTTTGAAAATTTATCTATAAAATTAAGATGAGCTTTTGCTATTGACGTAAATATCAACGGGTATTATTTTGTTTACATCAGATGGAGTTTTTGTAAGTTAAAATTTTTTTTTTGATAGGATTTCTATCGTATTTTGCTGCGGTACATATATCGCAGTTATTCACAACTTTGTTGACTAAAATTTTGAGATTTGGAAATTAAATTTTATGTTTCACTCCTTCATAGGTGGCTACCATTTCTGAATGCCCGGCCTCTATCTTATGAAACAAAGATATTTGCCGTAAAGCTTCTTCTTCATCTCTTAAATCTTTTGCAAAGTGGCTACATTTTATAAATTTAATATGTGGATTGTGAGGAAAGTGATCGATAATTTTTTGTTGTATAGCGTTATACAATGAACCGCTTAATTCATAATAAATTGCTACTTTACCTCTACTGATGTATCTTCGGACTATGTGAGAAATGTTTTCAGGTATATCGTGTCTCTCAATATAAATTCTGTTATGCCTGAATATTTTTTCAAACTCTTTTTCTTTTTGTTCAACTAACATTATTTGGGTTTTAAAACGATTTACTACGGTACCTGTAATTATAATTGGTTTATTTCATGTATCTTACATCTAGTACAATATTTTTTCTTACCTGCGAAGCCAAAAGGCTTATCTGCAGGAGGTTATTTATCAAATTCAATTTATTTCATTGCTATCATCAAAATGGTAGGTAATTTAAATTAAGTGCATATATGTAAATTTCTAAACTTGATTATAATTAGTTTTCAATAATTATGTTCCTTTAAATAAAACACAAAAAACAAAGAATTAGAAACATTTAAAATTCCAAATGAGATCGTTTTCAGAGATTACGTTATTGTTTCTAGAAAATAATCTTTTAGTCTTTTTTTTTCTCAAATTAATGTTATTTAAATTTCGCAAATTGCTTGGAAGATTATTTAGGATGCTTGGTATGGTGTACATCAGTTGACGTTTGCCGTACACGTTTTTGAAGGAAGGAAGATGGTACATCCCCTCTGCTCGTCTTCTGGTATTGAAGTTGTGACTGATTAGAGTTCGGAAACGTTCATCGTCATAGTACTCCAACGCTGCTGTCATATTAAATATCTGCTTCACTTTGAGAACTCTCACTCCGCCATCTACACTGTTTCTTCTCGACATTAATTCTATTGCCTTGTCTTGAATATTTTGAAGCTTCGCAATGTGTGTATCTGCTGCACCTCCCCACACTAGTATGCCGTATCTCCACCTTGATTCGACAAGAGCGTGGTACACTTGTTTTTGCACACAGTTTGAAGCCTTATACTTTAGACAAGCCAGTGCAAATAGGGATCATTTCAGCTTCTTTCGTAAATCGTTTATGTGTGGTTCCCATAAAAAATGACTGTCAATCGTTACACCCAGATATTTGTACGTATCCACGACATCTATAATCTGGCAGTTGTTTGGATTAGCGCAGCTGAATGCTTTAATTTTCACTTGTGACTTTGGGTACTGTGGGCTATGAATATGCAGTAGTTTTGTTTTTGCTGCATTTATTATGAGCCCATTATCGTGACACCATTTCCCTGCTTCATCGAATTCTGCCTGCATCATCTTGGTTGCTTCTACGATCGATTTGTGACAGACAACAATCGCCGTGTCTTCTGCATATGCGAAGGGAAAGCTCATCTTGAAGGATTTTAGTAGTTCATTGGTGTACAATATGAACAATAGGGGTCCAAGTTTAGAGCCTCGTGGAACTCCATACTGCACTGAGTTGGCTTTGCTGCAGTAGCCTTTGATTCTCACGCGAAATGTCCTCGTTCTGAGATAGTCTCTCATCCAATCTGCTAGTTTCCCTCTAATTCCTATTCTTTGTATTGCTTCCATTAGCTTATTGTGGCCTAGTGTATCGAATGCTTTGCTAAAATCTAAGAAAAGCACTAACACATGGTGATTTTTGTTAAGGCTGGTGTTGATTAAGTTTGCAAAATCGCCGAGAAGTTGGTTGGTACTTTTTCCGTTTTGGAACCCGTACTGATTCTGGCTTATTATGTTATGCTTATCAATAAATTTCCATATTCGATCTGCAATGATTTGCTCCAAGATCTTTTCTATCGCCGGCAATATTGCAATCGGACGATAGTTTGCTATTTTAATTTTTGCTCCTCCCTTGTAGATAGGTCTAACAAGTGCCTCTTTGTGCTTTTTTGGCACCGTGGATGTATTAAAACTCATATTGATAAGATTGGTAATTATGGGCGTAAAGATATCGGCATTTGATTTTATGTCTATCGCTCTAATACCATCTGTCCCAGCGGCTTTTTATATATTTAAGCGGGCTATGAGATTTGCTACCTCCACACAGTCTGTATATCCCAAGTATATTGTGTCCCGTATAAATGTGTTCTGGTGGTTGGATGTTGTTTTGCTACATATGTGGATTATTGATGCTGCTTGTTGTGAAAAAGAATTCGGAAATGTATCGGTCAATACATTAACATTCGTATTCGGTGAAAAGTTTTTTACGATTGTTTCATCTAACGACGGCTTCTTTCGTCCCAGTACTTCATTAATGAGCGCCCATGTTTTTTTGGGATCATATTTTACTTGTTCAAATTTTCTTTTGTAGTATTGTTCCCGGCTCCTACATATTTTTTTGTTGACTTGGTTGCGTAATCTTTTGTATTCGGTCTCATATGTTATATTGGTTCGATTATTCTTCCACCTGCGATACAATCAATCTCTGTCTTTGCAGCTCTCTACGATATCCATTGTAATCCAATCGGCACTTTTCCTTCGTTTTTTTTCCATACAAATGACTGTCGAATTTTCATATATATGACCCATTTTTTTAACTACCGTATCAAAAAGAGTTTCGGTGTCCGTTTCTACTAATCAGCTCATTCACTTTTCTAGTTCTAATGTGCGATCGCAATGGTTGGGCATTTTTTGTTGCACACTCTTGATAGATACCATAAATTGTGCTATAGTGATCAGAGATATCACTTTGGACTATAGCCGACAATATTTTGAGCTGTGATATATTAACCAAAATATGATCGATCAATGTGCGGCACCCTATATTTAGATCTATTCTCGTCGCTTCTTTAATAACATTACCCAGTCCATTAGAAGCCAGCATTTCCTGATAACTAAGAACGTGATTTTTCGTACTATCTTTAATATTTATGTTGATATCGCCCAAAATGATTATATCATCACTTGCTCTTTTTGTGCTTATAATTTTAAAGAGCTCTTCAATGAATGCATTTTCAGTATAACTCTGTGGTCTTTAAATTCCACTGACCATTTTTTCTTTTTTATTCACATTAATTTTTACGGTTATGTTTTCGTAGGCTGCAGTCTCAATATTTAACCTTTCGTAGTATATATGATTTTTAATGTACATCGCAATACCTCCACCTTTCCTTTTATCTCTATTAGAAAATTCGGAACAGAAACCATCAATACAGACCATTTTCTTCTTTTTTTTATATTTATTTCCACTAAGACAATTATATCGACATAATTCAGAATCGGACTTACATTTGCACAAAAAACATCCCAATTTTTCCTCAACGACCTTATATTCATACATAAATAACTAAAATTCAATTTATTCAATTCATTTTTTGCTTGTTTGAAATCTAAAAACTCCATAGAATTTAAATCAAACAGATCTTCAACATTGACGTTATCATCCATATTCATTATCACATAAGACAATTCGATCACACATATGTATATACATTTAGACAATTATATTAATTGCGTTTGATTTTATTTATATCAGTCATTGACTGTATCAGCAAAGCCTCCGCATTTTCCTCTCTGCGTGCAAATACTTTTCCAGCGGTCTCCCACACAAATCTCCACCCTTCCTCTCTTGCCTTTCTCTTTGTTTGCCATAACAACTGTTTGTTCAAACCTGTGAGCATTTGTTGATGAAAACATTGTTGTTGTTATTAACCTCGTTCAATTTAGCACTGCTATCCATGTTCTGATTGATTTTGGCAATTATCAGTGGCCGAGTTGCACGGGCATTTTTTAAGAAGTTTGTTTTCGTTATGCTGCTGTTAAAAGTGACGTCAATTGCGGAGCGTTCGGTGTTTTTTGTTCTTGTGCAGTATATATCTGTTATGTCCAGGTGGTTATTTCTTGTTTTATTGTGTTTCCGATCGCTTTGGTAATTTCGGTTAAATTTTCGTTTTGTGTTGGTGGAATATTTTTAATTTCTATTGTGTTTTTTAGTTGTTGTTGTTCCAGTTTGTTTATTTGTGCTTGCATTTGTGATATGATTTCGTCTTTTTCTTTGTGTGCATCTTTTAATTTCTGTATTTCATTCATGAGTGTGTCCATGATGTTATTGTTTTTTTCAATGTTTTTGTTTAAATCGTCGAATTTTTGTGAGACGAAGTTACAGAAATCTGCTATGCCTTTAATTTCCGTTTTCATGTTCTTAAGCTCCGACAGTATTTCGTTTGTTTTTGTTTCTGTTACATTTGCCATCGATTTTTCGTTATTTACTTTTTGTGGGCTGCTGACTTCTGACCGATTTCTCTTGTTAGCTTGAATATCAGGTGTTAGTGGACGCGAGGATGACTCCAAAAGAGTGGTGCCTGCATTTTCGCTGGTGTTTCTACAAATGTTGCATTTCCAAGTGTCTCTTTTGGAGCCCATTGATCTCCATGACCTTTCGGTGACCGTAGTGCATTCAAAATGTAATTTTCGGGAGCACATAGAGCAAACGACGAAATCGCCAGCAAGGGGCAGATTCTCTTTGCAACGATTACACAAGTTCATGTTACTTACTGCGTTTGATAGGAGAAACGGTAACGATAGAAAGCAACAGACAAAAGTAAAGGAAGATGTTGCAGTTATAAGCTGTTTTCTTTTAATTTCCAGAGAAACTATAAAAAATCACTTTTGTACTATACTTTTTCAATAAATTTTATAAAGTCACTGTCTTATGTTTTATTTTAATTTTGGTACGGAAAAAAAACTCTTTTGAACAGGAAATTTTCAGTAAAAACTTGGAGCACTCGCTTAAAACCAACCGTTCACAACTGATGTTGATGATACTATTAATATACATAGGTATATAATTATTGAGGTTTTCTTCCCGTGAATGAACCGTTGAAATTTCCATAGATTCATTACAGTTAATATGTTCTTAAGAATTTTTTTTTATGTTTTACCGCATTGAATACATTTATTTAATTTGTATTTGAAATTATTCTACTTAAAAATCTGCTATTTTGTTTTCTTTACCCTTTATATAACCTATTCTTGTGTCATATTCTCCTAATTATATTAAATCGTTGAAGCCGTGGGTAAATGTTTTGTCTTATATCTTTTGCCCGCAACCACTTGATGGGTTGATGATCGGTGAGTAAATCAAATTCTTTCCCAAACAAAAATTGGGTTAAAATATTTAACTCTCCAGACAATCGCGAGTAACTCTTTTTCTATGGTAGAATAGTTCTTCTCGTGATCTGTTAGAGTACGAGAAACATAGCAAATGGGATGTCTGTCTTGTGCAACTATGCTGCCATCGGTTACTAACTTAAATCTTTTGTTGAAGTCTGGTTATTTCAAAATAGGGTAGTCAGTTATAATAGCTTTTAATTTTTCGAAAGATGGTATATAATTGGGATCATGTGTATTGACTAGAGTTTTTCTTTAAATATTTCCCGATTAGATAGGTGACTTTGGCATAATCTTTAATAAACTTCCTATAGTAACCAGTTATACCAAGAAATGACTTAAGTTGTTTCTGAGTAGTAGATAATTTCAGAGTTTGAATGGCTTTTATCTTATCTGGGTTTGATTTAATTCCTTGTGGGGTAAGAATGTACCCTAAATAGTTAGTTTCTTTACTAAGAAAATGATATTTATCTATTAGGATTTAAAGTCCCGTTTTTCTTAATGTTTCCAAAATTTTCTTTAAATTAATTGTATGTTCTTTTAACGATGTACTAAAGATGAGAATATCATCTAAATAGACAACGTAAATTTTATTAATCAATTCTCTTAAAATCCAATTCATTAGTCTTTGAAAAGTAGAAGGGCCGTTCTTAAGCCCAAATGGCATTCACGCAAATTCAAAGTGGCCGAAAGGAGTGGAAAAGGCCGTTTTCTTTCTGTCTTCAGGCTTAACTAAAATTTGGTGGAAACCTATAGCTAAGCTGAGAGTTAAGAAGTATACTGACTTTCCCAATTTATCTAATATTGCGCCAATATTACGTACTGGAAATTTATTACTCTCAGTTACCTCGTTTAATTTTCCGTAATCTATTACTATTACCCATTTTTGTTGTCCCGAATTTTTTCTTCGGGACTACCCAAAGCGGACTGTTGTATGGAGAATGGCTTTCGATTATAATAGCCTGTTCCAACATTTCGTTTATGTGGCGTTCAATTACGTGCTCATGTACCTTTGGGTACCTATATAGTTTAGAATACACCGGGTTGTTGGTATTAGTAACGATCTCGTGTTTTATTTCATGTGTGAATGTTAACTGGTCACCCTCCTTGTAAAATAAATCTTTGTAATCTCTTAACAGCTGAATTACTTCCTTTTTTTCCTCTGAAGTTAAATGATCTAATTTTATATTATCAAACAGCTGACTTTTAGTTTGCTCAAGGGTACAAATACTACGAGGGCAAGGTCAAAAAGATCTCGGCCTGACAATGAAAGTCAGGCCGAGACTGACTTACTAACTTACTAACTTTTTCACTGCGATTTTCAGTTAAAAAATGATTTTATTTTCTACATAATCTCCCTTGACTTCAACACACTTGGTTCAGCGTTTCTCCAACATCAGTATTCCTTCTCGGAAGTGAGAGTGAGAGCGCTTCCCAGAAACAAATTTTTTCAAGTTTGGGAACAGATGGAAGTCTGAGGGTGCCAAATCAGGTGAATAGGGGGTATTGCCGAGCAAATCGTACCCCAAATCCCGCAGTTTTCCCGTCACCAACGCACACTTGTGTACAGGTGCATTGTCCTGGTGAAAGATGATTTTTTTTCTTCTTCAAGCCAGACCTCTTCTCGAGAATTTTGGCGTCCAGCTGGTCAAGAAAGTTGGAGTTCGATATACACACAGCCTCAGCTATTTCACAAAATGCTGGTTTATCTAAAGGAGACTCGTTTAAGTTTTTCAATATGTTAAGCCTAATAATCCTAATAGTCGAGCCTGTTTCGACCAAGCACTTTACTGTTTTATTTTCTATAGATACAAATTTCATTGGTAATTTGTGTTCCGAGGCTGACTGAAAATTTGCCTGGTTCCCTGGACATTGTCGATTTCCATCATTTCCCTTGTACTATTATTACTATTTGTTAGCGCCATCTATGTACAAATGGCGAATCAAACTTGTATCGCCACCATAAGGGCGTGAATATAGCCAGCCGGGATTCTAGACCACACACTAGATATAACCTAGATAAATCTTGCAACAGTGGCAGATGTAAGTTGGCGCTGTCATATACACATGTGTCGAAAAGGAAGGGCGAACTTCAGCGCAAGTCTTAGCACAAGTCCTAGCACAAACATCAGCAACTATTTTACAGCAGATCTCAGCGCAGGCCTTAGCGCCATTGTCTATGTCCAAAGACCCACCAAAATCCGTAGCGATCTCATCAGTATCGAAGACATCAAGGAGACAAAAGCAATTTCGAATTCAACAGCTGGAAGAGGAAAAGCAGCTCCGGGAGAGAAGCGACCAAATATACCTGCAAAAGAAATACCAAATGTTAGCAGACGCAACTGACTCCGAGGATGAGGAAAATATCTCAGGTAAGTCTGTATTATTAGATCGCAGCCAATTTATAAATAAATGGGTAAAGAAAGCTAATTCCGTCACTGCAACTAATGCTGTGTTAACTACACAGCTGAATCAAATGCAAATTGTACCCCACAACCAAGCTCAATATGTACCCCCGCAACCCCAGGCACCTACAATATGAGCGACAACTTCCCCACAAGCCCGAATGGCATACCGTCAATCCGCAAATGTGCACCATGCCACTGCGTTTAGCTTCATAAGGGAAATCAATGATTTCTCTGCCACTCAGCTAGCGACCATACAGGCAATTCCCAAAGAGTTGCCCTTGTTCAACGGTTCTCCAGAAGAGTGGCCTGTTTTTATTTCATGCTTTGAGTAAAGCACTCTTCTTGCAGGTTTCTCGGCCGAGCCTTGGATGCAATGAAGAACCGCCTTTTACTTCCAACGATTGTTCTTGACGTCATCAAGACTCTCCGTATGCTGTTTGGGCGACCATAACATATTCTTCACGCGATGATTGCCAAGCCTAAAAACCAGCCACCTCCAAAGGCCGAAAGGTTGGAAACTCTTATTGAATACGCATTGACGATCAACAATTTGTGTATGACAATGGCGGCGTCCAACATGACCGCCCATTTCAACAACCCCATTCTTCTCAAGGAATTTGTCGACAAACTCATCATGGGTCATCACTAACATTATTCGATGACGATCTTGCATGCGAACTTGACTTGTCCGGTAGAGTTCAGGAGCTTTGTTTGCGATGGAGCTCGGATACGACCAGAGTTGAGAATAACTACGGAATGTTCGAACAATAAGTAGCTTAGAATTACCAACGCAATCGAGACGCGCAATCAAAAATTCTGATTGGCATGGATAATTGGAAGTTAGGATAGCCACTGAAAGTTTTCAAAGGTAATTGGTTTGATCCGATAGCTACTAAAATGCGATTAGGCTGGTTGATACATGGGCCAGAGAGAGTGAGCAGCAGCAATTCCGGCATCCAGAATCTCGGTCTTCATATTTGTAAAACCAGCGATGATAAAAATTTTCAGCAGATAGTTGAAAAGTTTTTTTCCATCGAAAATATGGGCGTTCGCATTCTAACTCATCAAATGGTCTCAGCAGACCAAAAAAAGAGCGATCAACATTCTGGAAAGAACTTGCATGTTTGTAGAAGGACGTTTTGAGGTTGGACTTCTGTGGAAGTTCGTTGAGTTTGACTTACCCAACAGTTATCCAATGGCACTTCAGCGATTCCACTACCTGGAGGGAAGAATAGGAAAAAACGAGCAGCTCCGAAACATCTGGGATGAGCAGATACGAAATTTAGTGAAAAAGGGGTATGCAAAAAGGCTCTTTCCTGACGAGATGAATACGCAAGAAAATCGTGTATGGTATCTCCCAATTTTTATTGTGAGGAATCCAAATAAGACCCGAAGGTTAGGCTAGTCTGAGATGCGGCTGCTAAGTCTAATGGTGCCTCACTTAACGACTTTCTTTTAAAAGGTCCCGATCAGTTAATACCACTTACAACAGTATTGTATGGATTCCGTCGTGGAAAGGTGGCTATTTGTGGTGAAATCGCCGAAATGTTCCACCAAGTGGGAGTTAGTGAAAAGGACAGACAGGCTCAGCGATTTTTAAGGCGAGATAGTCATGTTTCAACTACCCCCGGAGTTTTTGAGATGCAGGTTTTGACATTTGGAGCGACATGCTCTGCCTCGATTGCTCACTTTGTCAAAAATCAAAATGATATGAGTTTTATTGGTAGCAAGCTACGAGCTGTTGAGGCAATACTCAACCACCATTATGTCGATGACTTCATCGATAGCGTAGATACCGTGCATCAGGCCACCCAACTTGCAGAAGACGTGAAGCATATTCATCGAAGTACGGGTTTTCATATTAGAAATTGGGTGTCCAATTTAACAGCAGTCTTATCGGACCTGGAAGAAAATGCTGATCGATCCTTTGATGCCACTAAAGTTTTCGGAGCGAGCGATATGGATCTGTTACCATCAGAATACTTACGTTCTAAAGTTCAATCGCCTAAATCGAGATGTTCTTGCTGATCGAAAAATTCCCACTAAGAGAGAGGTCCTCAAGATATTAATGGCAATATTTGATCCGTTGGGAATTCTTTCACACTTTCTGGTATTTATTAAAATTCTTTTGCAAGACATTTGGAGGACCAAGATAGGTTGGGATGAGGAGCTTCTTCTAGATTTATTTCACAGATGGCTTCAGTGGCAGACACTTCTGCCCAGACCTAGAGTAACCGAGGTGATGATACCAAGATGTTATTCCGAGCTCTTAAGTCAACCAGCAGCTTGCGTACAGGTGGATGCATCGAATGCCGTAACAAAATTGATACTATTATAGTAAGTGCAAAAAGAAAGGTAGCACCCCGGCGACCACTCTCTATCCCACGACTTGAGCTTCAAGCTGCCGTGCTTGGCGTACGGCTAATGAACTCCATTTGCAGCGCACACAATTTTGCCATAAGTCAGCGATTTCTGTGGACTGACTCGAAAACGGTACTGTCATGGCTTCGAACCGACCTCGTAAATTTCAGCAATTTGTCATGTACAGAGTAGGAGAGATACTAGAAACATCTAATATTTCAGAGTGGAGGTGGTTTCCTTCGAAGCAAAATGTTGCTGACAAAGCAACTAATTGGGCAGCGCAACCATGCTGGGATGGAACGGACGAATGGTTAAGAGGGCCTCCATTTCTTCTCAAGGCTTCAACAGAGTGGCCACAGATGCCTGCAGATAAAATTACCGACTTTGGTGAGTTTCGACCGCATCTTTTGCACTTCGTTGAAATCAATATGAACTGTAAGCTTATCGATGAAAGCCGCTTTCAGACATGGAGAACATTGTTCAGGACCTTAGCGTACGTCTTCGTGTTTGTGGAAGAGTTACGGAATAGGGTGAGAACACGGACTACGGCAAAGATATTTTTAACAGTAGAAGCAATCAAGAAGTCGCAGATGCAACTCTATCGACAAGCTCAGTTTGCAGAATACGCGGATGAGATAGTTTGTTTAAGTAGGAATCAGTCGGGTAAACTACTCTTCGACAGCAGCCTTCTTGCAAAGATGTCTCCATTCCTGGATGAGCATGGAGTATTGAGGATGCAGGGCCGGCTTGCTTTCGCTGACTATCTGGGCAAGGACTGCAAAACACCAATTATTCTTGCTAAGTCGCAGCGCATAACCTTTTTAATTGTGGACTCTTACCATCGCAAATATCATCATTGCAATCACGAAACCGTATTAAATGAAATTCGACAAGGGTTTTACATTTTCAAACTGAAGATTCTGTTAAAGTTCGTAAGAAAATGCTGTCAGGTGTGCAAAAATCAAAGCGCACGTCCTAGAGTTCCGGAGATGGCTAATTTGGCTCGTGCAAGATTAAGTGCCTTTGTTAAACCTTTTTCCTTTGTAGGAGTAGATTTTTTTGGTCCAATTCTGTTCACTGTTGGGCGGCGGAACGAAAAAAGACGGAGTGCCATTTTTACATGCCTCACTATCCGTGCGGTCCATATCGAAATATCACATAGCTTAACCACTGATTCATGTGCCTAAGAAATTTCATGGCCCATCGTGGGACTCTCTGGAAATCTATAGTGACAACGGGACGAATTTTCGGGGTGCTGAACGAGAGTTGCGGGAAGAGCTGAAAAAAGTTGACTTGGAGCAGGTTGCGAACGAGTTTTTATCTACAGATCTAAAATGGGAGAGGCTGGTGGGATCTATTAAGACCGTCTTAAATCAGATTCTTCCTTCGAATAGGGTTAGTGATGAGACATTGCGTAGCGCGCTTATCGAAGTAGAAAATGTACCAAATTCAAGACCGGTGACCTACGTGTCGTTAGAAACAGCAGACGATGAATCACTCACACCGAATCATTTTCTCCTTGGGAGCTCTAATGGATCTAAACCGCCCTGCTGTCCAGAGAGAATATGTATTAGAAAGAGTTGGGTAGCAAAAGCAGTTACTGGCTGACATGTTCTGGAAAAGGTCGATCAAGGCTTATTTACCAACTTTAAATAAAAGAGGCAAATTTTTCCAAAAGGTGAAGCGTATTAAAAAGGGCGATTTGGTCGTAATAGTGGACGGTGCCTTGCCAAGGAACTGTTGGCCAAGAGGAGTCGTTGTTGACACCGTTGTTGCAAAAGATGGTCAGGTACGCAGGGCTGCTGTCCAAACATCTAGCGGCTTGTTAGAGCGGCCTTCCATTAAATTGGCAGTACTGGACGTAGGTGGAGATGGCGAATCTGGGATTAAGGCAGACGAGGATTCCGGTCAGCTTACTGGGGGCGGAATGTTAGCGCCATCTATGTGCAAATAGGCGACTCAAACTTGTATCGCCACCATAAGGGCGTGAATATAGCCAGCCGGGATTCTAGACCACACACTAGATATAACCTAGATAAATCTAGCCTTTTTCCTTGTTCACTTTGGCGCCAACTTGGCTTTAAAACGCTTAGTGCGAACAACTATTTGTTTGCCTAGTTTGTCTCGAATGATTATTATTTGATTGTATCCTGCCTGGGATAAATTTCTGTAGTTACTAAAGTTCGGTTGCCTTTGAAAATGTCCTGAATTATTAAAATTATTTGGATTTTCTCGCCGATGGAACATACTTCGATTATCATTATTGGAAAATAATTGTTCTCATTAGTCATTTTAATTAATTCCATTATCGTAAAATTTTGTTCATTTATATAAGAAAAATTGTCTTTGCCCCCCTCTACCCACATCCGCACTTAACGCATCACGCATCTTCGCGATTGATCGTGCTAAATGTGCATACAATCTGTGCGTTACGAATAAATGTGTGTATATCCCGCGATCGGTGATGGTTGATGTTGGTTAGCAATCTAACTGCTCGGCCACTTGGATTTTGGACTCATACGAGACTGGTCTAGTATCAGTAGAATAAAGAACTTGTATTATATTATTAACTTGTTGTTGTCCTTCACTTTATATTTCGAACCTTATTCAATTTTTTATTTCGAACGACTTGTTTTTCGATTTTCGTTGTTTTCTCTGGGTCGAATCCGCAACATATTAAATTTGGTCCTTCTGAGCCGAATATAAAGTGAATAATTATTCATACAGATAATATTATATAGATAATGTCACATAAAGTTAAACAATTCAAGTGCGCGTAAAAATCGATTGTGAAAGACAATTCGTGATTACTTGTAGACAATTTTTGCGCGTCGTTCGTTGGAATTTAATTAAAAAAAAAAAAAAAATAAAATAAAATGAGTTCGATTAATCTAAGACGCGGCAATGTTAAAGGTCGTTTAAAACGTTTCTCTTCGTCGAGAAAATTAACTCCGAAAGCACGTTCGAGATGCTAGAGATTCGACTGGCCAAGTTGGAAGAAACGTGGTCAGAGTTTTCTGCATTGCACAAGGAAGCAATGGAGAATGCCACTAGTGATCGGGTTGACGAGTTCGAACTCGAGTTTGAGGACTATGAAAATCGGTTCTTCATCGCGCATTCGTCGTTTCAAAAAATCATTCGCGAAAGACAGTCAAAGACGGTGAACGAAAGTTCGGTAGTGAAACAGCTCGCGAACCAACAATCAAAGTTTCTCCAAAAACTGAATTCTGCTTCGGAATCGTATTCGATTCAGTTGCCTAAATTGACGGTGCCATCTTTTTCGGGAAACTATAAATTGGCCGTCATTCCGCGATACGTTTACCGGTACAGTTGACAACAAGCCAAATTTAACCGCCACACAAAAGTTTCACTATCTCAAATCGTTTCTTAGGGATGACGCAACCAATTTAATAAGGCATACACCAATCTCCGAAGCAAATTATTGAGAAGCCTGGGAACGGATTGAGAATCGGTATGTTCGGGTGCACTTAATTGTACAATCGTTCGTACAGATCTTTCTGTCCCTTCCGTCCACCACTATTTGCAACTCGACCACCTTACGCAAAATTACAGACGGTGCAGACGAAGTCGTACGTGGGCTGAATGCGATCGGTTCTAAAAATCGCGATCCGTGGCTAATCTACCTCTTTGTTAGCAAACTCGATGCCGAAACAAAGCAAAGTTGGGCAGAAAAAGTCGGATCTCGAGATGACGTCGAATTCGATGAACTGCTTGAGTTCTTGCAATTAAGATGTGATGGTTTGGAGTGTTATCAATCGCTCACGCGACATAGTGCTTGCAGGAGCGAACCACAAGGAACAATTCGTACCCATTTCGCGGAGACGCTGTCGTCTGGTCAATCGTGCTCGTCCCCTAACTGTGAAGGTAACCACATATTACCACAATGTGAACAATTTGTAGCCCTCGATGTGGAATCACTTGTGAAACCGAACTCTTTATGTCTGGTCTGCCTCGCAAGCACGCAAGGATTCCTGTTTTGGGTTTGTCATCCACAGATGCAGGTCAAACTAGAGGTCTTTTTTCTGTGAACTTGTGCTCTCGGTTCAATGAAACACGTTTAGTCGTCAACGCTTTCGTGTTAAGTAAGCTGACGTCGAGTCTACTCTCGCGGTCATTTGATGTCTCTTTTTGGTCCCACATCTAAAATCTAAATCTTGCAGATCCCTACTTCAACGTACCTGGCTTTATTGACATGCTGCTTGGAGCTGACAAGTTATGGTGTATGCTCAAGGGGGACCAGATTCAAGGCTCAGATGGTTTGCCGATTGCTCAGAAGACATCTTTTGGATGGGTAGTCACAGGGGAGCTGTTGGGTGTGTATCACTCGCAACATGTGTCAATTTCTTCGCTCCATTCCACGTTAGATGTTGACACACTATTGCAAAGGTTCTGGGAGCTTGATGAAGCTGTTCAATGATGACTCCTTTAGCGATGACGAAGCCGAACAATACTTTCGGAAAACCTTCTCGCGTTCACCAGACGGAAAGTATGTCGTGCAACTTCCGCTTAAAACCCCTTCTCCCTATTTCGGTTCTTCGGTTAACTATGCCATTAGTCAAACGACTAACGTAAACCGTTCGATGGAGCGTCGGTTCCAAAAAGACCCCACTTTACATGACATGTATGTCAAATAAATTTTTTTTTTTTTTTATAATTCGCGCTCGCCAAAAGGAATATGAATACCTTTATACTGTTACGGGGAACGGGCTTATAAGGAAAGGGAGAAGAGGAACAGAAGAGAAGTCTATGCTCGTTGGCTTTAAATGTTTGAAGGTTGTAGTGATGGGGAAATACAGAGCTTGGTAGATCATTCCACATTCGTGTCGTTCGGCTTATAAACGAATACTTATATTTAACAGTACGACCGAAGTTAGGCTTTAGGGTGAACTGATGTGCATTCGAAGCAAGTCGCGTATTGCGGTTGAAGTTTTGAAGGGGAGGAATGCAGCTGGCTATTTCGCTGGAACATTTTCTATTAAAAAAACGATAAAACAGGGAGAGACAGGAGGAATTTCTCCGATGTTCTAGTGAGTGAATGGAATTCACAATGTCTCTATCACCTATAAGTTTTAACGCGCGATTTTGTACCCTATCAAGAATGTGCAGAACGGTGTTAGGTGCACCAGGCCAGATATGGGCGTTATATTCCAGCTTAGGGCGGATGAATGCCTTATAAATTGAGGCCACATCAGGCGGAGTAAACTATTTCTTGCACCGTTTAGGGAATCCTAGACATTTTGCAGAACTTTTGGCGACCTTTGAATATGTGATCATTCTATCGAAGATGGTTATTAATACACATACCGAGAATGGCAAGTCTTTCGGTTTCAATGATGCAAGTACCATCCATGGATAATGGTTGAGGGTTTTGGTTTCGCTTGAGAGACAGAAGACAGCATTGTGTTTTGGAAGCATTAAATTCCACTCTGTTGGTTGAACCCCATTTAATTATGCTGTCCAGGTCAGAATTTAATGTGTTTAACATACATTGCCGTTCCCCTTCTACGGCCGAAGAGCAAGGACGTGAGTTAGGGAACGAATATGAAAAACTGAGGGTACTGTCATCAGCGAAGGAATGGATTGGATTAGAAGTTGCTGACAAAAGATCATTTATAAAAATAAGAAAGAGAGTCGGAGACAAAATAGAGCCTTGGGGAACGCCAGCATTTATTTGGTAAATTGCAGACGCGTCCAAAACAACTTGTATTGAACGCCCGAAAGGTAATTTCTAATCCATTGAAGAAGAGACTCATCGACGCCATATGCACGCATTTTCGACAAAAGAGCCTTATGCCAAACTCTGTCAAATGCCTTTGAAATATCAAGCGCATCCATCTTGGTTTCGCCGAAGTGATGGAGAGATTGGTTCCACTTCTCGGTGTGATATGCCATCAAATCACCAGTGGACCTATTGCTACGAAAACCATACTGCCGGTCATTAAGGAGTTTTCGTGAATCGAGATATTTCATGAGCTGATGATTTATCAGCGTTTCCATGACCTTGGAAAGAAGGGACGTAAGTGCAATGGGTCGGTAATTTTGCGGGGAGGAAGACTCGCCTTTTTTTAGGGACGGGCTGGATAAATGCTGTTTTCCATCTACTTGGAAAGAGCCCTGAAAAGTAGGATAGACAGAAAAGCTTACGCAGAGGTTTTGCCAGCGTAGAAGAACACCTCTTCAGAACAATGGGGTGATACCATTTGGACCAGCGGATTTGTGTATGTTAAGATCTTTGAGTACTTCTGCAACTGTACGACTGCGAAAGTGGACTCGTCCCATTAAAAATTTGACGCTCTCAAATACAGGTGGGGACAAAGCATTATCTGGCAGCGTGGAATTCGCGTGGAAGTGAGCAGCAAGCAGATTGGCTTTGTCTAAGGAGCTGACAGCTGGATGTCATTGTAAATGAGCGTGGGGATGGCAGACGAAGCAGAATTTTTAATATTTTTGACGAATGACCAACAATTTTTACTACCTTTGGGACATTGTAAGATTTTTTGAATCAGTTTTTAGTCATGTAAGAATTTTACACGTCGAATATGGGCATTGCAGTCTTTTTTGGCTTGTTTAAGCTTCTTTCGGTTTTTCTCAGATTTATTGGCTTTATAAGACCGAAAACTTACTTCTTTTAACCTGATAGCCTCTTTACAGCTCTGGTCAAACCAAGAGTTTGCCTTAGGTTTAATGCTCTTTGTTCTGTTAGGAATAAAGTCATTCATACCTAAGAGTATAGTGTTAGTGATTATATCAATAGCGGCATTCACGTCGCTATCGAGGAAGCATAGCGACTAGTTAAAACACCTAAAGAAGCTATTGAGGCCGCTCCAGTTGGCTTTCTCGTATTGCCATACTTTTCTTTTAGGAGTTTTTTCTTTAACTGTGTGGTCAGAGTACGAGAACTTAGCTGATACGATATTATGGCCAGACCGACCTAGAGGCGCTAGAACATCAATGGTGTACTTATCGGGGTGCGAAGTAAGAAACAAGTCCAAGATGTTGGCGGAATAACTTTCAATATCCGGTATACGTGTAATCTCATTTACAAGCTGAGTCAAATTGTTAATCTCAGCAAAAAGTTCAACATACCTTCCGTCGAGTGTTGTCTGGCATGTATATTGAAATCGCCCGCAATGACGATTTCAGTATGAGGATACAAGGAGACAATTCGAGTGATGGAATCGGACAATGCATCAAATTCATCAAAAGTTGAGTTGCTGTCCGCACTAGGGCTACTGTAAGTACAGCAGTAGTGAATTATTTGCTTACGGATGGTGAATTTTAGTCATTTGAAATTAAATTCCAGGTTGGAACATTGGCCATACTGTGATGGGACTTGATAAACAATATCACTACGGACATAAATGGCGAGGCCACGGTGGGGAAAGAATAATGACACTAAGTTATATCCAGGCAGTTTCAAATCGGAATATTCTTCCACTACCTGTGTTTCGCTTAGTGCCAGAACAGCTGATATATGGGAACGGGCGTGGGCGCACATATCGAAGAAATTCATTCGAAGCCCACGAATGTTGCTAAAATCAACCCTAAATTCCCTCATCACTACAACATAGAAACACAAAAAGACTCAACTCTGACGTAACTAAGCAAAACTGTGAAGTGTAGATCCAAAGAATAGTTTTCCAAAACAAACTGTCGCAGGTGCTATGTCCAAACGACAATCAGCTAAGGTCCGCTATTCGGATAAACATTCACAGTCCGCTATGCATCAAATGTTACACTCTTTCAGTAATCGCAACTGGAAGTATGTACATATATAGCACATGCTCCACTTGCGATAACGAAGAAACGCAACAGCGAGTGAGTGGTGATAAGATGGAATGCACCGGCACTGAATTGTGATCATGTGTTTTTTTTATTTATTTATTTTATTTAATTTTTTTCCACCGCACTACACTGAATTTGATTAGGCGCGCGCGATCCATTTATTATTTTTTTTTTAAATTTTATTTTTTTTAAATTTGATTTTATTATTTTTTTTGTCATAACGATGTCACGTATACGCGAGTGAGCTTGACGGATGTGCGCTCGACGGCAGGCAAAAGGCAACTCGTGCAGGAATGTATAGCACTTAGTCATATGGTTCGTGTACCCTCCTCTGAACTGCAAACCAATCCTGGGAAAACATTCTATCTACCCCCACCATGCTGTTTTGAAGCCAGATAGTTCGTCAACAAAGTTGAGGGTCGTATTCGATGGTTCTGCTAGGGATTCGCTAGGGAACTCGCTAAACAGTCAGCTGTTGATAGGTCCTCCGATTCAATGGGATTTGGTAGGAGTTTGTTTACGATTCCGGCAACACAAATACGTTCTTTCGGCTGATGTGGTGAAGATGTTCTGCCAAATCTGGGTTGATAACCAACATAGAGACTTCCAGCGCATCGTTTGGCATGAAAACCCGTTAGACGACATAAGCCATTTCCGGCTCTGTACTGTCACCTATGGGACTGCATCGACACCCTTTTTGTCGGTTCGAGTGTTAAAGCAAATAGCGATGGACTACCAAACGTAATACCCGAATGCAGCGTGCGTGTTGTTAAATGACGTGTATGTAGATGACTTAATGACTGGGGCAGATTCTATGGGATAACTCATCAGCTTGCAGTCGGAGGTTGTAACTTTGTTATCAAACGCCAAACTCGAGCTTCGGAAGTGGACCTCCAATTGCTGGGCCCTACTAGCTAGGTTACGTAAGGATGACTGTGAATTCTCTTTGTTCGATGCAGAACGGTCAAAGTCGATGATCAAAATACTCGGTATGCATTGTAACCCGACATCTGACCAGTATTCGTTTCGTATGTTTGACGTAAACTTATGTGCTTCTCCTACAAGACGTTCGTTGTTGTCAGAAATCTCTCGAATCTTTGACCCTCTAGGATTTCTGCCCCCATCGGTTGTACTATTTAAGATGCTATTTCAGGAGTTGTGGTCGACCAAACTTAATCTTGCCTGGGATGATTCACTTCCATCGTACTTGGCTGATAAATGGATGAGGTATCAACAGAAACTCCACTGCTTCGAACAAATATATGTAAGTGCCGCGTATTATCTTCGCTTCGACGGAACACATTGAAATACATGGGTTCTCAGACGCGATAAACTCACGCGTGGTTTGACCGTCAATGAACTTCATGTAGCAGAGGTCCATATTCTAAAGATAGTGTAACATGAAACATTCGGGAATGACATTCGCCAACTAATAAATGATCGTGAACTTAGCCCTAAATCGAAATTGTTAAAATACTCTCCTTTCATTGACCAAGAAGGTATACTTCGTGTAGGAGGTCAAATAAAAAATGCTAGTGTGTCGTTTAATCTAAAACACACCATAATTTTCCCTAATAACCATGCCTGTTCTCGTCTAGTATCACACCTACATTTCAACCATTTACATCCAGGAGCTTCAGAGACATTTGCCATAGTTCGTCAGCGGTAGGATATTGGGCAGCCGCAATGTAATTCGAAAAATAGTCCATCGGTGCAAGCCATGTTTTCTCCAGAGGAAATTAACCAGTACGCAGCTCATGAAAGACTTGTCGTCACAACCCGTTCATCCAAGTCGACCATTTTCGAACACCGGGTGTGACTATGCTGGTCCTTTTACTATCAAGTTGTCGAAAGGTCGGAATCCAAGGTTATCAAAAGCGTATCTTGCGCTATTCGTTTGTCTGAGTACGAAAGCAGTTCACTTGGAGCTGGTGAGTGATCTGACCACCGATGCCTTTCTCGCTGCCCTCCGACGATTCATAGCTCGGCGAGGTAAATGCTCAAACATTTACACGGATAACGGAACCAATTTTCAAGGGGCACGTCGAATCCTCAACGAACTGCAACGGTTGGTCTTATCACAAACCTACAATGAAAACATCGATAGTGCTATTGCTATGGATGGAATCGAGTGGCACTTTATTCCCCCTTCGGCAACGCACTTTGGTGGTTTGTGGGAGGCTGAGGTAAAATCCATTAAGCTTCACCTTCGCCGAGTTATTGGAAGTTCCATTCTCACATTTGAGGAACTTAACACAGTTTTCACCCAAATCGAAACTGTTCTTAACTCTCGACCTCTGTTTGCTCTCTCTGATGAAGACCTAAATGTACTAACACCTTCTCATTTCCTTATAGGAGAACCTTAAACTGACACTGGCACCACCTCTAGAGCATGGTCCAAGGATTTTGAAAGCGATGGTAGGCTGAATACATCACCAGTCTGCAGGAGAGACCAAAATGGAAAACACCGCAACCTGATCTTAAAGTTGGAGATGTAGTCGTCCTCAAGGATCCCAATCTGCCTCCAGCAATCCTGGCCTAGACAAACGAATGAGAGTGGTAACCATCAAGACTAGCAGAGGGCAATTCGTTCGTTCAGTCACCAGAGTAGCGGCACTCCCACTGTCCTGAAACTTGTTCCAGGGGGGCCGGAATGTTTGAAAATAATTGTTCTCATTAGTCATTGTAATTAATTTTATTATCGTCAAATTTTGTTCATTTATATACGAGGGTTGTCCGATAAATTTTTAGAATGTGGCAGCATTGTTTCTTTTGACGTTTCCAAATATCATATTCTTAAAATTCGAACTGTTTGTGGTAAGAAACAGTGGCACGACAAAGAGCGCTTAGTGGTTTCGTTTTTACAGTGTGTTTTAATTAACAATTTAGTCAAAAAATGGAAGTTTCTCGTGAAGGATTTCGTTGGATGTTTTTTTATGATTTTAAATGTGGTCTAATTCAACAACAATGAATAGATCGACATTGTTTGGCTTTTGGTGAAGAAATACCATCCAATGCTACAATTTATAACTGGTTTGCTGAGTTCAAACGCGGTCGTGCTAGCGTCAGTGATGAATTTCGTGAAGGTCGTCCTTGCAGTGCTGTTGTTCCAGAAAACATTGATGCCGTACACGCCATGATTGAAACCGATCGGCATTTAACATACCGTGAGTTAGAAGCAACCTTGGGCATTAGTAAGACCGCAATTCAATCAATATTGCATAAACATTTAGCTGTGAAGAAGCTATGTGCTAGATGGATACCACATAAGCTGACCGATGCTCAAAAAAGGTCGTGTCAAATAGTGCAAAGAAATGATAAATAAATTCAATCGTGGTGCTTCAAAAATCGTGTACAGCATAGTTACCAGAGATGAAACCTGGATATACTCGTATGAACCCGAATGTAAGCAACAATCGGCTGTTTGGGTATTCCAAGGTGAGCGAAAACCGATAAAAGTGACTCGTTCTCAAAGCACTTCGAAAAAAATGATTGCTTGTTTTTTCGGTAAATCGGATCATGTTGCTACTGTGGCTTTAGAGACACAACAATTTGTTTGCCGAAAGTCATCAGTAAATTGCGTAAAACAAACAAAAAACGACGTGTCATCCTCCATTATGACAATGCTAGTTCACACACAGCCTGTCAAACAATGGAATTTTTGAAGTTTCAAAACGTCGAATTAATGAGCCATTGTCCATATTCTCCTGATTTATGACCTAATGACTTCTTTTTGCTCCCGTTCATAAAAAATAAAATGCGTGGTCAACGTTTTTCAACGCCAGAAGAGGCTGTAGAGGCGTTCAAAAAGCATGTTTCTGTGGTGTCGAGTTCAGAGTGGAACAAATGTTTCGAAAACTGGTTTTATCGAATAGAAAAGTGTATAAATCTTGAAGGAGAATACTTTGAAAAAGAATAAACCATTAAAAGTAATAAACTTGTGTTTTTTCTTACTTTTTCTAAAAACTTACCGGACAACCCTTCCACGCGCCAACATCATTGCGGACCATCATCGACCATCGCCCCCCTCCACCCACATCCGCACTTAACGCATCTCGCATCTTCGCGATTGATCATGCTAAATGTGCATACAATCTGTGCGTAACGGATAAATGTGTGTATATCAAGCGATCGGTGATGGTTACTGATGGTTAGCAATCCAACTGCTCGGCCACTTGAATTTTGGATGCATACGAGGCTGATGTAGTATATTGGTATCAGCAGAATAAAGACCTTGTATTATATTTTGTTGTTGTCCTTCACTTTATATTTCGAACCTTATTCAATTTTGTATTTCGATCGACTCTGTTTTTCGATTTTTGTTGTTTTCTGTGGGTTGAATCCGCAACAATCATTATAATTGTTATTTAGATTTCCCTGTGTTTGTCTCAGGCTATGAGAATAACCCTGACTGCGATAATACCCTAGCATTGTACGTTACTCTATTTTTACTAAAATTTTGATTATTATTTATATAGTTTCGTTTTTGGTTTTTAGTATTTCTATGATTAAAATCTAAGTCTAGCATACTTATTATAAATTTCTGTCATGCTAGCATTATTTTATATATGGGCTCTAATGCTCCCATCAATTTTTTTCTATTAGAATTTCAGTTAAGTCTCTAACCACATATTCTGGTTTATATATTTGTGGTTTTTTTGAATCAAAATCATATAACTCGTTTAATTCATAGCTTACATTTTTAAATACTTTAAATAATTCCCTTAGGTTACTAACCTTTACATATCTGCAATAATTAAATATCTCTTGTATGTTTTATAATTATATAAATAGCTTTTGTATGGTTGAAATTGTTGTCTCAACTTGGATTTTATTGCATTCCAGTCAAGGTTGTTTCCAAGTTGCCGAATACATTACGATGCTTCCCCTTGCAATTTTTCATTGTAAATGATTTACATAGCATATTGATTTAAAACGCTTTTTGGACTCAGCGTAAATAGGGTCGTCGACTGCTGTTGTTGAGTTTGTTGTTGGGCTTGTTGTTGAATATGTTGTTGGGCTTGTTGCAGCATTTGTTGTTCATGTTGTGCCAACTGTTGTTCCTGTACTAAGATTACTTATTGTAATCGCTGAAGTTCATTTTGTAGCTTTTCCATGTTATGTTTTTTATATGATGGACGATTGTTGTCGTAGAGTTCTGTTTTTATTCATAAACTGGGATATGAGTTGAGCTGGTAAACTTTTTTAACTGCTCGATAGATTTAAACTGGGTTAAAGTAACACTAATGTATTCTGTATTTAATATCCACTAGTCCTTGATTGAAACTGGGTTAAAGTAACACTAATGTATTCTTTTTTTCTTTTGAATTAAATGTCCTTCAGGATCATTCCAAAAAAACTGTTTTGAAAACTATCTTTAGGTGTTAACACTTTTGTAGGCTTCACCGACTGCGCCACTTAAAGTTATTCAAAAATAAAAACACCAGTAATCTTTAGTTTGCTTAACATGTATTTATGTTTAACTCTTAGGAGTGGGAAAATAATTCTGAGTTCTTTTTCTATCATTGCCTCCGAGAAGTGTCGTCGATCGGAAATTTTCATAGTGATCATTATTTTAAATATATTTTATATTTGCGCTTCATTGACTCAATCGCGATTGCAACATTTCCGCTGGAAATGTCAGCGTTAGCATTTCCGCTGCAGGGGTCAATGTATTGTGTTTTATCGATTGAGAAGTTTTCCGATGCTAACGTACGATCCTAAAGTTATCGCGTAGGCTTCCCCCAAAATCTGGCAGCATGTACTATAATTACAAGCAGTATTTTTCCATTATTCTGTAAGGAGTTGTCGACGCAAACTATAGATTTGTTTGTATCGAAGTTGGAGCATTTGACAAGCAGATTGATGGAAGTGTATTTTAGGCATCAAACGTTCATTCCTTGCTTGAAAATGAAAATTTTGATGTACTCTCTTCCGCTATGTTTCCTGGTACTGATATTGAAGCTCCGTTTGTTTAGATTGGGGATGAGGCTTATCCACAAAAAAACATATTTATTGAGACGTTTTTCTAAAAGCAATTTGACGGAGGAGAAGGTAGTATTTAATATTTAAGAGGCTATCTAGGGCTCGGAATTCAGTTGAATGTGCTTTCGGATTACTTTGCAATAAATGGCGAATATTATTAAATCCAATAGAAACAAATGTGGAAACGTCGAAAACAAATACAAAATGTGCATGCCTTTTGCACAATATTGTTATCGAAAAAGATGGTTTAGACAAAGCGGGACTTCTACAAATACAGCAATCTTATCAAGCAAACGGAAGATCAAATGAAGCAAGCCGCAGAACACGACCTAGTTTTATAGCATTGAGTGTACGCAGTTTATTCAAATCTTATTTTTGTAAGAATTGAAATTTTGAATTGTAGATATACATACATACTCGTAAGTAATGAATTAATTTTGATTAAATAAAAAAAAAAAAACCATAATAAGTACTTACTATCACGAGCTCGCGCTTCCTTGCGCTTGCTCGCGCTTGTAAAATTTTGTTACATAACCACAATGCTCTTAAATACATTTAATTTTAAAGCGTGAGTTTGCGCGAGCTCGCACTTGTACGAGGGTGGGTCAATAAGTCCCTGAAAAATGAAATAAGGAACACTCTTTTCTCTGTGACATCAGGAGGCTTGAGGAGCAAACAGAAACAAACATGCTAATTGTCGAAAGATCGGAGAAGCTTGAATATAAGCTTAACAACAGGAGCATTTCAAAACGAATATGACGAAACTTCTTAAAATTGTTGCATGGAACGCCAACGGTCTCATACAAAGACTAGAAGAGCTAGAAATATTTCTACGGGAAAATGACATTGACATACGTTTGATCTGTGAAACTCACCTGACGAAACTACCGCGTGTAAACATTACTGGATACAGTACCTATCACGCTTATCACCCGTCGGAAAGGGCCAGAGGCGGATCGTCTTTAATCATAAAAGATTGCATCGAACACTCTGAAGAGATTATGATCGAGCTTGAAACAATGCAAGTGAGCACTGTACGCGTGAAAAATGGACATTAGGCTTTCAATGTCTCGTCTATTTATTGTCCACGGCTTAAAAAAAAAGTACGATCCTAAAGTTATCGCGTAGGCTTCCCCCAAAATCTGGCAGCATGTACTATAATTACAAGCAGTATTTTTCCATTATTCTGTAAGGAGTTGTCGACGCAAACTATAGATTTGTTTGTATCGAAGTTGGAGCATTTGACAAGCAGATTGATGGAAGTGTATTTTAGGCATCAAACGTTCATTCCTTGCTTGAAAATGAAAATTTTGATGTACTCTCTTCCGCTATGTTTCCTGGTACTGATATTGAAGCTCCGTTTGTTTAGATTGGGGATGAGGCTTATCCACAAAAAAAAATATTTATTGAGACGTTTTTCTAAAAGCAATTTGACGGAGGAGAAGGTAGTATTTAATATTTAAGAGGCTATCTAGGGCTCGAAATTCAGTTGAATGTGCTTTCGGATTACTTTGCAATAAATGGCGAATATTATTAAATCCAATAGAAACAAATGTGGAAACGTCGAAAACAAATACAAAATGTGCATGCCTTTTGCACAATATTGTTATCGAAAAAGATGGTTTAGACAAAGCGGGACTTCTACAAATACAGCAATCTTATCAAGCAAACGGAAGATCAAATGAAGCAAGCCGCAGAATACGACCTAGTTTTATAGCATTGAGTGTACGCAGTTTATTCAAATCTTATTTTTTTAAGAATTGAAATTTTGAATTGCAGATATACATACATACTCGTAAGTAATGAATTAATTTTGATTAAATAAAAAAAAAAAAACCATAATAAGTACTTACTATCACGAGCTCGCGCTTCCTTGCGCTTGCTCGCGCTTGTAAAATTTTGTTACATAACCACAATGCTCTTAAATACATTTAATTTTAAAGCGTGAGTTTGCGCGAGCTCGCACTTGTACGAGGGTGGGTCAATAAGTCCCTGAAAAATGAAATAAGGAACACTCTTTTCTCTGTGACATCAGGAGGCTTGAGGAGCAAACAGAAACAAACATGCTAATTGTCGAAAGATCGGAGAAGCTTGAATATAAGCTTAACAACAGGAGCATTTCAAAACGAATATGACGAAACTTCTTAAAATTGTTGCATGGAACGCCAACGGTCTCATACAAAGACTAGAAGAGCTAGAAATATTTCTACGGGAAAATGACATTGACATACGTTTGATCTGTGAAACTACCGCGTGTAAACATTACTGGATACAGTACCTATCACGCTTATCACCCGTCGGAAAGGGCCAGAGGCGGATCGTCTTTAATCATAAAAGATTGCATCGAACACTCTGAAGAGATTATGATCGAGCTTGAAACAATGCAAGTGAGCACTGTACGCGTGAAAAATGGACATTAGGCTTTCAATGTCTCGTCTATTTATTGTCCACGGCTTAAAAAAAAAGTATTTTACAAATATTTTCAACTCTCTTGGTCCGTATTTTATTATTGGCGGTGATTTTAATGCAAAACACACCTTCTGGGGTTCAAGTGGTGTCTCACAAAAAGGCAGAGCACTTTACAACGCCTGCATGCAACCCAGTTGCGACTTTCACTCGACTGGTAAACCAACATATTGGCCGACTGATAGCAACAAAATACCCGATCTGATCGATTTCTTTGTTGAAAAAGGAATACCAGACAACTGAATTAAAATCGATGAAAGTTTTGATCTCTCTTCCGATCATTCCCCTATCATTCTAACGATGAGCGAACGGCTCATTAAAAAAGTACCTGCTAGACTAACTAGCAGAAAAACTGATTGGGAGGGCTTTAAAAAAGACGTTCTGCAGCGCGGCGCGTGGAAAAATACTCCCTATCAAAGGAAAACGCCGATCAATCATGTCCAAAAATATCCACCGGAAATAAAATAAATGGTAAGGGAGAAGAGAAAAGCGCGTAAAAAATGGCAACAATCTCGTGCTCCGCAACATAAATCGCATTTAAATCGCTTGTGTAACTTGCTAAAAAAGGCCATTATTGATTTTAAAAATCGGACAATACAAACCAGCATTGAAAGCTTAACAGCGGAAAAAGATTCCAATTATTCCCTCTGGAAAGCTATAAAAGGGATTAAAAAACCGAAAATACAAGCGGCCCCAATCACGAAAAATGACAACCAATGGGCCAAGAATGATAAAGACAAAGCAGAAGTCTTTGCCGCCCATTTAGAAGAAACATTTAAACCATTTGATGGACAAGGGCTTGTTGAAAATGATAATGCGTCGGATATAGCACTTCACAATTACACAGTAAGAAATACAAGGCTGACCGAACTTCAACAATAAATAAAGAAACTGAAACCGAATAAAGCTCCTGGATACTACCTAATCACAGGAGAACTTCTGAAATCGTTACTTAGAAATGCGTTAGTTAAGTTTCTCTACATTATAAACGCAGCGATAAGACTAGAATATGTTCCGAGTCAATGGAAAGTCGCGGAAGTGATAATGATTCTGAAGCCAGGAAAACCGCCGAATGATAAAAAATCATATAGACCTATTTCGCTGCTGTCGATTATGTCTAAAGTTTTCGAAAGAATAGTACTTAAGCGATTACAGCCGGTCATAGAAGAAAGATTTCTTATTCCCAATCACCAGTTTGGGTTTAGAACTAAGCACTCAACAATAGACCAAGTGCATAGAATAACTGATTTAATTGAGAAAGCTTACGAAGAAAAAAAGATTTGCTCGAGCGTATTCCTTGATGTTTCTCAAGCTTTTGACAAGGTCTGGCATGAAGGATTGAAATATAAATTACGACAAGTGCTGCCGGAACACTTATATAATATTCTGGAAAAATACTTGACGAATCGACTTTTCCGAATCAAATACGGAAATTTTTATTTTTTTTTTTTTTTTATTTCAAACAAAATAAACTACAGGAATTACAAATGTTTGTTTACATTGCGACTAGTTATGAAACTAACGAGCAGTTTGCTTTTCAGTATTATTAGCGGGAGAAAAGTAAATGGCTAACAGTTTACTATTTTTAAGGTACATTATAATTGTAATTTGTTGTATGTTAACTTTTAATGACAGTAACAAGAGCATAGATGGGATTTAATCCATCCAAAGCATTGGAGGTTAAGTTCACTTCGAAGGACCTTATTCTGGAATCGTTGGATGACTGCAATATTGGTCTGGCTGGCACATCCCCAGAGTTGAGCGCCATAGTTCCACACTGGTTTTAGGGTCTGGTTATATAAAAGAATTTTATTAGTAATTGATAGTCCAGACTTCCTGCCTATAAGCCATTCTAATTTTCGCCATTTAATGTCTAATTCTAGTTTTTTGATTTTAATATGCTCTTTCCAACGAAGCTTGGCATCTAGAGTCATACCTAGATACTTCGCTGTATTTGCATATGGTATTGTCGTGCCTGATATTGCTATTGGGGGAGTACGGGATAGACTTATTTGTGAAGTCAATATGTACAGATTTAATCGAATTCAGTTTTATACGATTCTAGCGTTGTATCTCCCACTGCTAAGACTGCCGTGTCGTCGGCAAAAGTTGCAGTCTTGGTGTAGGGCATTGTAGGTAGGTCTTTAGTGTAAAGAAGGTATAACAGAGGTCCGAGGATGCTTCCTTGAGGAACTCCGGCTTCGATCTTCACTAGATTAGAGTAGTAGTTTTCTTGTTTTATACGGAAGTATCGCGATGTTAAATAAGACTCCATTAGGTGGAAGAACTGTTCTGGTAGGTACACTTTTAGTTTATTGAGTAGACCTTCATGTCATACTCTATCGAAAGCCTGTGCTACGTTTAAGAAAATTGCAGAACATACTTTTTTTTCTTCTAGTGCTCTTTCGATTTCAGTTTTTCTTCTGTGAACTTGTTCTATTGTGGAGTGTTTGCTTCGAAAGCCAAACTGGTGATTTGGGATTAGGTTTCTTGACTCTACGATTGGTTTGAGACGCTTAAAAATCAGTCTTTCAAACAACTTTGATGTTGAAGGAAGTAGAGATATTGGTCTATATGAGGATACCTCGTGAGGGTCCTTACCTGGTTTAGGGATCATTATGATGTCAGCTACTTTCCAGACACTTGGTACATACTCAAGGCCAATTGCTTTATTCATTAACCGCAAGAGTTTAGCTAACCCTTTGTTTGGCAGTCGCTTCAGGACTTCCGCAGTGATCAAGTCAAAATCTGGAGCTTTTTTGTCTTTTAATCGCCTTATCTCATATTTTAACTCATGCATATTAATCGGAGAAATCATAGAACGGGCATTTTCATTGAGATTTAGAAGCTAATCACAGATAGCAACATTAGGCTTAAAGGTATTCGCTAGGTGGTCTGCAAAAGCAGTAGCTTTTTCCTCATTGCTTTAAGCCCATTGCCCATTACTGCATCTTATTGGCGGAATATGATTTGTTGGTCGCTTAAGATATTTTGTACTTTTCCAAAGTGAATATTCAGTGGTCTTATCAGCAGTTAGCTCTGATAGATATATTTTCATTGTCTCATTTCGGATTAGCTTTATCTCAAGCTTAAGATCTTGTGTGGCCTTGTTGAGTCTTGTTTTATCGGATGGAGATCGAGTTTGTTGCCATCTACGCCGAAGTTTTCTTTTATTCCTTATGAGCTCCTTTCTTTCTTTTGGATAATTGGTAGCCACCGTTTTTCTCTTTGTTGGAGGAGTACAGTTCCAAGCCGCAAATTGCATTAGTTGGATGAACGAATATGCTTCGAATATGCTATTTCCAGCTGGTCTGTCGTCTCAATAGGTGTACTAATATTGATTTTATCTTTTAAGATATGTTTAAAACTAAGCCAATCTGTGAACTTATTTGAAAGGTATGGATTTTCCTCTTTAACTATAACAGTTTCACTTAGTGTCAGATGCATTGGTGAGTGGTCCGAGTCGAGATCCAAGCCTTCTTGTACCTGGATAAAGTTCCTTGATAATTTGTTTATCACAAAAAAGTCAACCAGATCAGGAATTTTGGTAACGTCCGTCGGCCAGTATGTAGGCTTACCAGTAGATACAAATTCACACCCTGTTTCTTTAGCTGCATCGTAGAGTTCACGACCTTTTGTTGTAGTGAGTCGGAAATACGGAAATGAATATTCAGAATTTAAAGAAATATAATAAGGGCTGGGGTACCGCAGGGAAGTGTTCTTGGACCGCTTTTGTATCTATTATATACTTGCGATATACCGCAAGAAGAAGGTACCGTATTACCTACATTTGCCGACGACACTGCCATCCTGGCAACAGGTAAAACGATCGAAGAAACGACTGAAAAATTGCAAGAAGCATTGAATAAAGTAAATAAATGGACAAAGATTTGGCGACTAGCTTTAAATGAAAACAAATCTGTTCATGTCAATTTTACTTATAAGATAATAAATAATTTGCCGATCTTTTCAAACTCGGTTCAAATTCCGTTTGCAAACGAGGCTAAGTATCTTGGAATGACACTTGATGTTAAGCTGGAGTGGAAATTACACGTGAAGAAAAGAACTAGAAACCAAATACAGAGAAATGTACTGGTCACTTGGAAAACATTCCAAGCTTAATATAGAGAACAAACTACTTCTATACAAGCAAGTGCTAAAGCCGATGTGGACTTATGGAATACAACTCTGGGGTTGTACCAAAATAAGTAATGTCAATATTTTACAAACTTTTGAAAATAAAGTGCTAAGATCAATAGTTAATGCACCGTGGTTTATTAGAAATCGCGATATCCATAGAGATTTAGGAATTGCAACAGTCGAACATGAAATCAAAAACTTCGCGCGTAAGCATAAAGACAGATTATAAGGACACGTTAACAATGAAGTCCTTCGAATTCTAGGTGGGAGGAATCTACTGCGTCGTCCACAAAGGACTAAACCTTTCGACTTAACGCGATAGCAAGAAACCGCGTCTAATTTGCGGAACAAGCAGGAACTTTCAATGGAAAGGGACCTGCCAAACGATCTCAATACGAGAAAGAAAAACTGCTGGATAAGTAAAAACTTAGTTGTAGTAATGAAAGAAATTTATCGCGAAGGGAGGTTTTTTTTATTGAGTAAAAATCTCAAACTACTATGAGCACGCGCTATCGATCCTCATAGTGTCTTCAAGAAGAATTTTTACCTACCCTCGGAAAAAAAAAAAAAAAAAACACTTTTCGGTTTAAAAACATTTTATTTTTCAACATGGTCTTCTTTTAGCTCTATACTCTTCATCCAACGTTTCTCCAATTTTTTGATGCCCTCCAAATAATACGATTTCTCGGGCCCCTTAAAATAAGCGTTTGTTTCAGCGATGACCTCTTCACTCGACCCAAATCTCTTACCTCCGAGCCATTTCTTCTTGTTTGGAAAAAAGAAATAGTCGCAGGGCGCTAAATCTGGGGAACATGCTGGATGAGGGAGGAGTTCGTAGCCTAACTCATGCAATTTTGCCATTGCGACTGTGCACTGACTTGTGCGCCGGTGCGTTGTCGTGGTGAAAAATAACTTTTTTCTTCGGCAAATGCGGCCGTTTTTGCTTCATATCGGCTTGGAATCGATCCAACAGCTCTGCGTAATATGCGCTGGTGATCGTTTTACCCTTTTCAAGGTAATCGATAACACCGCGCGCATCCCAAAAAAACTGTCGCCATGACCTTGTTTGCTGACAAACCCGCCTTTGTCTTCTTTGGCTTTGATTCACCAGGAGAGTCGATTGTTTTGACTGTTCCTTGGTTTCTGGTGTGTTGTGGTGAATCCAGGTTTCATCCACGGTTACGAAATGGCGCAAAAACTCAGCCGAATTTTTCTGGAATATCGCCAAACACACCTTTGAAGTTGTCAAACGAATGCGTTTGTTGTCGATTGTGAGCAAACGCGGCACCCATCTTGCGGAAAGTTTTTTGATGTCCAAATATTTATGTAAAATCGAAATCACTGAGCTATGTGATAAGCCTCTGGCCCTCTTCAAGCTCGCGCACTTTCACTCGTCGACCGTCTATTATCAAACCATGGATTTTGTTGACCATTTCTGGTGTGGTGACCTCAATTGGGCGACCATAACGTTCGGCGTCACTTGTGCTTGAACGACCTCACCGAAATTGAGTAAACCAGTGGTGAATGGTTCGAATCGATGGTGAAGAGTCCCCATAATATTTGTCAAGCTTTTGTTTGCGTTAATATTTTTTTCTCGCAAAAAATTGTGTTTAATGAGCACTCGAAATTCACTTTTTTCCATTTTAACGAAAATGCTAGTAGGTGTATATATAAAATGGCAGCCACAACAAAACTATTTGACAGATCTGTCTGAAAATTTGGGTGCGTTCTTTTGAAAGATGATTCTTGACAAAAAAAAAAAAATTAAATTTAAGGTGACGTCACAATTTGTGTTAATTTCCAGGGACTTATTGCCCCACCCTTATTATTTGCTTGCTATATAACCACAGCCTTTTGGTGAGATGGTTTTGATATCGTGTATTTTGTCTATATTGCCTAGAATTATCAACGTTGGTTCGTGCCTGCATTGTCTTGAATTCGTTGTTACTTATCTTCGTTCCTGGTTAAAGTTATTTCTAAGCTGGCTCGAAACGAGACCCCTTTGAGGTTGGTTAAAATTGTTCCTAAATTGACCTGAACCGGGCGCTCTTTGTGGTTGATTTTTACTATTTTGTTGTGAGAACACCCCTTTTTACATTTGGTTAAAGGGTACGTATTGGTGCTTACAATATGGTTCAATACTAAGGGCGATATCAAAAGCTACATCTAGTGATTCTGGATTCCTAGATAAAAGGATTGTTTTGATTGGCTTTTTTCAACCTTTAATAAAAGTGTCTAGCCCTTCGGCCAGGTTCCTTCCTACAATAATTTTTTTTTATATATTCGTCCCCTTTTATTGATGTGTTTAGAACAGTTACTAGAGATAGAATTTACTCGCAGAAGTTTCTGATCGTACCTGTTTGTTTCATTGTTGACAAAGCACTTTATCTCTGATCCCTATGATCTGAGAAATGTAATTTCTTTCCAGGACATAGGCTCACCGTGTAGGCGAAGTTTGTCACTGGTTCTTCCTTTGATTTTCTGTTGTATGGCTTGTAACCATGCGGCAGAAATCAAGTCATTGGGGGCGGACTGAGACAAAATCATCTCGATCCGATTTACGGCATCAATAAAAGGGTGGGGGTCTCTCGAATCTCCATGAAATCCAGGAAGAGTTTTTACAATATCTGGTGTATTATTAGGTGCGCAACTAAGTTCTCGCTATTTGTCAATAGATGGCTCCAGCAGTAAGTGCTGGTCGATTTTGACATATCCAAAACGTCGTGAACCGAGCTTAGACATATGGTAAACAAACTGTTTTGACATATTAGTGATTTTGTTTTGGCGTCATATACTTTTGGTTGTGTGAAAATCTCTGATTTTGTGCCAAATAATCGTCATTTCCGGGAAGTGTTGATTTTCTTCTTTCATTCGAATAAAACGGCGGCTGAAGCGCATCGGGAGCTCCAAAAAGTATACGGAGATGCTGCTCTAAGTGAAAGAACGTGCCCTGATTGGTTCCGTCGCTTCAAAGACGGTGATTTCGATGTTGACGACCGTCCACGTGAAGGAAGGCCAAAATCCTTCGAAGACGCTGAATTGGAGGCATTGTTCGATGAGGATCCGTGCCAAACGCAAGAAGAGCTTGCTTCAGCATTAGGAATTACCCGTCAAGCCATTTCCAAGCATTTCCATGCGTTTGGAATGATTCAAAAACAAAGAACTTTTGTTCCTTATGATTTGAAGCCAAGTGACGTTGAGCGTCGTTTTTTCACCTTTGAACAACTGCTCAAGTGACAAAAAAGGAAGGGTTTTCTTCATCGCATCGTGATGGTTGATGAAAAATGGTTTCATTACAGCAACCCAAAGAAAAAAAAATGGGGACTGCCCGGTCATGCTTCTACGTCATCGGCTCGGCCGAATATTGACCCTGCGAAGATTATGCTGTGTATTTGGTGGGACCAGGTCGATGTCATTTATTATGAAATATTGAAACCCAACGAAACCGTCACTGGGGAACGGTATCGACTTCAATTGATGCGATTGAGCCAAGCAATGCGCGAAAAATGGCCACAATACGAGCAGAGGCACGAAAAAGTGATTCTACAGCATGACAACGCTCGGCATCACATTGCCAAACCCGTTAAAACCTACCTGGAAACGCTCAAATTTGAAGTCTTACCCCACCCGCCATATTCCCCAGATATTGCGTTATCCGATTATTACTTGTTCCGTTCGATGGCACATGGTCTGGCTGATCAGCAGTTCCGCTCATATGAAGACATCAATAAATGGCTTGATTCGCGGATAGCCTCAAAAGATGAACACTTTTACTGTAACGGTATTCGAGCTCTGCTAGAAAGATGGGAAAAGGTTGTAGCTAGCGATGGTATGGAATGATTCATTTGTAACCATTTTTTCCCAATAAAGTTGCATTTTCACTTAGTTGCGCACCTAAAAAAAATGGTACTTGATGCTATATTTTGGGGGAGGTTGGGTGGATATAGTGGGGAGGTTTGTGAGATTCCAGAAGAAATCTGTGTATTTAGAATGGATTGTGAATTTAGAGGATTCTACGTCATTTCTGAGTTTAGTGTTAAGTTTCGAATTCAACTATAAATAATTCAATCTTGGATATGTTGTTTTAAGACAAATATTTCCTATAACTATGATTTATTTCTTACAAAAATTGTTCAG
The DNA here is from genome assembly GCA_963082735.1 of Pocota personata. Classification (NCBI taxonomy): domain Eukaryota; kingdom Metazoa; phylum Arthropoda; class Insecta; order Diptera; family Syrphidae; genus Pocota; species Pocota personata. The sequence goes on from OY720429.1 coordinate 89,570,460, forward strand.
TGAAACAATTAATGGAATAAAAATAGAAAATGTGTACACAATTTATAATACGATAATATGGTTAATATTTAATTCAAATACAATTTCTGATGACTTACAATAATACGTATATAGTTAATACAAATATGTTCATGCTGATGTGTCCCTTTGCTCTTTCTGTTGCCTTTTGTTCCTTATTCCATGCTATGGTGTTAATTTGATTCAACTTTGGTTGTTCAAATAGTTTAAATTCACTTGGTGAAGTAATTTAATTCAACTTTGGTTGTCTTATTTATATTCGTATAGTTTAGATTTACTAATAATTTTCGTTAAATCAACTTCGGTTGTTTTATTCGAATAATACACTGTCACTTGGTGAAGTAATTTAATAGAATTAATTCAACTTTGGTTGCCTTATTTCGAATGGCTTAAATTCACTAGCACTCGGTGAACAAAAATTTTAAGTTAATTCGCTTATGTGACCGGGGTTCGACCGTTGACTGCGCCAGTTACGGTGTATGCAAGGCTTCCAAAAAAAAAAGAAAAAAACAACTTTTAAAAGAAAACGACGAGGGATTTAATATTAAATATAAATTTATTTCTTCATGACTTATTGCAAGGCACTGACAAAAATTTTTAGTTTCTACTTACATTTATAATTAAACTAATCTGCTGTATTTGCACACGTGCTGTTTATTGCTGATGCAGCGGGTGTAGTGCATGCTTGAACTTGATATTGGATACCAATTTCATTAGATTACTTATTACAGTTTCCTGGTACTTTTTACAGTTACTTAAATGGCTTAGACATGTTTTATCAATCGTATTTACTATACCTTTAATGTTAACTATGTATTCCGCTAGGTTTCTAACGCTTATTGTATTACTCGTAACTAAAGTCAATTTACTTTCTATTTATCTGACTTGTCCTTAAAATTAAAATATAAACCGCTATTTTCGCTCAAATTCCTGATGTCGTCGTTCCTGGAGATAGACTTATGGCACCAGATGATTCTGAAAAATGGGGTTTAATATTAGCTTTGTTGTATTTTTGTTCTTTATTCTTGATTTTAGGTATTACGTAATCTTTATTTACTTTTAAAATTTCATATGGGCCCTTGCGGATATGCTATGCTGGTAGTAATATGTTTCGTATTAAAGATTTTACAGATTTTTGAAACAACTCATTACAAAACTCCTTTCCATTATCTGTTAAAATTATTTTAGGTAACCCGAAGTTCAATATCCTCTCTTTAGTGAAAGCTTTGACTATTTCCGGAATTTCCTTAGTTTTGAGTGGTATAAATTTAGTAAATTTTGAGAGGTCATACTGGATGCTTAGTGATAATCCTTTGAAACCTTCCTTTGTTTCTTTAAGTCGTCCTATTAAATCCATAAAATTTTTTTCTAATGCCCTATCAGCAGTTGAGACTATTTTCATTGGATTTCTGGTCGGCTTACGGATAACTTTTTGATATTCTACATCTCTTTGCATTCCCTTCCAGTAAAATTTATATTTCATGTTTGCAAAAACCCATTATGATTTTCTCTGATTATTAGCTTCCTTTCATCAGAATCAAATACTTCAATTCGTTTCTTATCAGCGCAATATTCATTCTCTGATACGTGTTCTATATCGTGCACTGAATTGTCTTCCTCACTTTCATTCACATTAATATCATGGCCAGTTTTTTTTTTATTTACATCTTCATCTGCAATATTCTTAATCGTTTCGTCTATTATTTGGACTACGTCTTAAAAACTTTCTATTCCTGGACTATTACTTTCCCTATTGTTATTACCTGCCTCTTCCTGTTGCATCATTATTACATTCCTAGATAATTCGTCATCTACCACATTTTCACACCCCCTCGAGTTTGAGTCTCCATCTAACTAGTCTGGATCCGGGATCCTTGGCATTAAATAACCAGGTTAGTGGCCTGTGGTCCGTTTGAACGATGAACTTTCTCCCGTAAATATAAGGTCTAAACTGTTTCGTTTCCAAACTATGGCCAAGCACTCCTTTTCAGTAGTGCAGTAATTTTGTTCGGCCTTATTTAATGTACTACTGACGTATTGTATGGCAAATCTTTTGTACCATGCTGTTGGCTAAGAACGGCTCCTATACCTTTGTTCAATGCATCCGTTGTAATGATAAATTTTCTATTATAGTCTGGGTACTGTAGAACTGGGAATTTGGTAATTGCTTCTTTCAACATTTCGAATGATTCTTGTTGTTCACTTCCCCAGTTAAATAATACATCTTTCTTTAGCAATTTATTTAGGGGTTCTGATATTTTACTAAAATTTTGTACAAACTTTCGGTAATATCCTACCATTCCAAAAAATTACTTGATCCTTTCTGATTACATGGCGGTTGCATTTTAACTATGCTCTCTATCTTGTTGGGATCAGGCTTCACGCCTTGGTCGGTTATCACATGACCCAAATACTGGATTTCTTTTCGAAGAAATTCGCACTTATCCGGTTGCAACTTCAGATTAGCGGCCCTTATTTGATCGGGAACCTGCACTAATTTCTGATTATGTTCTACAACGTTCTGTCCGTACACCACCACATCGTTGAGGTAAACAAAGCATTTGATGCCCTGTAACCCTATTAGCACGGTATTCATTAATCGTTGAAAATATGCCGGAGCATTTTTTAACCTGAAGGGCATTCTCGTGTACTTACTCGAAATGGCTGTAATGAGCGCTCTTATCAACGGGGTTTTGATGAAATCCCCAAGTAAGATCAAGTGTTGAAATCTCGCTTTTCCTAACTGATCAAGAATTTCGTTTATGTTGGGGGGAGAATAGTTATCAGCTGTCGTCAGCTCATTCAGCTTTCGATAGCCTATAATCGTCCTCCATTCATACCCCCTTCGGGTAGGGGTTAGAATATACCCGAGGTAGGCATGCCTGTCGTAAGAGGCGACTAAAATCCACCCTCCGTATACCGAGTATGGCGTATACAAAAACATGCAATGAACAAAACGAAAGATATTAATACCCCAGGTGGCAGTCCAGGTACACTGGAAAATCCACCCTCTTCGGAGGTCGGCTCTACGGATTCTGGGGAGAGCCATTTATTGCGTTCATCTGACCCTTTTAAAAAAGGTACTAGGGTAGTTAGATCTCCAACATCAAGATCTACCATGAAAACGTGCGGAACTAGAAGTCCGGCGACATCGATAGTGTCGGCGCACGAACAACGGACTTCAGCGAAAATTCAAAGCCTAACGGACGAAAATATGGAACTCCGGACCAGGCTAAGTAAAATGGAACTTCTCTGCGAAGAACTAAGAAAGGAATTAAATGTACTTAAAGCAGAAAATAAAGCATTTAATGATACATCGAAACCTCGTAATGAGTCTGCTGCGAGTTCAATCGTCCCCGATAACACGGATTATAAAACGGATGATGAAGAACTAAGTCGGGAAACCAATTGGATTCTAAAAAAACGGCCTGTCAAAAAACGAAAAGCTGGCTCTTCGCCCGAAATGCTAACGAGGCAAGAAAAGACGCAAAATAAACGAGAAGGTAAAGAACAGCCTGACAAAATAATCACGCGTGCCGAAGAAAATCCACGAAATAAGGTACGACCACCGCCACCAATATACGTGATCGGAATTGCAGACTATAATAAACTGCATTCTTTTCTCAAACCTTTGTTGCTATCCGATTTTGAAGTAACATCGCTCAACAACAACAAATGGAAAGTAAACGTAAAGGACTCAGACAGTTACCGCTCAGTATCTAATGAACTGAATACTGAAAAAATCCAGTGGTATACTTATGAAAATAAATCTGAAAGACCGATACGAGTCGTAGCTAGAGGACTTCATGCCTCATGCCGAAAGGAAGACGTTGTTCACGATTTGAAGAACAAAAACTTTAAAATCGTCGATGCGGTAAACTTAATTAAACGCGAAAAGCAAAAATTGGAAGGCGAGGAAACGATGGTTAAGCGCGAGCTTCCTCTTTTTATGCTAACCTTTGATAAGGCTGAGAGTTTAGAAAAGATTTACGAAATAAGAACAATTCTGAATGTCGTAGTCAAAATCGAACCCATGCGCAAGAATACAAGGTTGATACCTCAGTGCAAGCGATGCCAAGGATTCAACCATACGCAAACATATTGCCGAAAAGAACCGCGATGTGTCAAATGCGCCGGTAAACATCTTAGTCAAGAGTGTGGTGTAAACAAAAAAACCCCTGCAGCGTGTATTAACTGCAATGGTAAGCATCCGGCTAATTACAGAGGCTGTGAAGTAGCCAAAGAATTACAAAAAAGAAGAGATCGACTTATGAAGCCGGAAAACCCACCCTCAAAACCGGTAAATAAGGAAAAGTCGAAAACTGCTGCAAGAAAGGTGACTAGAGACAACCGAGCCGACCCTGGCGCGCTTACGTACGCTCAAGCTGCGACATCAAACACCGATCAAATTCCACACCGCGTTAAGGTAAAAGCGCCTAAAGAAAAGCCATCAGATTCTGACATGCAGACGCGTGCTCAAGCATTAACATCAATAAAAACGAACACTGATAATTCGGAAAACCCCGTATCTCACGTCTTTTCTATTATCCTTGCGAGGCTTGAGGAGCAAACAAAAACAAACACGCTAATTGTCGACAGGTTGGAGAAGCTTGAATATAAGCTTAACAATAGGAGCATTTCAAAACGAACATGACGAAACTTCTTAAAATTGTTGCATGGAACGCCAACGGTCTCATACAAAGACTAGAAGAGCTAGAAATATTTCTACGGGAAAATGACATTGACATATGTTTGATCTGTGAAACTCACCTGACGAAACTATCGCGTGTAAACATTACTGGATACAGTACCTATCACGCTTATCACCCGTCGGAAAGAGCCAGAGGCGGATCGTCTTTAATCATAAAAGATTGCATCGAACACTCTGAAGAGATTATGATAGAGCTTGAAACAATGCAAGTGAGCACTGTACGCGTGAAAAATGGACATTACTCTTTCAATGTCTCGTCTATTTATTGTCCACTGCGTTGCAGGCTTGAAAAAAATGATTTTACAAATATTTTCAACTCTCTTGGACCGAATTTTATTATTGGCGGTGATTTTAATGCAAAACACACCTTCTGGGGTTCAAGATGTGTCTCACAAAAAGGCAGAGCACTTTACAACGCCTGCATGCAACACAGATGCGACTTTCACTCGACTGGTAAACCAACATATTGGCCGACTGACAAAATACCCGATCTGATCGATTTCTTTGTTGTAAAAGGAATACCAGACAAATGTATTAAAATTGATGAAAGTTTTGATCTCTCTTCCGATCATTCCCCTATCATTCTAACGATGAGCGAACGCCTAATTAAAAAAGATGTACCTGCTAGACTAACTAGCAGAAAAACTGATTGGGAAGGCTTTAAAAAAGACGTTGAAGAACATACCGAACTGAGAGTATCACTTAGGACGTTTTCTGAACTCGAAATCGAAATTGATCGTTTTGTTGAAGTTCTGCAGCGCGCCGCGTGGAAAAATACTCCCTATCAAAGGAAAACGCCAATCAATCATGCCCAAAAATATCCACCGGAAATAAAAGAAATGGTAAGGGAGAAGAGAAAAGCGCGTAAAAAATGGCAACAAACTCGTGCTCCGCAACATAAATCGCATTTGAATCACTTGTGTAACTTGCTAAAAAAGGCCATTATTGATTTTAAAAACCGGACAATACAAACCAGCATTGAAAGCTTAACAGCGGACAAAGATTCCAATTATTCGCTCTGGAAAGCTATAAAAGGCATTAAAAAACCGAAAATACAAGCGGCTCCAATCAAGAAAAATGACAACGAATGGGCCAAGAATGATAAAGACAAAGCAGAAGTCTTTGCCGCCCATTTAGAAGAAACATTTAAACCATTTGATGGGCAAGCGCTTGTTGAAAATGATAATGCGTCGGATATAGCATTTCACAATTACACAGTAAGAAATGCAAGGCTGACCGAACTTCAACAAGAAATAAAGAAACTGAAACCGAATAAAGCTCCTGGATACGACCTAATCACAGGAGAGCTTCTTAAATCGTTACCTAGAAAAGCGTTAGTTAAGTTTCTTTACATTATAAACGCAGCGATAAGATTAGAATATGTTCCGAGTCAATGGAAAGTCGCGGAAGTAATAATGATTCTGAAGCCAGGAAAACCACCGAATGATAAAAAATCGTATAGACCTATTTCGCTGCTGCCGATTATGTCTAAAGTTTTCGAAAGAATAGTACTTAAGCGATTACAGCCGGTTATAGAAGAAGGATCTCTTATTCCCAATCACCAGTTTGGGTTTAGAACCAAGCACTCAACAATAGACCAAGTGCATAGAATAACTGATTTAATTGAAAAAGCTTACGAAGAAAAAAAGATTTGCTCGAGCATATTCCTTGATGTTTCTCAAGCTTTTGACAAGGTCTGGCATGAAGACTTGAAATATAAATTACGACAAGTTCTGCCGGAACACTTATATAATATTCTAGAAAAATACTTGACGAATCGACTTTTCCGAGTCAAACACGGAAACGAATATTCGGAATTTAAAGAAATAAGGGCTGGGGTGCCGCAGGGAAGTGTCCTTGGACCGCTTTTGTACCTATTATATACTCGCGATATACCGCAAGAAGAAGGCACCGTCTTAGCTACATTTGCCGACGACACTGCCATCCTGGCAACGGGTAAAACGATCGAAGAATCGACTGAAAAATTGCAAGAAGCATTGAATAAAGTAAATGAATGGACAAAGATTTGGCGACTAGCTTTAAACGAAAACAAATCTGTTCATGTCAATTTTACTTATAAGAAAATAAATAATTTGCCCATCTTTTCAAACTCGGTTCAAATTCCGTTTGCAAACGAGGCTAAGTATCTTGGAATGACACTTGATGCTAAGCTGAAGTGGAAATCGCACGTGAAGAAAAAACGTAAAGAACTCGAAACCAAATACAGAGAAATGTACTGGTTACTTGGAAAACATTCCAAGCTTAATGTAGAGAACAAACTGCTTTTATACAAGCAAGTGCTAAAGCCGATATGGACATATGGAATACAACTTTGTGGTTGTACCAAAATAAGTAATGTCAATATTTTACAAACTTTTGAAAATAAAGTGCTAAGATCAATAGTTAATGCACCGTGGTTTATTAGAAATAGCGATATCCATAGAGATTTAGGAATTGCGACAGTCGAATATGAAATCAAAAACTTCGCGCGTAAGCATAAAGACAGATTACAAGGACACGTTAACAATGAAGTCCTTCGAATTCTAGATGAGAGGAATCTACTGCGTCGTCTACAAAGGACTAAACCTTTCGATTTAACGCGATAGCAAGAAACCGCGCCTAATTTGCGGAACAAGCAGGAACTTTTAATGGAAAGGGACCTGCCAAACGATCTCAATACGTGAAAGAAAAACTGCTGGATAAGTCAAAACTTAGTTGTAGTATGTAATCAAAGAAATTTATCACGAAGGGAGGTTTTTTTAGTGAGTAAAAATCTCACACTACTATGAGCACGCGCTACCGATCCTCATAGTGTCTTCATGAAGATTTTTTACCTACCCTCGGAAAAAAAAAAAAAAAAAAAAAAAAAAAAATTCATTTTTGTTTGCCACTCGCGTCTGTCTTCTTTGAAACGATCCAAAGAGTGTTTCAGCTTTTCTATTTGATTTCGCACTTCCTTCCCCCTTCGGGTAGGGGTTAGAATATACCAAAGGTAGGCATGCCTGTCGTAAGAGGCGACTTAAATCCAAAAAGGTTTAAACTTTTCACAAAAGTTAAAAAAAAAAATTATGCAATGAACAAAACAGAAGGAATTAATATCCCAGGTGGTATGCCAGGTAAACTGGTAAATCCACCCTCTTCAAAGGTCGGTTCCATGGATTCTGGGGAGAACCATTTATTGCTAGAAGATGACCCTTTCATAAAGAGTCATAGAATGGTAAGAACACCATCATCCCAACCAACAAAAGATGATTCAATGTTGGAAGCTAATTACAAAAAAGTTTGCGAAGAAAGAGGCAATTTTAAGCAACTCAGTGGAAAACTGACAACCGAAATTGATAAATTAAAGCTTGAGTTACAGCTGCTTAAAGAACAGGTCAATAACAACAAAAATTAGCAGATAACAAAAACTATCGTGTATTCTACGGATGAAGAAGAACTACACAGAGAGACAGAACCATCCTTTAATAGAACAAAAATGAACAAAAAAAGAAAAATGAGCAGATCTCCGGAGCTTTCACCACCAAAAGTAAACCAGAAAAGCTCAGAAAAGATAAAAAACAAAGAAACCAAACCACTCAAGCCAATAAAGCCTCCTCCAATTATAGTGCTCTGTATCACGAAGTACGAAGGCTTATTAAATATACTGGAGGAAAATAAAATAAAAGCTAATACAGCTCTTCTAAATAGAATTGATGTCAAAATTAATGTGGAAGACGAAGAATCCTACAGAAACTTGACAAAATTACTAAATCAAAAAAAAAAATGCAATGGTATTCGTTTGAAAATAAACAAACAAGACCGATAAAGGTTTTCGCAAAGAAACTACACTTCTCATGCACTCCTGAACGCATTGCGAATAACCTAAAAAAGAAAAACTTCAAAATACTAGAAGTTGTCAACATGCTTAAGCATAAAAGCAAAGTACCGCTGCCGATGTTCATGCTTACTTTTGAGCAAGATGAAGACATCAAGAAAATTTATGAAATTAAAGATATCCTAGGAATGAAAGTGCAAATTCATCCTTTACGTAAATCAAAGCTAGTCCCTCAATGTAAGAACTGCCAAAAGTATGGTCACACTCACAAATACTGCAACGCTAACCCAAAATGTGTTAAATGTGCAGGAGACCACCATACAAAAGATTGCATTAGGGATAAAAGGCAGCCCCAAAATGCGCCAACTGTAATGAAAGACACTCAGGCAACGTAGTAGCAAAAGAGCAACAGCAGGTAAAAGATAACAAGCAGAAGAAAATTTAAAAGCCTGTTCAAAAAGACGCATCTAAAGTTGGAGAAATCCGAAACAAGAGAAACTTAGGACCTAAATCGAGGGCCCAAAATTGTGAAAAAATAGATTAAGTTAAAGAAAATCTACCCTCAAGCAAAAATGAGAACTTAAGTCTCATAACCGGCTCAAAGAAAACATATGCACACGTTACTTCGAACAACAATGCCAAACCAATCGGAAAACCCAGGCCTTCCAGTAATGTCATGGAGGATATCATGCAAAGAATCCTCAGCAGAATGGATGTCATGGAAAAGAATAATAAGAAAATTCTGGAAAGAATGTTTTTCCTTGAAAAACTAAACAGTAGCAAAAAAAAAAACGGTTTCTAAAAGATCCTAATGGCTAAAAACATAAAAATATTATTATGGAATGCGAATGGTCTCGAGAAACACAAAGACGAATTGCAAGCGACTCTCGATATAAACAAAATTGACATATGTCTGGTTTCTGAGACACACTTCAAAATTGTAACAAAATATAAACTGCGCGGATACAAGACATAGCATACCCCACATCCTCATGGTACAACAAGAGGGGGGGCTGCAGTTATAATTAGAGAAGGTGTTAGTCACGATGAATATGAAGAATATCAGTCGTGTGAAATACAAGCCAAATCCGTAAACAAAAAAACAAGCAGCAGCCAGATAACGGTAGCAGCGGCATATTGTTCTCCTAGCTATAGGCTGAAACAAAACGATTTTAAAAGCATCTTTCGTAAATTTGGGATTCATAATTTGGGATAATTCATAATAGGCGGAGATTTCAACACAAAGAACAAATTCTGGGGATCAAGATTAACAAATACAAGAGGAAGAGAACTCCTTGAATTTATAAAAGAAAGCAATGCTAATCACCATTCAACGGGAAATCCAACTTACTGGCCCACATATAGGAATAAAATCCCGGACGTTGTCGACTTCTTTGTAACTAAGAATATCTCCTGAAATACTACCCAGGTGCAGGAGAGGCCAGATCTTGACTCAGACCACTCATCTGTGCTGCTTACACTTGGTAATAAAAATATAATGAAGGAACACAACTCATGTCTAGTGAACAAGCTAACTGACTGGATATATTTCAGATATTTGCTGGAGAAATGCATCGAACTAAGTACAACAATCGATATAATAGAGCAACTAGAAAGTGAAGTACATACTTTCACCCTAAATGTACAAAAGGCTGCTTGGGCTGCAACGCATGAATCAAATAGCAAAGTAAAACGTAAACAATACGTTCAGAAAAAAGATCACAGAATTGAAAAATGCGTCGGTAGAAACATACCTTACAAATCTGACAAACGATGCTAGTACAGAATACTCACTATGGAAGGGTACAAAAAAAAAAATGAAAAGACCAACGGCATACATTCCGCCAGTTAAAAACAGCAGTGAAAACTGGACAAAAACAAACAAACAAAAGGCCGATTTATTTGCTGAACATCTTGAAAGCGTCTTTCAGCCATATGAAGATAATGATTATCTCCAACAAACGGAAGAAATGTGCGAAGATGAGAGGTTAATCCCAGCAGTAACCTCTAAGGAAATAGCTACAGAAATGAAAGAGAAGATCAACCCAAAAAAAAAACCCGTGATTTGATCTAATCACGGGTGAAATTCTGAAAAAACTGCCTAGAAAAGGTATGAAAAAAATAGCACAGATAATAAATGCAGCGTTCAGACTAAGGTATGTTCCACGCATGTGGAAGGTCGCTTCTTTTTTTTTTATTATTGTTTATTTATCCACTTATACACTAACACAATAACACAATATATTGTTCCAATAAACTTAAAACTATACTATTATTATGCCTTAAAGTAACTGACCTGAAGGGTGCTCAATACTTATGTTATGGTTTTAAGAAAACTTTGTTCTAATGTTTTATTTAAATCGGTATTTTTGTTAATTTCAAGTTAATTATTATTATTATTATTATTATTATTATTATTTTTTTTATTTCATTTAAAGGGAAAACGTGGGAAAACCTTTTCGAACGCATTATTATTAAAAAAAAAAAAAAAAAAAAAAAAAAAAAAAAAAAAAAAAAAAAAAGCGGCGTTTCAGAAATCACATATCAGGGTCCGGCCCTGCTTAACCTAGGTGCTAGCCTCAACCCAGTCGAGCCACCAATATCTCTCTCTATTCAACCTGTTTACGTTTTCTGAATCCCGCTCAGGCATGCTTACGCAGTATCTCAAGTCAGCGTTTCCTTCTCCTGAGTCCAACGGCTCGTAGAGAATACGTTTATCTGTCGTCCTTCTAGCATGATGGTAAATAATCGGAACGTTCAGCGAATCTGACAAGTAACCATGTGCATCCAGATACAAGAATGCTTCCGGGGGGATGTGTCCACTCACCATAGTACTTCGAAAATAACCAGGGTTAGGATAAAATAAGCCCGACACAAGTTCGTTCTCCATAACGCTCGCTGACCGCGCGAAATGGTTCCTCACAAGATCCAGAATGACATTGTCGATTCTGGACACGCCGGAGGCATCCAATAGTCTCTTATTAGAAACGTAATGCCGAAAGTCAGAATGTGCGCTTCTATACACACGCATGCAGGCTCGAAGACATTTTCTTTCAAATAGTCTAAGTTTTTCCATATAAGACGGGCTTAAGTTCCACCATACTGGACTCGCATAAGTCAGAATTGGACGAACGAAAGCTTGGTAACATATGACCTTTACATCGGATCTCAGATAGTTGGAGTAGAAAAGGCGTTTGAGAGACATAAATGCCGCTCTTGCCTTTTGCAACTGTATATTTATGTGCTCATTGTAGTACAAAAACTTGTCGAAATGAACACCTAAAAATTTCACAACAGTCTTTGACTCGATGTGAAGGCCATTAGAACATGTTATTTGTAGGTTTTTCCAGTTCCGTCTCAAATCTGAATTACCGCGTCTAACTGGGGTGCGGAACAGTATAGTTTCGCATTTTCCCTCGTTTATTTTAAGCTTCCACTCTGAGCAGAAAGCTTGCAGTTTATCAAAGCTGTTCTGAAGCTCTGTCTGTATGTCTTGGATTTTCGAGCCGCTTGCATACATACAATATAACATCGTCAGCGAACGCTATTGAATTATCCATGTCCCTCAGCATTTCCGAAATGTAGATGTTGAAGAGGAGCGGTGCTGTAACCGTGCCCTGTGGCAGGCCATTAGTGACATTAAAAACTTTAGTCGTCGTGTATTGTCTATCTGTTACAACAAATTTCTTCTCGTGCAGCATAGATGCAATTATCTTTATAAGATGATGTGGGAATTCATATCGTATAAGTTTATATAGAAGCCCGTCGATCCAAACCGTGTCGAAGGCTTTTTCGATATCCACTAGGCAAGCAGCTGTACATCTTTTGGCGTTAAGATTCCAATTAACGTCAGAAACCAATTTTGTAACAGCGTGCACCACCGAATGGTTTCTCTTGAACCCAAATTGGTTCCGCGGTATAATCCCCTTTCTTTCGCACGCGAACAAAATAGACTTACTAATAACTACTTCATAAACCTTCCCGATATTAGGTAGGAGACTTATTGGCCTATAGTTGAAAGGATCAGAAGGATCCTTCTTCTTTTCGATTATTGGAATAACCTTCGATTTATTCCAATAACTCGGGAAGCAGCAGTTGTTTAACAAATTATTAAATATTACGCAATATTGCCGTATAATTTCGTTCGGTATATGCTTTAGTATAATATTAGGAATGTTATCTAAACCATTCGACTTTTTGTTATTTAGTTTCTTAAATATGTATATCAGTTCGTCTAGTGTTGTAAAGTAATTGTCAGTCTGTTCATCTGTTAGTTGGCCAGCTTTTAGTCGCTCAGAAAATCTCAGAAGAGTTCGTGTTTCGCTATTGCGAAACCTCGACAATTCGTCAATTACTTCGCCAGTTCTGCAGCTAGGGAGATCCCTAGCATGAATTGCCTCAAAGTGAAAGCCGATCAGGTTTAGCTTGTCCGCTCCACTATCTATAACGAAATGGTTATCGATAATGGGGCAGTGTTGGCTGTTAATCTCCGCCTGAGAGAGAAGAGACTGGGAAGACAGTGGGATTTTCAGTTTCGGAATCTTGATAGCGTTACGAGGCTTGAAAATCTGATTAATTTTAGGAAACATGTTCCTGGAATCAGACTTCAATATGTTTTCGGCGCGTTGCCTCCAATAATCGTTGACACTATTCCGAAACTGCTGACTTAGCAGTGTCCTCACATTTCTCAAGAGAGATTTTAACCTTTGCAGCTCTAAACTGGACGATTCCTCTTGGAACTGGCGCCGTATTCGATTTATCTGAGTTACCAAAAGGCTTTTGTAAGTTTGTAGAGTCTTAATGTCACGGTTTAGGTAACATTCAACGCCATCTTTGGATTTAATTTTCAGAACTGACGACTCCATTGCTTGTAATACCACCATATTTAAGTTCCCGATATACGAATCGCACTCCTCATTAATAAGATTCCTACTGCTAGGGATATTAGAAGAGGAAGGGCAGTTCCTATATTTTCTGATGGCGCAACGTTGAAATTTGCACCAATCAGTCTGCCTAAAATTCAATTTAGGGACTTCGTGCTGCGTTGCGAAGCTGAAAGTAGAGTCGCCAGCAAATGTCACCGGCATAACTATTGCATTGTGGTCGCTATCATACGGCAATATAGAAAGTTTATTATTGTGGACCGTTTGAATTTGTAATCGCGCGTCCGCAATGCAAAGATCGAGGTATGAATTTCCAGAAGGAAAACTTGGTGCAACTGGGCTGTATAATTTGATTTTATATTCAACCTGGTTTTCCTCAATAAAGCGGTTTAGGAAGTTGCCTCTTCCGTTTGCCCTTGAGTTCAGCCAGGCCGAGTGTCTCGCGTTAAAATCTCCCGCTAAGACGAAATAGTTGTTTAAACTATCTATTCTCAGTTTTTCGAATATTTTTTCGATTTCGGCTTTAAACGGATTGACGGTACCTTTAGCCGCATATGCTGATATTAAATACAGACAACCATTATCCCTGATAGGCAGCGAAATAATAGTTGTCTCAAGACAACTGAATCTCCTAATATCACTTCGTTCAATTCTAGTGTATCGAAGTGGTTTCCTGACAAGAATTACCGTACCGCCACCTCGAATAGAGTCACGTCTGTCTGTCCGTATTACGTCATAGTTACTAAAAGTTAATTGATGTCTATCATTTAGCTTTGTCTCGTTTAGAAAAAGAACGTCGGGTTTATGATCAGTCACAAAGCGCAGTAGATCACCGCTGATGGCGATTATGGAATTTACATTTAGAGCAGCTATTTTTAGGGTTGCACAATTAGATCTAATCATGTTAACGACTAAGGATGTTGAGAAGGGCATCGACCTTCGCCGTGAGATCAGCAACAGTCCTGGTCAGACTGTCGACTTGGATTTGCAAACTGTCGTTTGCAGGGCGACCAGTACTCTTGGTTAAAACAATATTGGGGCCAATAGCACTGCAGCACACAGGTTTGGGGCCAGCAGGAGCTGACCCAACGCTATTACCTACAACGTTTGCGTAGGATATCCCTCCCCGAACATGATTGTCGATCATCCTGACTTTTTGTGCAATCTTGTGTTGTGCTTCCCTTTTCTGTGCCTGAAGCCGATCTGCTAGTCGTTTATAGCTAGTCATTTATAGCTTTCGCCATGACGCGGGGTGACCGGGTTTCTGGCAAAGAACACAAAATAACTGCTCCTTGCTCGCTTCTTTTTGCACTTGGGACTTTCCAGGCTCATGCGTATTTTGGCACTTGACGCACCTTCTTACCATCTTACAATTCGGAGAAGCATGTCCGAATCTCTGACACCGGTGACATTGAAGGACACCGTTCCTCCGAATTTTTTGAAAGGACACTAAATGCCCCTCTACGAACTTGATTTGTCTCAAGTTCTGTACTTTGCTATCCGGAGATAGCTGTACCGCAATAATTGGTAGGACTCTATTATCGCGTCTAGAGTTCACCGTAGCATACCTGAATGCGCGAACGAAATTTAGATTCTCAATCTGCATATTGTTTAATTCTTTGAGGACCTCGTCTGGGTTGAAGCCTACACTGAGACCCTTGAGTAAGAATGACTGTAACTTGTCATCCTTGTGCGTGTACGAGAAATACTCCGTACCCGCTTCATTCAATAGTTCTTGGACCTTGTTGCAGTCATTCTTATCTTCTAAGCTTAAGGTTAACTTACTGCTATTTACATTCTTAATCTTAAATTTACCTTTACCTAGTTCTGTTTCTAATAATTTTGACAGTACTTGGCTGTCTTCTTTGTATATTTTTATTGGTGGAGGTCTTTTTCTCGCCTCCACTGTTTCTCCGTTGTCTGTCTTCTTTTTCTGGCCGCTGCTGTTTGATTCCATGGATGCTGATGCTCCGTTGTTCTCTCTCGCTGGTTGTTTACATTTTTTTTTCTTCGTTTCTTGTCTTCATTTGTTCAAGAAGCGTGCGTGTTGTTGTTTTACTGTTTGTATTTTGAGATGTATTTGGTTGACTATTTTCATCAACGGCTAGAAGAGCAAATTGGTTGTTTTTTAATGTTTTTTCCTCACTTGTAACTGTTTTAGCTTTTCTTTTTCTTTTATTCGATTTTGTTATGACAGAAGAGTCACTATCACTTTGTAGGTCTTTTATAATTTTTTTTAATTTCAGAATTTGTTCTTTATATTGTTTTGCCATTTCTATGGCCTCAATATACTCTCTTCGATTAACTTCGAAGATATCCATCGCCTCTTCACCCCTCGAAGGGGAACCCATGTTTTTTTTTTCCACTTTTTTTTTTGTTTTTTTTTTTTTGCTTTATTCTTTAATTGTTTTTTTTTTTTTACTAAATTTTTTTTAATTATAGTTCGGCAAACTTTTTGCCGAAATGTGTTTTGCGTGTTCTTTTCCACTTTTCACTTTTCACGTAGAGTTTAGCGAACGTTTCAATAGCACTACTAATTCGCGACGGCCAATTCTCCCAGAAATAATTAACGCGAAATTCAGTTAATGAATTTAATTATTCTATATATGAATTACTTACTTTACTTATGTCCTGTATCCCCTTGTGGGTCCTAGGGCCTCTACAACGCCTACGCGCCATCGTGTGCGATTTCTGGAAATGTGCCTCAGCTCTCCCCAACTCTTTCCCAGTTGCCGTGCTTCCTTCTCAACTGTTCTGCGCCACGTACTCCTAGGACCGCCGCGTATCCTGCCATCCTGGGTAAGCGGGTTCCATTGCATCGCTTGGTTAGCTATGGACCTGTCACCCTTTCGGAGAGTGTGACCGATCCACTGCCACTTTCGTCGTCGTATGGTTGTGCCTATAGGTTCATGGCCCGTTCTCTGATAAAGCTGTTCGTTAGAGATACGGTTTGGCCAGAATATCCTTAAGATGTAACGTAGACACCTATTGACAAACGTTTGCAGCTTCCTCGTGATAGTGACGGTCACTCTCCAGGTACCACATCCATATAGCAACACGGATTCAACGTTGGAACGGAACAGTCGTAGCTTGGTGTTTAAGCTAATTGCATTACTTCGCCAAACTATGGATAGCATCCCAAACGCAGATTTTGCTTTACCTATTCGGCTGGCTATATCCAGTTCGGTTCCGCCATCGGTTGAGACAATACTCCCAAGGTATTGGAAACTCTCTACTCTCTCAACCGTTTGTCCAGCAATGCATATATGAGTTGATGAGTTTGGTCCTAGGCTGATAATTTTTGTTTTTGCCGAGTTAATTTTCAGCCCAACGACGTCTGCTTCCCTCTCCACATTTGCTGTCATTTGGTGAAGGTCCATTATTCTGTGAGACAGTAGGCATACATCGTCGGCGTAGTCGAGGTGTTTGAGTTCAGATGTAAGAGTCCATCGAATTCCTCCATTTCCTGTTGATAAGGCCGCATTCAGCACATCGCTAATCACCAATAAAAACAATATTGGTGAAAGTATGCAGCCTTGCCGAACCCCACTTTGGACTTCGAATTCCTCAGACAGCCTTCCTCTGTGCAATACGTGACATGTGGACCCATCATATGTAGCTTTGATAATTGCTATTAATTTATCCGGAATGCCTCTCCTGCGCAAGGCACGCCAAATAAATTCCCGATTGACACTATCAAACGCCTTTTCAAAATCGATGAACAACAGGTGAAGTGGTGATCGATATTCAACACATTGCTCGATGATGATCCGCAGGGTGTTGATGTGGTCGACACAGGAGGATCCAGAGCGGAAACCTGCTTGTTCGGCATCAAGTGTGTCTTCAAGGTGTTCTTTGATTCGCTCCAGGATGATTCTAGCTATTATCTTGGCCACAGCAGGCAGCACGCAGACACCTCTCCAGTTTTCGCACTGCATTAGGTTGCCTTTTTTAGGGAGCTTGACAATCATTCCCTTTTTCCACTCATCTGGAAAACTCTCGGCTTCCCATGTTCTCCCGACAAGTGGGAAAAGTAGCTCTGCCGATGCTGTTGGCGCAGCTTGAAAAAGCTCCGCGGGTATGCCGTCAAGTCCTACCGCCTTATTAGTTTTCAGTGCTTTGATTGCGGTAATAATCTCTTCTTTACTGGGGGTTGTGGTGCGAATTCGGGAACTTCTTTCTACGGACACTTCAGTCTGACTTGGGTGCATATTGCTGGCGAATACTCGGTTTAGAACCGAAGCAAAATGCTCCTTCCATCTCTTCAGTTGATCCTCATCCGATATTAGCAACGAACCGTCTAAGCCTTTCACTGGGTGTTGAGTAGAGCTTCGGCCACCTATAAGCTCTTTAGTGATTCTATAAACGGTTCTGCTGTCGCACCTCGCTGCTGCTTCTTCTGCTTCCATAGCCAGCGCATTGATGTAATTGCGCTTGTCACGTCTCACGCTACGCTGTACTTCTCTCTTCTTCATGCGATATAGGGACTCAAGCTCGATCCTCCCTGCTGCTGGAGTTGCTGCAATTTGAGCTCTTAGCTGTTTTCGTTCGTTGATCCTTCTCCAGGTATCCTCGGAAAGCCAAGTCCTATGGTTTCCCTGTGATCGACCGACAATCCTTTCAGCACCTGATGTGAAAACAGTTTTCACAGCGCACCAATGGTCTTGGATGGTGGCGGGCAGGGAGCTGCTGATTGTTTCCACTCCACGTGAGAGATGGTCCCTTAATTCTTGGCGCACTGTTGGAACTCTCAGTCGGTCTACATTGAACCTAGGTATTCTTGTGTCGTTAGATCTACGAACGGCAGCAGTGCGTAGTCGGAGAGTAGCTATCATAAGATGGTGATCTCGTACCAACCCCATGTCGGCACCTCGCCTGTTTCGGACGTCTAGGAGACTACTTCTAAAACGGCGACTGATGGCAAAATGGTCAATTTGGTTGGAGGTTGCTTGCCTGTCAGTTGACACCCAACTGATTTTATGGCAGGCTTTGTGCTCAAACATGGTGCCACCTATGACAAGACGATTTGCGTTGCAAAAGTCAACAAATCTTTCGCCGTTGTCATTCCGATTGCCTAGTCCGTGCCGTCCCATAACATGTTTGAGCCCTTCGTTGTCGCAGCCTACCTTGGCATTCAGGTCCCCCATCACAATGACAATGTCGCCATTGGGTGTTGCATTATGAACAGCTCCCAACTGGTTGTAGAAGTTCTCCTTTTCTTCCTCAGACGAACCATCCGTGGGGGCGTAACACTGTATGATGGTGACGCGACGTACTCTCGTCCGGAATCTGGCCGTTAAAATCCTATCACCGTGCGGTTGCCAGGTAATTAGGCCTCTGCGTGCTGTTGGCGTTAGCAGCAGTCCAACTCCATATCCACGGGGGTTTCCGGTTGGTCTTCCGGAGTAGAGTAATACAGTATTACGCGTTGGGGATTGGTACTCACCCGCATCTAACCATCTTATCTCGCTTACTCCCAATATGTCCAGCCTATATCGCATGAACTCATGCTCCAATTGAAGGAATCTGGCGTTCTGAGGTCCTTCACTCTGAGAGTCAAGGAGCGTCTTCACATTCCAGAAACCAATCTTAGTCCGGGTACGATAGCCAAAGGTCGTCAACGTATTATCAGTCCTTATCCGAGGCATTGTGTCGGTTTCCATAGCTATTGTAGTTTCGGTAACGCGGGTTGCCGGCCCAGGTTACCTAGCCTAGGCATAAGACCCTAGACAATCTCGCACTTGCAATTTTGGCCTATATGTATAAGGATTTATACATGCAGTTGCCCGGGGACCACCACGAGGAGGTAAAGCAAGCACTACATTACGAACTTGATTGTTGCGCTACTGGTCCAATCCATGTTTTGGACAGTCAGTAGTTTCCCGATCAATCGCCATATATGAATTGCTTGAACAAAAAAAAAATCTGACAATTGTCATGTGGAAGGTCGCGGAAATAATAACTTCCGTACCAAAGCCGGGAAAATTACCCAGTGAAGTTACCTCATATCGTCCGATTTCATTGCTGCCAATACTGTCAAAACTCTTCGAAAAAATTCTTCTGAAACGACTCCATCCGATTATAGAAGAAAAGGCACTGATACCAAACCAACAACTTGGATTCAGAAATAGGTACGCCACTATAGACCAGGTCCACAGAATAACTGACAAAATAGAAAAAGCCTTAGGAGAAAAACAAATATGCTCTACCATCCTCCTTGATGTAACACAGGCCTTTGATAAAGTCTGGCACAAGGGATTGGTCCATAAACTGAAAAAATATCTTCCAAAACAATACTCAGAAATACTAGAGTCATATATAAAGCAGCGATTATATAGAATTAAGCAAGAAAATGAGTACTCCGCATTAAAATGTATAAGATCTGGAGTACCGCAAGGTAGTGTGTTAGGGCCTGTGCTGTTCCTTCTATACACGAACGACCTACCACAAAATGACGAAACTACTATTGCCACATTTGCAGACGATACTGCTATACTTGCTGTCGGAAAAACCGTGCAGGAAATTACCGAAAAACTACAAAAGACAGTAAATGAAATATCTGAATGGACCAAAAATGACAAATACAATTAAATGAACTGAAGTCAATCCATATTAAGTTCACTAATAAAAACGTACAACACATACCTGTGTACATAGATAACAAAGTAGTTCTGCATTCGAACTCAGCTAAGTACTTAGGAATGACTGTAGACACGAAGTTGCGCTGGAAAACTCATGTCAAGAAAAAACATGACAAACTAAACATTCGATATAAAAAAATGTATTGGCTAATTGGGAGGTATTCATGTCTCAATATATAATAAACTGCTTCTCTATAAGCAAGTTTTAAAGCCAATATGGACATATGGCCTTCAGCTTTGGGGGTGCACAAGTAAGACGAACCTACAAAGCATACAATGCTTTCAAAATAAAGAACTACGCAATATTGTTAATGCGCCATGGTACATACATAACGCTGATCTACATAGGATCTAAAAATTGAAATGGTAGAGGACGAGGTCAGGAAGGTCGCAAGAAGACATGAAGGTAGGCTTCGCAACCACTCTAATTTAGTAGTTGAACTACTTAATAATAATAATCTAGTTAGAAGATTACGAAGAATAAAACCATTCGAACTAGTTAACTAGGAGAACAAATAAAAAGAAATATATAACATAATCACCCGAACAAAGTGTTAACAAGTTAAAAAACAAAAGGTAACAGACCAAAGTTAGTTCCTTACAACATAAATTTACAAGCATTAGAAAAAAATTGCTGATTAGTTTAACGACTAGGTGCGATTATTGGAAGGATGGTAACACCATGCTTCCTCCGGGAATATACTAATACACTGGGCTTACATATATCAGTGATACTTATGCCCCCGTATCTACCTACACGACTATAATAAATTTTCTTATATCGTTATTAATAATAACATTCACATGCGGGCTTTCGGAATTGCTCAAATCATTAAGAATCTTAAATTCTTTGATGCTTCTTACGTTGGGTTCCCGCTTAAATTCTCTTTTTTTCTGGTTGCAACTTTGAGGTTGAACTGTAGTTTAACCCTTGTTCATTTCGTTTCTCCCCATCTTGTTTGGGCAATCGACAATTCCTTGCGATGTGTCCTATTTTGCCACAATTAAAACATTTCAAACAGTTCACTAGTGTAGTTCACTCAGTTCAAATTTTTTTTTTCCCATCGCTGGCGCTGGCACCAAATTTTATGTTACGAATGGGCGCATCTTTATTTAAAATAAAAAAGAAATAATTGTTTGAGATTATTATCTTCACTCGAGAATCGGGGTGGGTTTTATGCCGGGTTTTCGGTCCCAGTATTTCCGTGGGAATCTGATGACTGTGGTAACCTGATAAGGTTCGTTGTGCTGTGGGAATCTACTGACGATTTGGTACTCGTATCTGGGCTCTGTAACAATATATAATAGGTTTTGTTAATAAAGAAAACCTTTATGCATTACTTAAACAAATTTCACTTCAACCATTTTCGGAAATAGCTGTATTTATTTTGTTGCCATACAAAAACGTATTACTCTTGACACCTCGTTCAATTTCATAATTAGTGCAACAATCCTCTCCTTCTGCATAAATGTAATAAATATATATCCTTAACCAGTTGTCAAAGTGCACTCGTATATAGCATATCAGCTAAATACACTCATCGCCAAAAAAAAAATAGACCCTGATAATGGTACATCAAGCCGTATTTATTTTTTTGTCCATAAATTTAGATGTGGAATTCTCAAAATTGGGCTCAATAATTTCCGTTATTGCACTAGTAATAGATATACTTGTACCTATACATATTTATTCGAATTCTTCATGAAATCTGTTCCACATGCTCTTCAAACTTTAAATAATAGTCTATTATTAGGCCTAGATTTTTTATTTTGTTCACAGTTTCTATACCCTAAGATATTTCTAACATTTTACGCTAAATTAAATTTTCTCAGTTTTTGAGTTATAGCGGTTTTAAGATATGAGTTTAAAATCTACATTTAAATCTATTTGCCAACAGGCCCTGTCAAACATACCACTTACCTCATTTATCTTTGAATATGATTCTAAGGTTAAATAATATGCTAAACTCATAAGTGTAATTGATATTTTTCTGCTCCTAGTTTTGCAATTACTGTGCTTTTTGTGAAAGTTTAACAAAATCCCTAGACAAAATTCTTAGCATTTGAAAGATTTGGAAGTATGTTTATGGAAAACACTATAACTAAAACTGTTCAGAATATAATTCCGTGAGACATGGCTAAAATGTAAAATAAAACTCGCATATTAAACACGCTGTAACTCAAACACTATACGTGCTTCCAAAATTCTGTTTGCATATTTAAATTCACTGCTATTTAAACTATACTTCAGGAAACTTTTATAACTTTCTTGGAACAAAATATCTGTTGACCACTATTATCAAAGTTGTTTATTATCATTGCTTTTGTTTTTGTTACATTTATTTTTAGCCGTTTTGCTTTTGGCCACGCGCTTAACAGGTTTAAGTCTTTCTGAATTTTTAGTACACCATCATTTAAATTTTTACACGTAACTAACTACTATGCTTAATGATCCCACGTTACTGTGGCGTGGATTCCAGATCATGAAGGCTTTGGGGGATGGAATGGTGGTAAGAGTTATGAGTTGTTACGAGGGCCTGTACCTCCTCCAACAACAAAAAAAAAGGAAAATAAAAATCAAACAATGATGGCGATCGTTCAGTGTATTTTTTTTTTAAACGGACAATTTTGTCACGTACGACAAAGAGACGTGGGACATTGGAAAAGGAAAATTTCCATTTCAATGTTCCGAAAAAAAAGGGAATACACAACTCACACCTGACAAAGAGAAAATGAGGTCTAACAAAGAACGAGCAGGAGATGAAAAATAGGACAATGAGAGACAAATAACGCAGATAGATAACAGCGGATTAGAGCATCGACCCCAGGAGATACATTTCCAAAGTCAAGTTGTGAACAGCTGGTCGCTGCCGTCATAGTAGTGGAATTTTTTTTTTCTTTGGAGATCATAAGAGATGTACCCATACAGTGAGGTCGAAGACACAATGTGAAGATTTTTTTTCTTGTCAATTTTGAGGTAAATCTGAAGGCGTACAGAGAAAGTAGGGGGAGCGTGCCGTCAAAAGAGGTGTGCGCAAGCGAATACATTGTAGCAAGGCTAAATTTTTGTTAAACAAAAAAAGAAAGAAAAAAAAAAAAACATTCATAGCAGAATTAATTAGGGTTAATTCTAGTAATAATTTTAAGTTTAATATAATAAATCTAGTAGGACCATGAGCCTACAATCAATTAATTTTCAGTGGTTCTAATTTATTATGATGCGTGGATAGGTTTTCTCTCTGTAGATGCACGATGACAGGTCAGGACGATTACGAACGATGACGACGTTGAGTGGCCACTAACGGACTTCGTCTACGACTGACTTAGGTCGTGACGGGGAAGCACTTCTAGGGGCTATCTCTCGCAATTATTGGCCAGAGAGATAGCAATTGGTTGTGTCACAAGACACGCAGGGTGGGCAGGCTAGCTTTTGCCACTTCCACCCGGCATACCTCGGGTACCTGATGAACCTGTTTGGCGAGGATAGACTTAGGGGAAGAATAATTTGCATGATGGGGAGTAGAAATAGGCTAGGTTAAGATAGTTAGGTTTAGTTTAGAATTTAGCTTAAGTTGTTAGGTTACTTTAGGTTTAGTTTAGGATAGTTAGGTGATCCGACCTTTCTCCTGGCTATGGGCACAAGTCCTTGGACTTTTCCTTTTTTTTTCTTTTCTATCTTTTTTCGAGGTCCGTCCGAAATCAAAGTAGAGTAACTTCCTTCTTCTCTTTTAATTTTTTTTTTATTACAATGGCACGAGATTTTATGTGCTAAGCAGGTGGTGCAAAGTAAGGTGGACAAGAACCACCCCGTCCGATGAACTGAGCCGAGCAATCGCGAGCGTACCGCCGTCCTCCTTACTCACACCGAAGACGCCTCCGTGGCCAACCCTTGCTCACAACAGAGTGTATAACTACTCGTATATGTAGTTTCAAATGGAAAGCATGGAAATTGGATGCAGTGGAAGTAATATATAAGAAGTGAGGTTTCAGAAGTCGTTATTGAATACCTGAATATCTTATTCGCCAAATAATGAACGGATTTTATTCCTTTGTTAAGTTTGCTCTGGCATGTAAATAAGGTTTGGACACAGGGTCAAAAATGAACATGACATGTTTTTTTAATAAGTAGCTACTTACAGATATGTAGTTTTTTACTCCATATTTTGTTCGGACCCATTTCATAAATTTTGTATTGGGGTCTTTTTTTTCTAAGTTACGCCACTGGGCTATATTTGTTGTCTGGTGTAATAAATATCAAAGTTAAACCTTTCAATATATACAACAATTTTTTAAATTCTATATTTTAGTCAAGATGCATTGATTCAAGCTCTCTTACGACCATATGAAAACAGAGCATGGGGTCAGAGTAATTGGCTTTTACTAAGGTGTTGGTTAGGACACGGATTCGCATACAAGGACTCCCGTCAACCAAGCATTTGGCAAGGTGGAAATGATCCATTGACTTTAGGCCTTTGTAGAAGTAGAGCCAAAAGCGAAACACACACTGGGCTCCTGCATCATGTTGCTCCAGCATATCCTTCCAAATATTTTCAAGAACTCATTGGAATGCGCTTGATTGAGAACGAACCATATGCAACCACATTCTTAAATTCAGTATTAAGCCAACTGAATTGGGCTTTTTCCGAGTTCATATTACTGCTGCAAGAGGTGAGTGAACTGAATAATAATGTTTTGCGCTGTATATCTAAATTTTAAATGTACCTACATATACATACGTATACATATAATATGGATTTTTGTTGTGCCCTTGGTAGGGTGTTGGCCAGTTGATCAAAGTTTTTTTTTTTTTTTAGAAAATACTCCATTTGAAGTTAAGAGAAACAAATGAAATCTAAGTCCCTGCGCAGACTTCACCAAAAGTGTGTTCCTACTTATTTTTCCCGGTGCCGTGAAATAAAGTCTTATTCAAAAAGGTCCAAAACGTAATTTTGCACTTTTGACATTGCAATAAAGTCCAAAACGAGTTTTTGGAAAGTGCAATAAAGTCCAAATCGAAGTGGAAATAAAATCCAAACAACAAATATATGGGAGAATTGAAAGAATTTGCTATTCACAATACATAAACAATAGAACATGTATGGGGGGGGGGAGGGGAATGCTGCCCCCTGTAACCCCCTGATCGGTGCGAGATTTTTTGTATGTAAAGTTTGGAACTGCACCCTTTTTTTTTCCACAAATTTACAATACAAAAATAATAATAAATTTGAAAACTAATTTATTTTTAAACAGAACTCGATAAATGTCTAATTTCCTTTTAAAAATATGGACTGAAAATTTATTATAACAAAAATTGTATGAAAAAAATTAGACCATTATCAGTGGAAAATATTTTCTGTTTTATTCTATTTTCTTTTTCTTTTAAATAGCTGAGTGCAATAATGTTTTGGACTTTATTTCATTTTTGAAAGTGCAAAAAAGTCCAAAATTACGTTTTGGGCCTTTTTGAATAAGACTTTATTTCATGGCACCTTTTTCCCTTTCTAACTTACACTTACATCATGTCATTGCATTAAAAATAAATAAATATTTTGGCGCTTACAGCCCAATACAGGGACTGACCTAGCTTCTCGTAGCCTTTCGTTCAGCCTTAAACCTCCCGTTCAGTGTCCCGGCGCCCACAATAAGAATACTCGTAGTAACTGACATGAGCAGCTATACGTCGATATCTAAGCAAATTTTACATATCTAGCCAACTCAATTCAATCACGCCCATTAAGGGTATCAGCAGTTTTTGAGATATACATACGTCTATATTTAATTTTTGCATCCAAAATATTTCATTATATTCCACTAGTGATTATTATATTGCAGTAAAATATTCCACTTTTATTTTCACTTTAACTTAGTGAAGATTTGATAGTAAATCTACATTATTCTTTCCACTTTCACATTTTTTTTCCGAGGGTAGATGAAAATCTTCCACAGACACTATGAGGACCGCAGACGCGTGCTTATAGTAGTGTGAAATTTCTTACTCACCAGAGACACCTGTCGATATAAATTTGCTAGTTAATGCAACTAAGTTAAGACTTATCAGGCAATTTTTTTATCAGAAAAAAAAAAAAACGATTGGCACTTTTCTTTCCAGCAAAAGTTCCTGTTTATTCCGTTATTTAGACGAGGTTAACCTTTGTCGTGCTAAGTCGAAAGGTTTGGTCCTTTATAGATGCGCAATAAATTTCTCTCGTCTAGAATTTATAGGACTGTATTACTCGTTTGTTTTAATATGTCCAATAAGAGCAAGGCTGGTAATCTTGGCTGATAATACAATCCGATTGTCAACAGAAGAAATCCATAATTATGATCGATTAACTAAAAGTGAGAGTGATACTAATCACAAGTGCAATTACCGAAATAGTTCAACAAATCAACGGAGCGGTTTTCCACTATGGCCTATTCGGAAAAAAAATTGAAAAAAAAGTTTTTGTATGTGAAGTGGCCTCAATTTTTTTTTTTTTTTGCGAGGAAACCATTATTAACATAGTTATTAACAATTGAAGTTTACAAAAGACGTCTAAACGGAACGCATTTTCGAGGTATTATACACAGATTAATAGCAAATTTCTCTTTAATTTCCACTTTCTAACATCATATACTTTGTTTTAAAACTATAAAATATTATAAATAATTGGAAGAAATAAACGAATAAAGATAATAAATAACAGAAGCCATAATTTTCAAAAATGACAGGTATATTCGTAATTGCCTAGAAATAGGCAACACCAAAGAATATGTACAAAAGTTGGTGACATGGAATTAAGACCAAAACTCTGTACTTGTAATTTTATAACTCGCCATTTTTGCAAGCAAATCCCATACATAGTGAAATAGGTATGGGGCGCATGCTGCCCCTTGCACCCCCACTGCTGGTATTCACTAAAGGATTCGGAGTAGGTGCGATGTTGGGTATATGCAAAGTTTATACATATGTATTTGTTGTTTGTTTCCCTTCACCGGCAAAGTATTTAAAACAAAAATATTAACATTTACCTGCCAGTGGCGTGGCGTTCATACAAGCCGATTCCTTCCGGCTTCCCTTTTCAAATATCAAACATTTTTATTTTGCCAATTGCCAACAATCACATTCAATTATTTGTTCATCAAACCATTTTTCATTCATAAATCATAACTTTATACACGCTCGAAGATGAAATGCTGCGACCACTTCGTTTGTTTATTCATTTTTACTCATACACAAACTCGCACACATAGCCGAGACAAGTATGAACTCCGTTAGCGAGAGACAACTTCTTTTTCAAAAGAAAAGCGGGCAATGAATTTTTTTTGAAAAGCCGTTCATTTTCCGGCTTATGCATTCATTTCTTCACCGTACGAACTTTCAACTCTATTCCTTTCTCGCATATAGTAGAAGTTTATTTGCGATCTCTTTGTCTAACATACATACATTCGCTTATGAGGAAAATAACCCGGGGTTTCTCGGCTTTTGTGGATGGACATTGGTAGAGGAGAAAGGTTTTAGTTCGAGGGAGTTTTTTTTTTATTGTAGGCAACAAAATAAGCCGACGAAAATCGAGTTATTGGGTGATGTAGTGGTTCGAACGGCGTTTCAGGTTTTTCTTAAACTTGTTGGGTATAATTTCTTTGTACAATATTTTTTTTTTTGCAAATTTGAAATGACGGTTGCAAATCGGTTGTGTAAGTGCGTGATTTATTGAAAATTCGGATGCCAATTTTTGTAATTTTTGTGACTGCTAATTATTAGAAAATTTTTAACATTTAGCAATTACATATTGGTAGTTGAGTTAGTATTTTAAATTATTAAATTATTATAAAATAGTGAGTGAGCTAAGTGAATAGTTATTAGCTATATACCAAGTAAGTAATTATAAATCCACTCAAGAGGTGCCCTATTGAACATTCTTATTATTCTTAGACAAGATGTCTCTAGTTAATTTTGAGTGTTGTTTAACTGATTTTCTTCTAAAAGAAACCCACGAGTAACCTTTCTTTTTTTGCAAAAAAAAAAGTTATAGAACTAGGTCGCTCGACACCATCAATGAAAATTGACTATACGCGAAAGGATGGGTATCAGAAACATTTTCATTAGTCTTTTTACAAAAAGAATCCATGGCTGACTGGCAGTTGCAAATTAAATAGAATGTTTTGTTTTCCTTGTCTTCTTTTTTTCTAATTCTCCTCGTGTTTGGAGTCACACAGGTTTCTTTGATATAAACAATTTTATTAATTCTTCCAAAAAACATATTCAAACGGAAAAGCATATATGCAGCTGCCTGCATTTGCATGAATTTGGCGAATATCGCATAGAGACTTCTTTAGGGAATTCTTACGAAGCTCATAATAGAAAAGTTGATCGCAGTCGCGATTTAATGAAGCGTTTCATAGACACTGTAGTTCTTCTAGGAAGAGCTGGCATTCCGTGGTCACGATGAAAAATCTGGATCAGATAATCGCGGTAATTATATTGAAACCCTTTTATACTTGGCTAAGTTCCCTACACGTATATTAAGTTCATGATTCTTTATCAAAGTCTCCATAGACATATTTTATAGCCTGTAACAATTGTTCAAATGGATCCAGACGCAAAATTATTTGCCTAATTGTCGCCACAAAATTACCTTTTCACAACGCGCCATTGAGACTCAATGCGTTGAGTATGTGTCCCATCTGCAGCCACAAAAGGATTTTCAAGGTCGCTGTGATTCACTTTTCTATGAATGAGGCCAGGCTTACCTAGCCAACCATAAGCATTCCAATAGTCAGTATGTATTTTGAATTACCTATTTCTTTGCAATATACCTCATTTTTGAAAATTACTCGTATACTTCTGTTTTTTAAACCTGCATTCGGAAATAAAACTAAAAAGGAAATTCAACTAATTTAAACTGAATTTATTCAAAATTCTAAATTATAACTAACTTTATATATAATCTTATATGTATTATTTAATTGTAAGAAACATGTATGTTAAGAAAGAGTGAATAAAGCTTTATACAACTTATCATTTATTATTAATAACAATAATAATAATAATAATAATAATAATAATAATAATAATAATAATAATAATAATAATAATAATAATAATAATAATAATAATAATAATAATAATAATAATAATAATAATAATAATAATAATAATAATAATAATAATAATAATAATAATAATAATAATAATAATAATAATAATAATAATAATAATAATAATAATAATAATAATAATAATAATAATAATAATAATAATAATAATAATAATAATAATAATAATAATAATAATAATAATAATAATAATAATAATAATAATAATAATAATAATAATAATAATAATAATAATAATAATAATAATAATAATAATAATAATAATAATAATAATAATAATAATAATAATAATAATAATAATAATAATAATAATAATAATAATAATAATAATAATAATAATAATAATAATAATAATAATAATAATAATAATAATAATAATAATAATAATAATAATAATAATAATAATAATAATAATAATAATAATAATAATAATAATAATAATAATAATAATAATAATAATAATAATAATAATAATAATAATAATAATAATAATAATAATAATAATAATAATAATAATAATAATAATAATAATAATAATAATAATAATAATAATAATAATAATAATAATAATAATAATAATAATAATAATAATAATAATAATAATAATAATAATAATAATAATAATAATAATAATAATAATAATAATAATAATAATAATAATAATAATAATAATAATAATAATAATAATAATAATAATAATAATAATAATAATAATAATAATAATAATAATAATAATAATAATAATAATAATAATAATAATAATAATAATAATAATAATAATAATAATAATAATAATAATAATAATAATAATAATAATAATAATAATAATAATAATAATAATAATAATAATAATAATAATAATAATAATAATAATAATAATAATAATAATAATAATAATAATAATAATAATAATAATAATAATAATAATAATAATAATAATAATAATAATAATAATAATAATAATAATAATAATAATAATAATAATAATAATAATAATAATAATAATAATAATAATAATAATAATAATAATAATAATAATAATAATAATAATAATAATAATAATAATAATAATAATAATAATAATAATAATAATAATAATAATAATAATAATAATAATAATAATAATAATAATAATAATAATAATAATAATAATAATAATAATAATAATAATAATAATAATAATAATAATAATAATAATAATAATAATAATAATAATAATAATAATAATAATAATAATAATAATAATAATAATAATAATAATAATAATAATAATAATAATAATAATAATAATAATAATAATAATAATAATAATAATAATAATAATAATAATAATAATAATAATAATAATAATAATAATAATAATAATAATAATAATAATAATAATAATAATAATAATAATAATAATAATAATAATAATAATAATAATAATAATAATAATAATAATAATAATAATAATAATAATAATAATAATAATAATAATAATAATAATAATAATAATAATAATAATAATAATAATAATAATAATAATAATAATAATAATAATAATAATAATAATAATAATAATAATAATAATAATAATAATAATAATAATAATAATAATAATAATAATAATAATAATAATAATAATAATAATAATAATAATAATAATAATAATAATAATAATAATAATAATAATAATAATAATAATAATAATAATAATAATAATAATAATAATAATAATAATAATAATAATAATAATAATAATAATAATAATAATAATAATAATAATAATAATAATAATAATAATAATAATAATAATAATAATAATAATAATAATAATAATAATAATAATAATAATAATAATAATAATAATAATAATAATAATAATAATAATAATAATAATAATAATAATAATAATAATAATAATAATAATAATAATAATAATAATAATAATAATAATAATAATAATAATAATAATAATAATAATAATAATAATAATAATAATAATAATAATAATAATAATAATAATAATAATAATAATAATAATAAT